>CAXITT010000142.1:258513-312247 GCA_964033795.1 Lymnaea stagnalis
CCCCCCTCATTTCTTGTTTAGTTTGTAGCCTCCCATCCCCCTGACTATGCTCCCCCCCCCCTCATTTCTTGTTTAGTTTGTAGCCTCACACCCCCTGACTATGCTCCCCCCCCTCACTCTACCCATATTTGTAATAAATCTCAATGCCATTTTTTATTATTCGAATAGTTTCCCACCCCTTCCACTTGCTGGACTAAGTCTCTCCCCCACTACCAATTGTTGGACTTAGTCTCTCCCCCACAACCAATTGTTGGACTAAGTCTCTCCCCCACTACCAATTGTTGGACTTAGTCTCTCCCCCACTACCAATTGTTGGACTTAGTCTCTCCCCCACTACCAATTGTTGGACTAAGTCTTTCCCTTACTACCAATTGTTGGACTAAGTTTCTCCCCCACTACCAATTGTTGGACTAAGTCTTTCCCTTACTACCAATTGTTGGACTAAGTTTCTCCCCCACTACCAATTGTTGGACTAAGTCTTTCCCTTACTACCAATTGTTGGACTAAGTTTCCCCCCCACAACCAATTGTTGGACTAAGTTTCTCCCCCACAACCAATTGTTGGACTAAGTCTCTCCCCCCACAACCAATTGTTGGACTAAGTTTCTCCCCCACAACCAATTATTGGACTAAGTCTCTCCCCTACTACCAATTATTGGACTAAGTCTCTCCCCCACAACCAATTATTGGACTAAGTTTCTCCCCCACTACCAATTATTGGACTAAGTCTCTCCCCCCCGCAACCAATTGTTGGACTAAGTTTCTCCCCCACAACCAATTGTTGGACTAAGTCTCTCCCCCCACAACCAATTGTTGGACTAAGTTTCTCCCCCACAACCAATTATTGGACTAAGTCTCTCCCCTACTACCAATTATTGGACTAAGGCTCCCACGAACTAAAATGACAATACATTTGAAACTGAAACAGAGTAGATTTCTAAAACTTTTTTTTTTGTTTTAAGGCTTCGAGCCTTAATTAGGGATGAAGAGTGTTCTTGAAATAAACTTTATTATCATTATTATTATTGTAACCTATAACATAAATGTAAATGTTAATGAAGAAATTATATAAGGTATAAAACATTACTAGAGTATACCATGTCATAAATTATATAACGTATAAAATATTAATTGAGTATACGATTTTTTAAACTACATAATATATACAATATTAATAGAGTATACCATGTCTTCAATTATATAATCTAGACAATACTAGTAGAGTGTGTGATGTCTTAATTTATATATTTTTAATGAAATTTTAATAATATAGTATCATTTATTAAATTATATATTTTATAAAATAAGAAAGGTATTTCGTGTCTCAAATTACATAATATACACAATATTAATAGTATAAATTATGTCTTATGTTGTTTCTCTGTTCTAATTAGTACATATCCTCATACACCCAGAAAAATTGCAATAACAACCCAACATGGATGGGATCACGAGTATTTGAGAACCCTGATTTCAACAAAATCTAAGCAATAACGAAGAAGCAAAAAAATGATATTTTCACTGTAGTCGTGTGTTACAATGAACATAACATGTGACCTTGACCGTAACAACAGCTAAATACGTTAAATAAACATTCAGTCACTTTTCCCATGTTACCATTCGGTCACTTTGCCCGTGCTACCGTTCGGTCCCGTTGCCCATGCTACCATTCAGTCACGTTGCCCATGCTACAATTCGGTCACTTTTCCCATGCTACCATTCGGTACCTTTGTCGATGCTACCTTTCGGTCACTTTTCCCATGCTAGCATTTAGCCACTTTGCCCTTGCTACTTACACAGTCTTGCTTTCGCTTGGCCCACAGGGTTCTCCATGTCAAACAACTCGGGGAGATTTGGGAATACGACCAGGTACGGGAGGTAGGTGAACAGGTACTGCGCCCCCGACAGAGTCACCAGGAGGACTAACTGATGTCGCGCTGTCGGGAAAACCAATCAATCTTTGGGATCATGCTCTATCAATCAATAATTAAGATCATATTCGATCAACCAATAATTGGGATAAAAATCAATCAATCAATCAATAATTGGGATAATATTCAATCAATCAATAATTGGGATAATATTCAATCAATCAATAATTGGAATAATATTCAATCAATCAATAATTTGTATATTATTCAATCAATCTATAATTGGGGTCATATTCAAGCAATCAATAATTGGGAAATGTTCAATCAATCAATAATTGGGATAATATTCAGGCAGGCAATACTGTCGATAATATTCAAGCAGGCAATAATTGGGATCATGTTCTATCCATTAATATAGCATGACCCATAGAGGATTTTAACGGGACTGATGTATCCGATATTAAACATGTATTTCACAACAACAACAACAAAATCTGTTTCAAAATCTCAGATCGTATCTTAAGACAAAGAGTTACCCAGCTAAGTCTCTTCTAGGATATTACCAATGGATTTTTACTGTCTTATCTATGTGTTCACAAAAGTTCGCGAGTTACTTATATGTTATCTTAACGTTGATATCAAAATACCTAGAAGATGTGTTGGTTTGTATCAAATAAAGAGCCGGATTTAAAATAGCATGCCTTGTACAAGTGTTGCAGCAGGAACCGTACTTGAAACGTCCCTCCCCCTTTTTGAGTCACTCAAATTGATATTGGACACCTTCATATCATTCTAACACACTTCGTACGAGTGGAGAATGATCAACTAGTTGCTCACATACCCTGATCAAGATCGATGTACAGTAGGATTTATTTCGATATTTTATAACACTTTAGGCTTAAGGGAACAATTTCGATATTGTTGAACCACGGAAGGGAACCATTTTGAAAGTATTTGGAAGAATGAATGTTACATTTCAACTAATGAACCTATCAACTTGAAGGGTAGGCAGTGAGACTGTGAACTTTTTAACTCTCCATGGCCAGAACTGTTGATAGTTTCAGGAGGAGGTGAGATTATTGAAAACACCAATGACATTTTTCATGATCTGATAGTTTCACAAGCAGGTGAGACTTTTGCTAGCACCAAGAACTTTGCCATAATCTGATCGTTTTAGAAGGAAGTGGGACTAGTAATAGTAACAAGGCATTTGCAAAAATCTGAAAGTTTCAGAAGTAGGTGATACTTTTGCTAGCACCAAGATCTTTGCCCATAACCTGGTGGCTTTACAAGGAAATGAGGCTAGTGATAGCAACAAGACATTTGCAATAATCTGAAAATTTCAAAAGTAGGTTGGACTTTAAATAGCACCAAGATCTTTGTCCTAATCGGACCGTCGAAATCCCCAGCAAGTGTGCAAGATGTGTAGCACAATAAACAAATGGTTCTCATCCAAATGTGTCAGTACGTACCTCTGGTCGTCGTTTCGTTCTTTATCATCCCAAGTCTAGAACCCTTGTGAAGGTACAGAAGCCAAATGTTGCAGGATATAATGAGAAAACATGGCAGGCCCGAAATGAGTACAAGGTTGGGAAGCAAAGTCCTGGCTTCAGGATTGACGAAACATTCAACTGGACTTCTAAAAAAGAAACGAAGGTACCTTAGATCAGTGGTCTCCAAACCCCGGGCCGCGGCGGTACCGGTCCGTGGATCAAATGGTACTGGACCGCCCAAGAAAAATTAAATTTTTTCCATTTTACAAGCTTCTCAGATTTTCTGGGTGATAAGTATGGATGTACGGACACAAAGGCTCACAGCAACCTGAACCATAGAGGTGTGGGGGGGGGGGGGGGGTGGTGGCACTTGATTTTTTAAATTTTTTTTTTTTGGTGGGGGGACACTCCCTACCCCCCAAACTCATACGTCCAAAGTGCTTTTAGCCCCCATCCCGATTAAAAAACCCAAAGACATCAAACAATTTTTTATGGGTAATTGTGACGTCACAGGAAAATTTAAAAAAAAAAAATCAGTCGCGTGTTTATACAGCCTACAATTTGGCCAGCCCAGTGGTCCCCATATCACGAGTCGCTCTGGGTGCCATGTCACCCTCAGGCAGAGCCATGAGAATGGGGCAAAGAGGGCAGTCACAGCGGGAACCAAGTAATTAATCAAAACAATCCAAAATAGAAACAATCAACACCCCCCCCCCNTTATGGACATTTTAGCTACAAAACTTCAGGGTTATCACAAAGTGTAGATATGATATTTTGTTTTTGAAAGCATTATTCAAAGATTGCATTTTTTGCTTTCACTATTCTTAGATCTGAAGTGTATGATTACAATCCCTGTTCCCAAGCAAAACCCATAGGAAAAAACGATTTTAAAGTATATTCCATTTTTCATAAGTAAAAACCAATTGCAATGTGTTTTGGTAACATGATAAAAACAAAGTGGTATTTAGATTAAAGATTAACACCAGAATATTTCATTATCATTGTTTTAACACTGAAATATCAGTGTTTAAGAATATAGCACACAAAATATGAATGTCAGTATTTAAATTTCAGCCTCACAGATATAAATGACAGTGTTTAAGTATACAGCACCACAGACGAAATGTCAGAGTTTACATATCAGCACAACATGCTCACCCGCTGTCGTCAGTGTATCGCACCATTGATCTGGCTAGTGGTAAAACAAAAATAAGCACCAAGGTAATGAGAAAGCACAGCGTCATGCAAGGTGAACCGTAAATCTCGTAGTACTTCCTGGACCTAAAAGGTGAAATATATGGACAACATTTAGTTAGCCGTACAGGGAATGAAACTAGATACCTATTTTGGAACGTTGCTCAGAACAGACCACATAGTGATTGCTATTTCTCAAGTAACCGGTCTGAAAAATTTCCCTTTAACTGCATCTCTGTATCACAAGCCTACCTGTTGGAAAACTACCTGCCCTCCCTATCTGTAACTGTCTCACCTGTCGACCATGCATGTACGAAACACAGTTTGACATCTCTACCGTTGTCTAACTTATGTAGTACATAAGAAAGTCTGATATGTTTAGAGTTGTCTTACATGTCTAGTCTACCGTTGTCTTACCTGTCTAATACAAAACAGAGGCTGACACCTGTATTGTTGTGTTACCTGTACAGTACAAAACAAAGTCTTACACCTCTTGTGTTGTCTAAGCTGTCTAGTACAAAACAAAGTCTGACACCTGTAGTTTTGTCTTACCCGTCAAATACAAAACAAAGTCTTACACCTGTAGTTTTGTCTTACCCGTCTAAAACAAAAAAAAGTCTTACACCTGTTGAGTTGACTTACCTATCTAGTACAAAACAAAGTCTGACACCTGTGATGACGACCACGTGCCAGTTGGCGATACAAAGCAGCGCCATCACAAGCACCCGATAAAATCTGAAAGTATAAATAGTTGACACCTATCATGGAGTTTTGCGATATTTTCTTATCAGAGGGTCTCAACCGTAAACTAACGGCAGGGCCCCATTTGTGTTATTTGATGTTCTTAGAAATACTGCTTGGCATATCAAGAAACGTTCACGCATCGGCTGTTCACATGAACAGAAACAAGAATCTATTTTAAGGTCAAACCTTGGCTCAGTTGCATCAAGTGGAAAATAGGAATTAAAAAAAACCCTTCTCTTAGATGAGGTGCCGACCAAGGTTAACGAGCCTAATCCACCCGGGGGGGGGGGGGATGTTTTTGCTTGACTGGTCTTTGGCTGGACTTGAACACCAGACCACCAACTTAAGGTTTGCTCAGTTTAGACCATTTGGCCACCCAGTCTCTCCCCTGCTAACCCAAGTGGGTCAACATCTCGTAATGAACCTTATCGGGACCTTGTGAGTTTGCATTCTTACATCTGTTTAGTGCATTGCGCCATTCTTCCATTTTGAAGACGGACGTGAAAAGCTCTTTGTTGGGCGCACTAAGTTGGGTTTGAGCTTCCCTTTTCCTTTGTCTCATGCTGCAGTGCTCATCTGTCTCTCTGTCTTTCTAGTTGGCTTCAGCGGAGTGCGTATTAACGACCGTTGCTCTTGTTGCGTTATTCTACTCGACGCCTTTGTCGGTCTGAAATGGTTTTGGGTTTCTCGCCTTCTCCCACACCAGAAAGATTTCCGAGCATGTTCCGCACTTTTCGGCCGTCCTGGAGACCGAGCTTTTCATAAGCACTTGCCAATTTCAATTTTTTAGCTTTTTGGACAGCCCCCCGACCTTCAGCCCCGAGTCACTTGTAGCATGCAGGAGCAGCAGGTGTTTTACTTTTCGCCGCTAGTTTTCGGAATTTCGTTCTCCGCTTCACAAGGTCGTTCAGTTCCTTGTTCCAGCAGGGCTTAAATTTTTGTTTATTCTTATTTCTGGGGATCTATTTCCAAGCGACCTACAGAATGGTGTCATTAAACCTCTAAAAAGCAGCATCAATATCAATCAACTCTACATCTAGTTAACTGACCTTGGTCTCCGTTTCCTTCTAGTACTCGTCCCACTTGGCTTTCCGGAATTGTCAATGTCGTTTTTCACACCGGACCCTAGTCGTGCCAAGAGCAATCTCTAATAGCACGGAAAGATGGGTTGCTTCCAATTTCTCCTAGACTACCAGGCGCAGACTGGACGCTAGGTCCACTGACATGAGGGACAGATCCAGGCAGGACTCAGTGCTGTTCCCGATATGGAGCAGAGTGATCGCACTCTCTACGTCTTGAAGTCTAATGAAATTCGTCTCAAGGCAGACGTCTTCCACGTGCTTCCTTGATGCATTTAATTCTGTGATCCCCACATGGGTTAATGGGCATTAAAATCTCCTGCAATTTTTTGTCTTCTTAAAGAGCGTCTCTCCCTGGTAAGGAGCGTGATGATTTTGCAAGGAGTGTTGTAAACATTCGTCACGGCGAATGTCTTGCCTTGCTTCGTGACCCTCACAATTAAGGTATCCGTGTTTGAGGAGTTCTTCCGTTCAATAACTTCCTCCGCTAGATCAATTCTTTCCACTGACGTAATAGCACGGCATCTGCCGCACTTGCAATGGTAAAGCGACGAACCAGTGATGTGAATTTTCTTGCCTTGTAGCAATGTTTCTTTGAATAATGCTGCGTCCACTTCACGTTCGTGGAGTAGTTTGGTTACGTCGTGTGACTTTTGCCACAAAAATTTAGCTGTAAGACATGTAGGGTTTGGTCTGAATGGCCCCTTGCACCCTCTCTTTCACGACCAGTCACTTGTTGGCCTTGTGCCCCCCTGTTCGTGCGTCACATGCGCAAGAGTGGACCTCTTCGCTTTGACGACTTCCGCGGTGAGGGGATGCTGCCCAGGCACCTCTACAGTCGCACTACTCGGTCCTACACTGGATCCCAGAAGTGGGTATCGAGGGTTTATGAAGGTCGCCGTGACCTGCTTTAAAGATTAAATTGACATACCCATAGAAATGTGTGTTTGGTCAGAAATCGTCCAATCATTGAGAAGAAGGTTTTGCGTCACCTTCACTCATTCATTAATAAACGGCCTAATATTTAAAGCTATATTGCTAACACTTCTTTATTGCAATAAATATTTATGAATGGATTTATATCTTTTAAAAATACCAGTACACTGACAAAACCAATGAGTAAATAGTGGACTGTAAGATGTGAAAGGAAATGTTGTTGGCAAAAAAATAAAAATAACGCCCATGATCCTCGTAGTCATTATAACCCAGAAATCGTCAAGTCCATGGCCCTTGTATTAATTACTCACCCATAAAATTTCTCGTCCATGGTCCTTGCATTCATTACTCACACACACAACAGTGTCATCCATGGCGCTGGTGTTTATTACTCACCCACAAAAATTATCGTTCATGGCCATTGTATTCATTACTCACCCACAAAAAGATTCATTTTCAAATAGAATTTCCCTTTGAAGGTAAATGTCGACGATGAACCTGGGCACTGCCCACACGATGACCATGAGATTCCAGAAGCAGAGACTCATCAGGTAGGTCGAGAACAGACCGTCCCTCATGGCTGGTGTCCTCATCACGATGATGGTCAGTATATTGCCTGTAATGATAAAACAAAACACGGCAAAATTCAAAATTTCTACCGTTAAAATATTTCAATGCTAATATTATCAACATTCTAACTCAAAGAAGAATTTACCTGATCGTAGCCTTTCATTTAGTCATTCAAATTAACTCAAGACAGCATTCACAAAACATTATTCATGCTTTTAAAACATCATTTTTTTTAAAAAAGAACTTTTCCTGAATGTAAAAAATACCATATTAAAAATTATGAGACGGAAATAGTCTAACAAACATTTTATATCTATTATATGACAACGAACATATTATCAAAGAAATATTATTACAGACATACTTTAACGGCCATAACAAGATATTCACATATTAGTGGTGCATAAAATATGCCAAAATGTCATGGACTTAGCTGAAACTAGCTAACAACTAACATCCTACTGTCCATGACGTATATGACAATAGAGCACTACAGCTACAAACAGCAGAGATGAACAACAGCTTACCTGGTATTCTGACTTTAATCGAGATGTCCTAACAGCTTAATAGTATTCCAACTATAATCAGCAGAAATGTACCAGCAGCTTACCTGGTATTCCAAAAACAATCAACAGAGATGTCCCAACAGCTTACCAGGTATTCCAATTACAATGAGCAGTGATGCCCCGATAGTAAACACGATATCCTTGGCTGTCCTGATTCTCCAAAGCGTCATCTCTGTCACGGGGTCATAGGTGATGTTGAACTCTCGTGGGTCAAACGATAATTTAAAGGGCATGTCCATTTTTCTTTTTATTGCTGTTTAAAATAACCCCAAAACCAGACTGTATCAAACAGAGCAAGTTCTACACAGACTGGAGTTGAAGGGAGGCTGCTGGAAATGATAAATAACAGCATTTACATTTCAATGTTCAAATCCCATCTCTATTGGCCTCGCATACATATAGTACGTACTCAAAATTTCCAAAATCGCCCCCCCCCCTACACCCTCATGGCATAGTTACTGCATGGTTTGACTCCTACTGGACAGTTGAGTATATTATTAGAGACTGTCCTCCCTGACATCGACATGGATATATTTTTAATCTTGACGACGGCTAGTGATACCCCGTGAAATGAATTTTATTATTTTAAATTTAATTGTGTATCCTTGCACTCAAAACACATCTCTTCCAATTCTACTATACTGACTCATTTTACGCCCCCCCCCCTTTTTGATATACAACGCTCGATTGTGCTTAGTGCTGTCCATGACTCGACGACAGTAGATTTATACTTGGGTGGGGGAGGTCAAACTTTGTATAAAGCTATTTTTAAATGTATAACATTATGTAACTGCTCACATTTTTGCGAAGCGCGGTGAGCCTAGCCCGAGGCTACGGTATATCGCTATATAAGACGGTTTTAATAATAATCATTACATTGTTACCTACCGTTATACATATTTTTTTTATTTTTAATCTGCTTTCAGTCTGACATTAGTGTAGAAGAACAGAACAGCTGGGGAGAGATTGACCAAATGGAATACCACGATATTTTATGAATAACTTAAATGTATTGGAAAGACTGTACTCCCGGATGTTCTATAAATAGATTTCCGCCATTAAACTATTAACACTATAAGGAGAAAGTTATATAAAATTACAGAAAAGAAATGAGAGGTACTTCTTCGCCTGGCAGAATTCTTTAGAAAAAATTTAATCTAATGAAAAATTAAAGCAAAGTTATAGCAATTTGGAACGTTTATCAGTGGTTTCAATATCAAACTATGAAAAATGGGAGAGGCGTGGTTATCGTTTCAGCTGTATATTGAACTAATATTAGGCCGACACTGGCTGTAACATTAGTTACAAAGAAGCGTTCAATATTAACAACCAGAGTGTTTGTACTAACCATACAGGGATTTCTGATGTTTTTATTGCATGTCTGCATCATAAACAGAATGTAGTAAGTTTTAACACGATATTTGCAATGTTATATTATCGGAGTTTTATCAATCTGTAAAGTATACACAAAAAAGGAATTTGTTTTGACGGACGCCATCTTTTGAGTACACCCAAATGTGCTACGTCACAGTCTATTAATAGGTCAAATACAAAACAATAACTACCTAAAAAATAAATGATTCAAGATTTGATTTCAAACAAAAAATATTTTGATAAACATTGAATTTGTTTATTGTTTAAAAAAAAAAGTGAAATGATTTAGAAAGAACCAGTAATGGTGGTAAAACGAATAGTTTGCACAACATTGCAGATTTACATCGCATTGTTTCATACTTCATTTTAATCAGAAGGAATGTTTCTTCTAGGGCGCAGATTGTTGCTCAAATAATTCTTTTGTTTTTGTTTTCAAACTACGTTTATTTTTTTACACAAGCTATTAATAGTGACATGTGTAAATTAAATGTTTGTAAGATTTAAAGGAAACACGGTGTGTAAAAAAAAAGTTACGTCGATGGTTCTGATATTCATTATTCACCCACAAAATGTCTTCTTCATGGCCCTGGTATTCATCATTCATTCACAAAATATATATTTTAATGGCCCTGGTATTCATTGCTCACCCACAAATGTCTCGTTCATGGCCCTGGTATTCATTGCTCACCCACAAATGTCTCGTTCATGGCCCTGGTATTCATTGCTCACCCACAAATGTCTCGTTCATGGCCCTGGTATTCATTGCTCATCCACAAATGTCTCGTTCATGGCCCTGGTTTTCATTGCTCACCACAAATGTCTCGTTCATGGCCCTGGTATTCATTGCTCACCACCAATTGTCTCGTTCATTGCCCTGGTATTCATTGCTCACCCACGTGTTACTTATAGTGACATGTGTCAATGATATGTTAGTCATGGTGACATTTTCCAATGACAACTTCGTAATGGTGAAATGTGCCAATAACACGCTAGTAATAGTAAAATATGCCATCGACATGTTAGTAATGGTGACATGTGTCAATGACGTGTTAGTGCCTGATACATGTGTCAATGGTGTATAAGTAATATTGACATTTGCCAATGACACCTTAGTGTTGGTGAAATTGACAATAATATGCTAGTAATTGTGACATATGCCAGCGACATATTAGTGATGATGACATTTTCCAATGACACCTTAGTAATGGTGAAATTGACAATAATATGCTATTACTGGTGACATATGCCAGCGACATATTAGTAATGATGACATTTGCCAGCTTCGTGTTCCTAATGTTGAAATAATCCAATAACTTTGTCGACACAATCTGATTTGAGTTGAACAAAATTTGAACTCTGAAATTGATTACTGAAGTTCGGTAAGATAAGAATGGCAGAAATCCGAGAAAAAGTTGTGACAGAGAACAGACTGCATGTAGTCAATGCGTGCCTGTATAGGGAGCCAATGTAGTCAATGCGTGCCTGTATAGGGAGCCAATGAAGTCAATGGAGTAGTGGGGTGACGTGATCACGCTTTATGCCTTTAGAACTAGCCTAGCAGCTGAGTTTTAGAACTCTCTGCATTTTTTATTGAAGTGTTATGGTGAACTTGACAGAAGAGAGTTGCAAACAGTCAAGACGAGAGAGAAGAAGAGCACAGACTAGAGTTATTGTAGCGCTAACTGTGAGGTAGTGGCGGATGGAGCTGATCTGACGGATAGTGGTGTATGCCGAACGACAAATGTGAGAGATATGTTTATCGAGAGTCATGTTGTTAGAAAGAATATAACCAAGATTCCTAGCAGAGGGTGTACATTCTATGTCAGAATTACCTACTTAAAATAAGGTGGGAAGAGTTGTAGTATAGAGTAATTTGTGATTGTGAATGAGGAGTGCTTCCGTTTTGTCATCATTAAGCTTCTACTTGCTGATTGTCATCCATGACTAGTCGTCATCAATGCACCCCCGCAACGTCTGGACCGTGGAATCGACAAGATTCGACGTCTAAACTCTAAACCATTCTCACATTGTCACAGTTGTATTGCCGGAAACAAAATCATGATCACGAAGTCAATGCAACACTTGCATATTACGATCCTTTTAACGTCTCTACGGGTAAATTTAACGAACGGACACGAGAAGCATGGAGGAATAAATGGCATGGGGTATGGAGGACTTCACATCCAGCACTATTGGCAACGTGATCCATGGGATCATTTCCTGGAGGACTTCACAACTAGCACTAGTGGCAATGTGATCCATGATTCATTTCCTGGAGAACTTCCCATCTAGCACTTGTGGCAATGTGATCCATGGGATCATTTCCTGGAGGACTTCACATCTAGCACTTGTGGCAATGTGATCCATGGGATCATTTCCTGAGGTCAATTCCTTTGTCTACTGTAGTGGACCGGAAAGGTGGGACGGTAAGGTAGGACAGTTGTGTGGGACGGGGAGATGGGGCACGAAGGTGGGACGTAGAGTTGGCGTAGGAATGTAGGGCGGGGAGGTGGGACGGGATTATATTTTAAAGTACATTGTAAACAACTCCTTGTTTCGTTCTCGGGGGACGGCGTGTTATTGTTCTTATTTTGTACTTTAAGTTCTCATTGTATCTTGTTACTTATCTTATCTTAGATACTTTCATCTACCGAAAATCTTGTTACCTAAATTATGTTGGATATTACGGCAAGAGGATGTTTGGATAAACAATATCCACGTTGCAAACTCTTTCAAAGAGGAGATTTGGAAGATAATCAGATTGTATTCAAATAACCTTTGTCTCCAGCAAGGATGCGATTTTATCTAAAGGTGAATGGTAAAGTAATAATAAGATTATATTCAAGATTATATTCAAGATTATATTCAAGATTAATAAATATTATAATCATTTTTTAAAATTTTGTTAGACATTCTTAACAATGACAAATGTCCTTTAATCAACAACAATACCTGGAATATGTGTAATGAACATACAATGAAAACAAAAGGTAACATTTAATAAAGAAATAGTTCACTTTATTTAATAAAGCATTAAATATCACATCATAAACAAGTAATTTTTTTTTTAAATGACATCAAATATAAATTGAAATGACAGCCTCAGTTTGACTCTGTGGTGCAACAAAAATGCGCTCCTGTCAAAGGTGTATTGGTTTGACGAAGGATACCTTTATGACATAATTTAACTCATCTCTCAAAGCGGAATGCCGATTGGTTTCATAAGAAATACCGTGATATCACAATCGTACGCTTCTCTTAAAGTCAGTTGGTTTAATAATAGATACGTTTATAACATTACCTAGAAAAAAAATAATAACAAACAAATCACTTCAATTTGATTCATCTTCATCTAGACATTTATGTTCATTGTTTTATAACTTTATTCGAAGTCACAGTAACAATATATACCATTAGCAAGACTTATTTGTGCCATGATACATGGAAATATATACCATCAGCAATCAGCAAGACTTATTTGTACCCTAGCAAACTGCTATGCATACCATCGAAAATCAGCAAGGCACATTTGCGCCATTGTACAGCGAAAGTTTAACCATCCGAAAAGACTCATTGGTACCATATGCATGAAACATATTTCCCACCAGCAAGACTTATTTGTACTATTTAATATTAAACACACTTCGAATTGTGACAAGTGTGGTGTCAATAACTGCGTTCACTCGTCAATTTCTTGGATAAGGGTGTTCAAAATTAAATAAGTGTAAGAAATACGAATCTAACACGTAATAGTAATACGTATGAGCTTTTCTTTTTTAGGGGGGGGGGTGAATTTTCATTTACTATAACTCTGTTTCTGACGTCATGACTTCCACATTGAACTGGTCCAAATTCACTTCACTTTCTACAGACATTCTGATGGACGAAGACAGGGCCTCAGCTTGACATGGAGGAGAGATAGTCAAAATTTAATGGAAATATTTGCTGTAAACAGTATGCCAGGTAAAGCATAATATGTAAAGTATGTTACTTAGCGCGTTGTTGACTGAATAAGTTACGAATTTGCTGGGTGGCCGTGCGGCCTAAACTGCCTTAATCCAAAGAGCTTGTGGTCAATCTCCATCAAAGCCAACCCAAGTCACTCGGTGGATGGGACTCTTGTGCCTTGGCCGGCAACTCATCTAGGCGAAGGCAAACTCTGAATTCAATCCAGGAACCAGAGTGATCAATAAATTGATCATGGGCGCTCGAAAATAGATTTAAAAAAAGATGTTTTTTTTTTTAAAGGGAAAAGTCTTGCATCAGTCCTTCCGATATAACCATCGGAAAGAAAATTGAATTGAAGTGACATGAAAAACTTATGTTTGAACACTTCCGTCTCTATAGGTAATGGTCGTTTAATGTCTGAACACTTCCTTCTATATTACCCCACGGTCGTTTAATGTTTGAAAACTTCCGTCTATATAGGTTGGGGTCGTTTAATGTTTGAACACTTCCGTCTATATAGGTTGGGGTCGTTTAATGTCTGAACACTTCCGTTAAATAGGTTGGGGTCGTTTAATGTTTGAACACTTCCGTCTATATAGGTTGGGGTCTTTTAATGTCTGAACACTTCCGTCTATATAGGTTGGGGTCGTTTAATGTTTGAACACTTCCGTCTATATACCTTGGGATCGTTTGCTCGTTTATTTTTAACCACACATTTCGAGGAGCAGGTGGTCACACATTCGGAGGGATATATTGGCTGCCACAAACACTAATGCTCCTAGTAACTTGTAAGAAGCGGTTTCGTGATTCCTATCCTTTTTATGGCGTACAGATCTTAACCCACACTATATCTGTACAAATTGCGTGGCTATGGAGGCTTCAAAAATTTATTTAGATGAAACATAGACATTTTGTCAGCGGAAAAAATAGTATGTTTTCTTGATTGGAATTGATATTTCTGCTACAAAATAAATAACGTCTTAAACACAAGTCGTAAGATAGTAGTTTTTAATAAAATATGCTATTTGTAACATTGCTCTTACATTGAACAAAGACTTATATTAGGTGTAATTGCTCTTGCATAGAACAAAGATTTATATTAGGTGTACTTGCCCTTACATTTTCTTTTAGATCCTGAATCCAACAGTCTCACGTTAATTCGCCTCTTGCCCATGAAGTCCCCATGCTTGATAATCTCGAACAAAACTTTCCTGAATCGTCTGCCAAAGAATGCGTACACCAGGAAGTTTGTGCCGTTGTTTGTGTACATTATCAAAAGCCCAATGCCGTACGCTAATGGTGTCGGGGGGGGGGTTGTTGTTGCACTTGATTTTTTAAATTTTTTTTTTTTGGTGGGGGGACACTCCCTACCCCCCAAACTCATACGTCCAAAGTGCTTTTAGCCCCCATCCCGATTAAAAAACCCAAAGACATCAAACAATTTTTTATGGGTAATTGTGACGTCACAGGAAAATTTAAAAAAAAAAAATCAGTCGCGTGTTTATACAGCCTACAATTTGGCCAGCCCAGTGGTCCCCATATCACGAGTCGCTCTGGGTGCCATGTCACCCTCAGGCAGAGCCATGAGAATGGGGCAAAGAGGGCAGTCACAGCGGGAACCAAGTAATTAATCAAAACAATCCAAAATAGAAACAATCAACACCCCCCCCCCCTAAGTGGGCCGCGGTAACGTTATCAAACGTTGACCGGTCCGCGGCGTTTAAAGTTTGGGGACCACTGCCTTAGATAATTAAAATTTTTCTATATAAATTCGGGAGTTCTGTGGGAATTCTAGGGACTTTTATGGAATTCTAGGGACGTTTATGGAGTTTTGGGGACTTTTATGGACTTCTAGAGACCTCGAGTCATGAAATGAGTTGTATAATGATATTTTATGGACATTTTAGCTACAAAACTTCAGGGTTATCACAAAGTGTAGATATGATATTTTGTTTTTGAAAGCATTATTCAAAGATTGCATTTTTTGCTTTCACTATTCTTAGATCTGAAGTGTATGATTACAATCCCTGTTCCCAAGCAAAACCCATAGGAAAAAACGATTTTAAAGTATATTCCATTTTTCATAAGTAAAAACCAATTGCAATGTGTTTTGGTAACATGATAAAAACAAAGTGGTATTTAGATTAAAGATTAACACCAGAATATTTCATTATCATTGTTTTAACACTGAAATATCAGTGTTTAAGAATATAGCACACAAAATATGAATGTCAGTATTTAAATTTCAGCCTCACAGATATAAATGACAGTGTTTAAGTATACAGCACCACAGACGAAATGTCAGAGTTTACATATCAGCACAACATGCTCACCCGCTGTCGTCAGTGTATCGCACCATTGATCTGGCTAGTGGTAAAACAAAAATAAGCACCAAGGTAATGAGAAAGCACAGCGTCATGCAAGGTGAACCGTAAATCTCGTAGTACTTCCTGGACCTAAAAGGTGAAATATATGGACAACATTTAGTTAGCCGTACAGGGAATGAAACTAGATACCTATTTTGGAACGTTGCTCAGAACAGACCACATAGTGATTGCTATTTCTCAAGTAACCGGTCTGAAAAATTTCCCTTTAACTGCATCTCTGTATCACAAGCCTACCTGTTGGAAAACTACCTGCCCTCCCTATCTGTAACTGTCTCACCTGTCGACCATGCATGTACGAAACACAGTTTGACATCTCTACCGTTGTCTAACTTATGTAGTACATAAGAAAGTCTGATATGTTTAGAGTTGTCTTACATGTCTAGTCTACCGTTGTCTTACCTGTCTAATACAAAACAGAGGCTGACACCTGTATTGTTGTGTTACCTGTACAGTACAAAACAAAGTCTTACACCTCTTGTGTTGTCTAAGCTGTCTAGTACAAAACAAAGTCTGACACCTGTAGTTTTGTCTTACCCGTCAAATACAAAACAAAGTCTTACACCTGTAGTTTTGTCTTACCCGTCTAAAACAAAAAAAAGTCTTACACCTGTTGAGTTGACTTACCTATCTAGTACAAAACAAAGTCTGACACCTGTGATGACGACCACGTGCCAGTTGGCGATACAAAGCAGCGCCATCACAAGCACCCGATAAAATCTGAAAGTATAAATAGTTGACACCTATCATGGAGTTTTGCGATATTTTCTTATCAGAGGGTCTCAACCGTAAACTAACGGCAGGGCCCCATTTGTGTTATTTGATGTTCTTAGAAATACTGCTTGGCATATCAAGAAACGTTCACGCATCGGCTGTTCACATGAACAGAAACAAGAATCTATTTTAAGGTCAAACCTTGGCTCAGTTGCATCAAGTGGAAAATAGGAATTAAAAAAAACCCTTCTCTTAGATGAGTTGCCGACCAAGGTTAACGAGCCTAATCCACCCGGGGGGGGGGGGGTTGTTTTGCCTTTACTGGTCTTTGGCTGGACTTGAGCACCAGCCCACCAAGGTGTGTGGGGGGGGGGGGAGAAGAATAACGTTTTAGGCTTTAGAATCTAAGTTCTTACATTGATAAGCTGGTTGTATTATGCCGAAGTGAAAGCAGAGAGTTGACATGGGAAATGTTGCTCGGAAATAATCACGCTTCGCTTGCATTTACATAACATCTTTTATATACAGCTAAAAATATATTTCTGATGCATCCATTTTATAGTCCATAGACCTCTATCTACGACGTGCATCGGTAAAACGTCTGCACATCTGAATTCATTGGAGCACATATTGTTCAGTGATAGTAAAACATCTCGCGAGCTTTTCTCCAGATTGTGTTTGTCCATCACCAACACAAGCACCGTCACACAATCTACTCCCTTTATCTTTTGATAAAACATTTGAATGTCAACTGGAAACAGAAGTTCATTGGAATAATAATGCGCAGCTGAAACCAGACACAGTCTGACAATCAATATCCGAGCGTCAAAGCATGCATTTCTTTAGAGCTTTTAAGTAAGTAGACTTTGGTAGTTACCAAACCAATAACCCTACGGGGCTTGATTTCTCGATACAACGATGAGGAGAATACTATCTTTAAAAGTTTTACTTGAATAAATAATTATTAAAACCACCCTATTCCCCCCCCCCCACATTCAACCAAAAAAAATTATTAAACCCCCCCTCTCCCCCCCCCCCCCCACATTTAACCAAAAATAACATTAACACAACTTGTAACTGTAAAAAGATGGCAAGCAGCAGCATAGTGTCATTAAAGTGCATAGGTTTTAAGGCCGACGGAGATATTTCAACAGTTATCTGATAGAAGAACTAAAACTATTGCCCTCAGATTATTTTAAAACGAACATGCATAGGAAACGATGGCTTCTTTAGAAAGAATATGGACAGGAAATGATGTTTTTTTAGAACAAACATGGACTGGAAATGATGGATTCTTTTGTTGATTTTTCTAAATTGAATCAATTCTCCACAAAAAAGAGATTGAATCACAAATCATGCCATATGCCGTGATGCAAGCATGCCACCATGCCAACATACCAACATACTGACATGCCACCATGTCAACATACAAACAAACCAACAAGCCACAATGTAAGCAAGCCACAATGCCACCATGCCCACCTTCTTTATACAACTCCATATGTGTCGAGACATAAAAGAAAGACTTAATTAACAAGGGCGACCAAAGTGGTCAACCCTGTTTTTTTTTGCAGCTCAATCAAACTGTGCAGCAAGTTTTCGATCAAATGTTCTATGAAGGTTTATTGACGCAATCAACATATCTACCATTCCAACTAACGTCAATTGACAGTTGAGTACTCACCGATTCTGGCCTGGGCTTGGCTGATTACAGAATGTAGGTTATACATGCGATGTAGGTTGGGCAGGAGAATGGCAAAGGGGAGGTAAGTGACGATGTAATGAAGGTTGGACACCAGCACCAGGAAAATAAGTTGTCTCCTCACTGGTCACCAGGTTAGTTCAGATTTGTGGATGGGAAAATTGGAAGAATATCAGGTAAAAATCAATAACTAAATACATGCCAATCAATAATAAGAAATCTATGTATCGGAAGTGAGTAATAATTTTATATATTTTTTGTGTGTAGATTTGAAGGCTTCTTATTGAAAAGCTATGCGATTGAAATTATTAAAGGGCAGACTACTGACGTGCATTTCTTGAAAAAGGCACATGACGGAATGACCTACATGACTTGGTGCTTTTGTTATCCGCAAGAAGAGAATTGTGACCCAGGTGCAAGATCACCAAGGTCAAGTTCAAGGCCAGTAACAGCAAGGCCGGGATGAAACCCTGAATCATGACCTGTATCAAGGCGAAAACCGATTGTGTTGCTATGAAGCACTCGACCTTGAGCCTGGGGAAAGAAAGAAACAAAAGGTTTATATGAAGTTCCTGCTTCACTATATCTATCGAACTTTAAAAAAAAAATTGTCTGCATTTAAGTCTTGAAGCTCGAATCTACTCTTTTGTCTGTCTATGTGATATCACTTTCAAAGGGCAGATAGCTGTTAAAAATTGTATTACTTTCACTTAAAATGTTGATATTGCTCTGAGAGTAATTCGAGAGTGCCCTTGACCATTCTAAAAACTCACTGTTACCCACTGCTCTCTATAGTGAGTCATTAATCTCTTATTTTAGATTGATGGCTCGTTCTAAACAGTGCATAGGAAAAGGACGATAACTTATGAAAAATACAATAGCAAAAATACGACATCAAAACAGTACAAATTACAATCAATAAGATTTATTTAGTTATCGATATAATTACAAAATAAAAGAAATATAATTAAAAATCATCAACTTTCAGAGTATGGTATGTCTTGTACAGGTACACAGCTTATACAATGTGCCAAAGAATAAAGTACAATCACGAATGCTAATAAGCACAAATGAGTAAACACATAAAAATACACCCTTGTCTCGTGAAATCAAAATATCTCCATGCTACAAAAATGAACCCGCTTGTATAGTATTTTCGACTGAAAGATCTTGAACCGCCTTATAAATTGTTTAGCTGTCTAGCTAACTCTCGAACTTTCCACAAAAATCTATAAGAACATATTAATTATTTTTAGTTAGTAGTGGTAGTAAACATGGCCAAGATCAAAGATACTAAGCCACGCCCAATACGTACGCAGCCTAATTTGTGGCAAGACAGAGTTCACGGCAAGGGAAAGTGATTTAAACACGTCTTCTACATAACACTCACCCTTTCCTGTTATGAAACTCAACATTGAACAGGGCTAGCGGCGTGTCAATGAAAGCTATCACTACGGTTACAAGGAATAACACCTGGACAGGCGAGCCATACCACGTCATGAATCTTCTGGACCTATCAGAGGTAAAAAAAAGCATCTTACAGGTCATGTGGCTGTGTCCCAAGTTGCACCCAGTCACACAAATCTATGTTACAAACCAATGTCACAAATCTATGTCACTAATCTATGTCACAAAATTTATAATACAAATCTATGTCACAAATATTCCCTGTCGACCAAAAAGTACTAGCTTTACGAATGAGCTGCCCAGTAGTTCAAACCTCCTAGTTACGCCAATAAATGTCACAGTTCTAAAAATATTTCAGCCTACCATCGAATGTCACAGTTCTCCAAAGAGTACGAGCTAAGCGAATAATCTTCCCATATGTCCAAAGTCCCTTTTCAACGCCAATGAAATTAACAGTCACCCAAAGTCTACTTCATTGTCGTCAAAATTCTACGTCGTAGTCGTCAAAAGTCTACTTCACAGTCACCAAAATTCTACTTCACAGCCTCCAAAAGTATACTTCATGGTCGTCAAAAGTCTACTTCCCAGTCGCCAAAAGTATACTTCATGGTCGCCAAAAGTCTACTTCATTGTCGTCAAAAGTCTACCAGCTCCTTCAAAAGAGAGTAGCAAAATGTATTTATCAAAACATAACGTTGAAGTTAGGTACAGACTTTTGCTTATTATCAAAATCAGGTCTTCATCTAAATCGGTGGTTCTCAACCTTCCTAATGCTGCAACACTTTAATACAATTTCTCATTTTGTGGTGACCCACCAAACATAAAAAATAATTTCGTTGCTACTTCATAATTATGTGTTTTCCTATGGTCTTAGGCGACCCCCGCGTAGGGGTCGTTTGAACCCGCTGATCTTCAGGGTTATTTTTACTAATTCAAAAATTCAATAATTTAAGGGTCTTTCGCTAGAAAAAAAAATCATTTTACACATTAGTTCGACAATATTATACGTTAGTTTGACAATGTTTCTACACGCTAACTTACTTGTCTGTGATGTAAACTAGCCGAACCACCGATATGACCACCAAATGCCAGTTGGCTACCGCTACCAGGATGGATGTGATGATTCGGTACAGTCTGGTCAGATCAAACTCTCATGGAATTAAACAGCACGGCAAAATTTGGAGTATGGGACATTTGGTCAATTGAACAAGATGACATGAACGGAGACATCCCGTGCAACGGGAGCTGGGACGAGTAGCAGCATGGTATGTGTCTAAATAACGTTTACAAATATTTCAAAGTAAGTTGATGCACAGAGCGATCAAGGACAACAACTTGAATACACCCTTTAGTCAAATGAGTCTGAAACCTTTTGAACTTGCGCAACATTTTTATTATTTCCTAAAATACACACACACGCAGACACAAGCAAGCAGAGACAAGCAAGCAGAGACAAGCAAGCAGAGACATGCAAGCAGAGACTAGCAAGCAGAGACAAGCGAGCAGAGACAAGCAAGCAGAGACAAGCAAGCAGAGATAAGCAAGCAGAGACAAGCGAGCAGAAACAAGTGAGCAGAGACAAGCAAGCAGAGACAAGCAAGCAGAGACAAGCAAGCAGAGACATACACATAGAGACATACAAGGAGAGACATTTACATAGAAAATGAATATCATATTGATAAAAAAAAAAATTTTGTTTTTTATGTGCGAAATGGCGTACTTAAATACATATTTTTAAAGCAAGTTCATACAAAATGTCCTGTTTACACAAAAAATAATGACATAACGAATGCTTTTCTCATTTTTAAATGTCTACCTAAAAAGTACATAACTGCATTGAAATGTTCATATTTATATGTTAAAAAAGTCGATTTTACATTCAAATTCTCGTTCTTATAAGTAAAATGTAGAAGCACACAAAAATGTCAAAATTAAGAAAACATTCCTACTACATACAAAATGTCGTACATCCATACAAAATACCGAACTGACATACACTAAGTCGTGCTTACATAGATAAAATCATAATTACATACACAATGTCAGACTTACATACAAAATGTCGTATTTTCGAAATATATCTCCCTCTCCAGGAAGACGTGCACTATGAACCTCGGGATGCACCAGGTCAACAGGAGGATGTTGCTGATGCACAAGCTGATGATGTACATGGAGAACAAGCCATCTCTCATGGCAGGATGGCGCATCACGACTATTGTGATAAGATTACCTAGAGAGTACATGGTGTACACGGTGTACATGGTGTACACGGTGAATAAGCCATCTCTCACAACTGTATGTCAAATTATGACTATTGTCATCAGAATACGAAAACTGTTAACGTTATTTTAAATTTTTTACGGATGCCATCATTATTTGGTTTCGGTGACAGAGAAATAAGGCCAGACATAAAAAGAAATAGTCGCCCGTTAGGTTATGCATATATGTTATACAGCATGAAGCAGATGTGGATTTTCTGGATAATATAAGACGGAATACATTCAACCCATTAAAAGTAAATAAACAGTAAAACAAGATATGTTTAGGCTTGAAACGAAAAGACAAGACAATTCTAAGGATGTTTCGGCTAAACGCCAGCTTCAGCAGACAAGACACAACACAGAAACGGTCAGATAATTATAGACTTAAAGCAACATGTATGAGTTCGAAACTCTTCATAAAGGCAATGTCGCTGTGGAATGTGGTGATTGTCGATTTTGGAGATTTTAAACAAGCGTTCAGATGGTCTGTTCATATGGTCTGTTCATATGGTCTGTTCATATGGTCTGTTCATATGATCTGTTCATATGGTCTGTTCATGTGGTGTGTTCATATGGTCTGTTCATATGGCCTGTTCATGTGGTGTATTCATATGGTCTGTTCATATGGTCTGTTCATATGGTCTGTTCATATGGTCTGTTCATATGGTCTGTTCATGTGGTGTGTTTATATGGTCTGTTCATATGGTCTGTTCATATGGTCTGTTCATGTGGTGTGTTCATATGGTCTGTTCATATGATCTGTTCATATAATCTGTTCATATGGTCTGTTCATATGGTCTGTTCGTGTGGTCTGTTGAACGGGGTGTTTCGCAAAAGACCATCTCATTGGCTAGTACATTTATTTAAAATTTCTGCAGTAATCATCGTAAAATTCTGACACAACAAAAACACATATTTTTATCTCGGAGATTTAAAAAAAAAAATCTTTCATTGTTTTGTTTGAATGATCGTCATAATGTTGCCATGCATTGTCGCACCTGAATTCGCTAGATATTCTCGGAAGCTACTCAGTTGTAGAGATTGTGCAGTACCATTGAGTTTCTTGTATTGTTCAAATGACAAATGAGGCACATCTGGTTGGACTATGCCTGTGGTTTTAAAGGTGTTCAATTCCTTGCACCTATGTTGTTGTTCTTTTTCCGCAAGTTCGTCGGAAAAAGGGGGGGGGAAACATACACATGGGGATCGAAAAAAACACACATCATTCAAGGCGGCCCCGGGGGGGGGGCGAAAAATTAAATTTTACTTACGTGCTTTATGTATGACACATTATCTTACGTTTGACCAATGCAAGCTTGCTTACCTGGTATGCCTATCACCAGCAAGGTCACTCACCTGGTATGCCTATCACAAGCAGGGTCACTGCTCCGAACATGTAGACAAAGTCCTTAATCCATGTGAGCCTTCCCAGCAAGGCTTTCTCCCTGAAGGTCAGGGTCTCATTGAGTTCTCTTTGGTCCAAAGAGATGGTGAGAGCGAAGTCCATGAAATGGTCACATTTAGAAGTCCATGAAATGGTCTCATTTAGATGTCTATGTCATATTGATGCTGGGGAAATAATCACATAAATCTTCACGGGAACCGATACTGAGATGGCATTACATGAAATGGTCTGATTTAGATGTACATTAAATTTCCTCATTTAGAAGCTTTAGACCGATACTTAGAGTAAAGTCCATAAAACTGCCACATTTAGAAAACCATCAAATGGTCTCAATAAGATGTTAATGAAGAAGTCTAATTTATATGTCCACGAAATGGTCTTATTTAGAAGCTGGTGGAACAATCAAATAAATGTTCAAGAATCCAATACTGAGAGCGATGTAAGTTAAAGATGTCATATAGGTGTCAATGAGATGGTCTAATTGAGGTGTCAATGAGATGGTCAAATTAGGATGTCAATGAGATGGCCTGATTGAGATGTCAATGAGATGGTCTAATTGAGATGTCAATGAGATGGCCTGATTGAGATGTCAATGAGATGGTCTAATTTAGATGTCAATGAGATGGTCTAATTGAGATGTCAATGAGATGGTCTAATTGAGATGTCAATGAGATGCTCTAATTGAGATGTCAATGAGATGGTCTAATTGAGATGTCAATGAGATGGTCTAATTGAGGTGTCAATGAGATGGTCTAATTGAGACTTCAATGAGATGGTCTAATTGAGATGTCAATGAGATGGTCTAATTGAGACTTCAATGAGATGGTCTAATTGAGAGGTCAATGAGATGGTCTAATTGAGATGTCAATGAGATGGTCTAATTGAGGTGTCAATGAGATGGTCTAATTGAGGTGTCAATGAAATGGTCTAATTGAGATGTCAATGAAAGGGTTTCTTCCAGAACACATATTCTATAGATTTTCTGAAAGTTTTAAGTTATTTATTGAACTACATTTGTGTACAATGTTAATAATAATAGGTCACACGCCTTATATATATATATACATTAAGCTTAAAAACTTTGCGAGGAGATAAATGTTGAGAAAGAAATAAAAAGTAACAACAATATAGCGACTTTAATACATGAGCTGTACTTACAACTTGTTTGAGCTTCCCTAATCCAGGGAGTTGACAGTCCTTCCAGGGGGGGGGGCACGGTGGAGTGGGAGGAGAGGCGAGGGTAACAATGGGAAGGAGGGTAACCGCGTTTTAGCTTTCACACATATGCTTAACAGACTGCAGGTGGTTAAAGTCACAAGTCAGTCCATCGAAACCGTTCTTCCTGTTCTCTGGGATGTCAAATTAGTTATGAGTGACACGCCATGAAGATGTCTTGTATTACGAATACCATCACCTGCTGCTAGTGACTAAGCATGATGACGTCTTATATAAAATATACGAACATCTACAGCTGGTGACAAGTTTGTGTAATGACAAGTCTTTAGTGACGAATAGAATGACTTAATGTGTTCTGTTTCATGGGAACATTTAAGTTCGCATTTAACTTGTTAAAATTTTGACTTTTCTATACGAAGAAAAATGTTAGTAGATTTTAGAAAATAGATGCATACTAGTTTTTAATATCCTTACTATTTTTATATAAGACCCTTAAAAAAATTAATAATGAAATCTTAAAGTAATACTTATAATTAATGACGTAGTTATGAATAGAGTAGATATTTAATGCATGTAACATATATTTGATAGATAGTTTTCATCTATCTTCAAAGATCAAAAGAATAAATAAATACAGAGGGAAAGAAAACGTCACAACCGGATGTTGAAAAACACACATTTATTTTTGGACAAAAAAATATTAAAAGCAGGAATTCTTTAGGGAATAAAATATGAATACAAATACACTATATTTATTTTATGGTGCTTCTATATATATATATATATATTTTTTTTAGGGCTACCACACTTCCGTTTTTTGGTACCATCAGTTTGTAATTTCAAATCCCCCGTCCGTACTCATTTTTGCATCCATATGTGTCCGTACTTTCCTCTCGTCGTCCGGTTTGACCGTACTTTTGGCAGCGACGACTTGCTTGTCTTATTTCCATGTGTCTTATCTGAGTTCTCCAAAAAGGCAGGCGTAGTGAACAGTTTCAGCTCCAACGGACAGTCTAAAAATAGGAGACTTATGTCCCCAATGCTTTTAAAATATCAGGCAACGTTGTGTACGAATTATGGTCATAATGTTGCCACTTTTTTTAACAAATGATCGAGATAGATATCGCTTCAAGCACAACACCCCCACCCCCGGGCCAGTATGGTTCCGGTTGCTTTGAGCTTTTGTGCCCATACTTGGCATTGAGAAAATCTGGTAAACGCAATCTATGTATTTATATATTTTGATTATGTATATATATATATATTATTGAGATTATTATTATTATTTTCGTATGTAGCACACAATGACAAAGGCTGTACTAGACTTGTATGAGACTTGCTATGAGCAGTTGTTTTTTTTTTTTTTTTTTTACAGTCGGGATAACCTGGATAAGCCAAGGGGACATTATATGTATATTATAAATAATTTTGAGTTTTCAAAATTTTCAATTATGTCGATAGCACACAATGACAAAGGCTGTACTAGACTTGTATGAGACTTGCTATGAGCAGTTGTTTTTTTTTTTTTTTTTTTACAGTCGGGATAACCTGGATAAGCCAAGGGGACATTATATGTAGATGATAAATCATTTTGAGTTTTCACAATTTTCAATTGTGTCGATAACATACCGCCTACGGGACTCCATCTCCATGTTTGATATCAGAGCTTTTATTACCTTAGGTGAGTTTCTCTCTAAGATCTGGTGTAGTCTTTGCTTGTATAGGTTTTTATAAGGACTGAACTTTAGTCCACACGCGTGTGATTGACTGAGTTTGACGCTGAGCCTAACCCACAAACACATAACACAAACATAACAACAACAACCAAACGTCATCAAAGATCATTTGATGCAATTTCACAAAATTAATTGTGTTTTATTATAAATTTTATAACAAGAAAAGAGCATACAATGTATAAAATATATATTTTAACTTTCTAAACTACAGGCTACTGAGATTAAATTGTCCACGCTCATCATTCCATAGCGGTCAAAGTTATTGTTTCATAAATACTTTCATGCAATCTTTAATTAAATCTGAAGACTACAGGGTTGTGTTATCCAAAACTAATGGAGCAGGTGTCACAGTCGTAACGCGCGATGTGTGGCATCGTAGTATTGTCAGTACAGTTAACTCCTAGCTGTAGGGGCAACCTGACTTATGTATTCTATTATTTTTTATTTTATAAGAAGCTTAGCTACTGCCATGTGCATGAGTATAAATTAATTGTGGGATGGATTTGTATAGGCCTTTTCACTTCAGACGATGCAGAATGTCATAGAGATGAAGGAACGGGTCAGTATTCCAATGATGTCTTCCTTTGAAGTTTTCAAGTGTTAATTTCAAAGGTGACGTCTCGCCTTTTATGAAGTGTATTGGCAGAAAAAAACTTTTGCGAGACTGCTTATCTACAAGGGCTACGTAGGTAGACACTTTGTCGAGAGGTTTGGGGTGACGTTATTGTTTATTTTTTTGTTTTGATAGGAGTTCTGGTCGCTTGAAAGATTACTTCGTTATCCGGATTAACATCTTCTTCCGAATTAAAAATTAATTGATTGCAAAAGCCACACGTTCAGATAAGTTGATTGAAAGATCCACAATAATAATTTCAGAATACTTGACTGCAAAAGACACAATTTCAGAATAATTGACTGTAAAAATCGTCTTAATTTCAGAATAGTTGACTGCAAAATCCATAATTTCAGAATAGTTGACTGTAAAAGCAACAATTTAAACAAAAATGTTTTGTTAAAAATGAATTAAAAGTCTCCAATTCGTTGGGTCAACGAAGGTAAATTAAATGTCAAGTAAATAATGACATGTCATGAAGTTCCAGTAAATTTAAAAAATGGCATGTCATTAAGTTCAACTGTTGTCACGACGTCAAAAAAAGCCAATGAATTCTTGAATTAGTTTTTGAAAAATACAGTTCATGTATAAATATCTCCAAAAGATGTTGATGTGTTAGCAACCTCTCAGCACCTGATTCCGCAGGTTACATCGCCAAACTACTTGTGTTTTTTTTTATTTATTTCTCTCCTTAAATCTCGTAGATAGCTGAGGTAATTCTACCATGTAGCGTGTAGAATTTCAAGGTCATATAACATCGAGGACTGTAGCGTGCATTATTTCAGGGGTATTAGTACCACGTTGCTGTAAAAAGTAGTTTATAACAGACCCTCAGCTAACAGAGTGTTGAAGATTACCACGTATCTGTACAAAGTATTCTATAACAGTCCCTCGGCTAACAGAGTGTTGAAGCCAAGCTTTGCTGTAATGAGATTAAAAAAAATGAAAATGTCATAATGCGGAAAGTAGACTTCTGGTACGTTGTGGGTTGATGACTTGTGTGTAGATTAGAGATGTCTGGCAGTGGCTTCTTTAACACTGGATTGAAGACTTGTCTGTAAATTAGAGATAATATGTGGAGGGTTCTTAAGCAGTGGGTTGATGACATAAAAGTATATTAAAGATGAAAGATAAAGAGTTCTTAAACAATGGAGTGATGTCCTAAGTGTATATTAGCGATGATAGGTAGAGCGTTCTTAAACAGTGAATTGATGACCTAAGGGTTAATTACAAAATCCCAGGTAGAGTGGTCTTAAATAGTGGATTGACGACCTAAGTGTTAACTATAGATCCCAGGTAGAATGTTCTTAAACAGTGGATCAAGTAGCTCGGAATTTGGCTATTCTGATTACACAGCAATCAGTTAACATTTAGATATACATTGAAGTATCTCACCGATGAGATATATATTTTTATTCCTAATATTAATAAATAATATTTGTAATTTTAATACTTTGCTTTAAAGAAATACGCTGAATGAAAATTTTGTTTATACAAAAATTAGTATACTCGCGTCATAAAGTGTTGTTGTAATCGATTTCACGTCTTTTAAAACAATTGAATACTCATTCTGATATCGATTCGACAATAATTTTTTGATATTTGACACCCAAAAATAAAAAGCAAAGAAAAGAAAAAAAATTTCCTCGTTTTGGGGTAGACTGTAAAAATGTGTAGTGTTATTCTAATTTTTTATTTAACACCTGAGAGATGGGGAAAAACAATTACGATATATTACGAAGCTTTTAGTCTTAAATACTTTTTTTTTTTTTAAATTTACAATTGTATTAAATACATTAATTGTTTCCCATTGAATGACGTCGTTTTTTTTGTTTTTTTTAAAACTCTCAATCCCAGTATCTACTAGACGCATCGTCCTTGACATTAAATCTCAGGGGTGGAAACTAATTCCTGACTGTTTAATGGTTGATTACCTTTAACTTCCGGTCCTATTCTTTAAGTTATGTTTATGGGGGGTGCTATGTATGTGGGTCACATAATCCATAAAGTGATCCTGTCTCCTACAAAACTCTCGCGCGAGACGATGTCTGGTGTGGTGAGACTAGGCTAGCAATAAAAAAAAAATTGGAATCGGGTTCTAAAGTATTATTGGAGTACCTGTCATGGTATTTTAGGAATGTCTTTCATTGTATATTTTCTTTCTGGGGATATCAGAAAAAAAAAAATCATTTACTTTCTTGTATAGTTTAATAACATAAAATATGTTTTTGAAAAAAAATTGAGCCAAAGAAGCATGTTCTAAATAATATGCCTATTAGCATTACGCTGGCAGGGGTAATAATTCATGATCATCTTTAGCATCATTTCTTCCTTTGTAATACTAAACCCAAGTTATTGTTCGTGGTTTGACAAGAAATAACTTATGTTGTTATGTTAAAGGTTTGTAGACTCAAACGTAATTAGTATCTACGTTACATAATCTATTTTTAAACCCGTCCCTTTTCAACGGGTCATTACTAGCTAGTATATAAGAAATTTCAAGAATTTAGAGTTACTTGTTTCCTTTCAAAATTAGTTACAATCATAATGCTGTATTTCAGTAAACACAAAGAGTTAAAAATATCTCACGGATATAGAATTATGAAACTATCACAGTGACAGATTTATGGACCTATAACACAGTGATAGACTTATGGACCTAAACACAGTTATAGATTTATGGACCTATAACACAGTGATAGATTGATGGACCTATAACACAGTGATAGATTTATGGACCTATAACACAGTGATAGATTGATGGACCTATAACACAGTGATAGATTTATGGACCTATAACACAGTGATAGATTGATGGACCTATAACACAGTGATAGATTTATGGACCAATAACACAGTGATAGACTTATGGACCTAAACACAGTTATAGATTTATGGACCTATAACACAGTGATAGATTGATGGACCTATAACACAGTGATAGATTTATGGACCTATAACACAGTGATAGATTGATGGACCTATAACACAGTGATAGATTTATGGACCTATAACACGTTATAGATTTTTGTAACTATAAAATGGTTATCGAATATGAAAAAAAGACATGCTTAAAGATTCACTAGGCTATAATTTTATGAAACTATCAAATCGATATAGATTTATTAACCTAAAACATGGTTATAAATTTACTTAAATCTAACATAGTAATAGATTGATGAAATTATCATATGGAAATAGACTTATAAAACTATCACACGGTTGTCGATTAATTATGAAAGTATCCCTCGGTTAACGATTAATGAAACTATAAAACGGTTATAGATTTGTGAAATTATAAGTGAGTATAGATTTATCAAACTATCACACGGTTATAGATTCAAGAGCCTACAACTTGCTTATAGAGTTTTTAGCCTATAACATTTTTATAGATTTAAGAAACTATCACATAGTTATAATTTTATGGTCTTGCAACTTTCACACGGTTTTACATTTTTAAAACTAGCAAATGGTTATAGATTTATGAAACTACCACATGGTTATAAATTTATGAATCTAGCACACGTTTATAGATTAATGAACCCATACACGGTTATAGATTTATGAACCAAACACAGACTTATAGATTTGCGAATCTATTACAAGTATATGGATTTTTGAACATATCACACAGTTATACATAAATGGAACTATCATATGGTTATAGCTTTATGAAAATCACAGTGGTTATTTATTCATGAACCTAAAACGCAAAAACAGATTTATGAAACTAGCACAAGGTTTACTATATAGATTTACTTACCTATAACATGGAGATATATTTATGCAACTTTAAAACGGTTATACATTTATTAAACCGTCAAACGGTTATAGATCTGTGGACCTACCACATAGTTATATATTTAGGAAGCTTTCATTCCTTATAGATTTATGAATTTATCACACGTTTATAGATTTGTGAAAACTATCACCTGGATTTAGATTTATGAAAACTATCACCTAGTGATATATTTGAGAACCTTTCCCACGGTTAAAAATTTAGGAAGGTGTAACAGGTTTATAGATGTATTTACTTATCACATATATATAGATTTATGAAAATATCCCACGGTTATAGATTTTATAACCTGTTACATGGTTATAGTTTTATTAACCTATCACAATGATATCGATTTATGAAGCTTTCACACGCTTATAAATTTACGGCCCTATCACATTGTTATAGATTTTTTAGCCTGTCAGATGTTTACCGATTTCTGAAACTTTTACACGCTTATAGATTTTTTAACCTATCACATGGTTATCGATTTATGAACCTATCACACGATTAAAGATTTATGAGCCTATCACATGGTTATCGATTTATAAAACCTATCACAATATTATAGATTTATGAACCTATCAAATGGTTTTAGATTAGATATATCTATCACACGATTGTAGATTTGTGTAGACGAGTCTTTAACGTAACGACACATCAGTCCAACCATTTCTAAGTCTGACCCTTTGTTTCTCGGGCACCTTCTCCGGGTGAGCGCTGGCCGCGTCAGCAAGTTTGGCGTAGCGACCTGGGATCAACTCATCCACGTTTGAGGCTCGTTTACTTGTCCCAATGTAAACTTCAGGTTGCTGAATGTAAACAAAAGGTAAACTTTAGGTTGCTGAATGTAAACAAAAGGTAAACTTTAGGTTGCTGAATGTAAACAAAAGGTAAACTTTAGGTTGCTGAATGTAAACAAAAGGTAAACTTCGGGTTGCTGAATGTAAACAAAAGGTAAACTTTAGGTTTCTAAGTTTAAAAGAAATGTCTAAAGCAAAACTAGTCCAATGACGTCACCGCTTATTGTAAATACACCCAACAAAAATATAATAAAAAAATAAAATAAAATAATAAAGAATATTAATACTTATTTAGAAAATATTTCAGAATAACAAAAGTATGCAGTTATTTTACAATCTATTTATAAACTTTGTTAATTAATGTTAATGATTATTATTATCGCGATATTTGCAGGTACGTTTAAATTGAAGAAATGTTTTTATTAATAATCTTTATGGCCCCGTACCCTAAGGATATATGCCCGCAAGGGTACCATCCTTTCAGAGAGCAGTGTCTTGAATTCCTGACACCAGGACAGAGTATTGCATTTAACAGTTGCAATATTTAAGTTATAAATGTCTTTAAGTAGTAAACAATACAATTTAGCTATCAGTTAGTCCTATATAAAATAACCTTTTAGAGAAAACAAAATACCCTGAAAATATACCAAATTAATAAATTATGTTAATATGTATTTTAGTTTTATATTTCCCTTTAAAAATATTTTTTCCAGGAATTGAATTCTTAACGTGTTTGCATTATTTAATCCAATATTATTTTCAATATGACTCAGTATACTTTATGTTATTCACTTTAAGTGTTGTTTTTAAATGCATTGTTTGTCAGTTCTTTTAAGAGAAAAATAAAAACATGAGCAAGAAACAAAAAAAATCTTTAAAAAATAAAAATAAATTAATTATTACTTCTGAAACAGAAACAATGATAGTTTCCACATTATGTCTTCTGATGACAGTCTCCCCTTTATAATTTGTGCTTTTAGGACTCTCAGTCCCCTTCTTATGTCTTCTAATGACAGTCCCCTTCTTATGTCTTCTAATGACAGTCCCCTGCTTATGTCTTCTAATAACAGTCCCCTTCGTATGTCCTCTAATGACAGTCCCCCTCTTAAGTCTTCTAATGACAGTCCCCTTCTTATGTCTTCTAATGACAGTCCCCTTCTTATGTCTTCTAATGACAGTCCCCTTCTTATGTCTTCTAATGACAGTCTCCTTCTTATGTCTTCTAATGACAGTCCCCTTCTTATGTCTTCTAATGACAGTCCCCTTCTTATGTCTTCTAATGACAGTCCCCTTCTTATGTCTTCTAATGACAGTCCCCTCTTATGTCTTCTAATGACAGTCCCCTTCTTATGTATTCTAATGAGAGTCCCCTTCTTACGTCTTCTAATGACAGTCCCTTTCATATGTCTTCTAATGACAGTCCCCTTCTTATGTCTTCTAATGACAGTCCCCTTCTTATGTCTTCTATTAACAGTCCCCTTCTTATGTCTTCTAATGACAGTCTCCTTCTTATGTCTTCTAATGACAGTCCCCTTCTTATGTCTTCTAATGACAGTCTCCTTCTTATGTCTTCTAATGACAGTCCCCTTCTTATGTCTTCTAATGACAGTCCCCTGCTTATGTCTTCTAATGACAGTCCCCTTCTTATGTCTTCTAATGACAGACCCCTTCTTATGTCTTCTAATGACAGTCCCCTTCTTGAATCTTCTAATGACAGTCCCCATCTTATGTCTTCTAATGAAAGTCCCCCTCTTATATCTTCTAATGACAGTCCCCTTCTTATGTCTTCTAATGACAGTCCCCTTCTTATGTCTTCTAATGACAGTCCCCTTCGTATGTCTTCTAATGAACGTCCCCTTCTTATGTCTTCTAATGACAGTCCCCTTCTTATGTCTTCTAATGACAGTCCCCTTCTTATGTCTTCTAATGACAGTCCCCTTCGTATGTCTTCTAATGACAGTCCCCTTCTTATGTTCTCTAATGACAGTCCAATTCTTATGTCTTCTAATGACAGTCCCCTTCTTATGTCTTCTAATGACAGTCTCCTTCTTATGTCTTCTAATGACAGTCCCCTTGTTATGTCTTCTAATGACAGTCCCCTTCTTATGTCTTCTAATGACAGTCTCCTTCTTATGTCTTCTAATGACAGTCTCATTCTTATGTCTTCTAATGACAGTCTCCTTCTTATGTCTTCTTATGACAGTCCCCTTCTTATGTCTTCTAATGACAGTCCCCTTCGTATGTCTTCTAATGACAGTCCCCTTCTTATGTCTTCTAATGACAGTCCCCTTCTTATGTCTTCTAATGACAGTCCCCTGCTTATGTCTTCTAATGACAGTCCCATTCGTATGTCTTCTACTGACAGTCCCCCTCTTAAGTCTTCTAATGACAGTCCCCTTCGTATGTCTTCTAATGACAGTCCCCTTCTTATGTCTTCTGATGACAGTCAAATTCTTATGTCTTCTAATGACTGTCCCCTTCTTATGTCTTCTAATGACAGTCCAATTCTTATGTCTTCTAATGACAGTCCCCTTCTTATGTCTTCTAATGACAGTCTCCTTCTTATGTCTTCTAATGACAGTCCCCTTCTTATGTCTTCTAATGACAGTCCCCTTCTTATTTCTTCTAAATACAGTCTCCTTCTTATGTCTTCTAATGACAGTCCCATTCTTATGTCTTCTAATGACAGTCCCCCTCTTATGTCTTCTAATGACAGTCCCCTTCTTATGTCTCCTAATGACAGCCCCTTCGTATGTCTTCTAATGACAGTCCCCTTCTTATGTCTTCTAAGGACAGTCCCCTTCGTATGTCTTCTAATGACAGTCCCCTTCTTATGTCTTCTAATGACAGTCCCCTTCTTATGTCTTCTAATGACAAACCAATTCTTATGTCTTCTAATGACAGTCCCCTTCTTATGTCTTCTAATGACAGTCCCCTTCGTATGTCTTCTAATGACAGTCCCCTTCTTATGTCTTCTAATGACAGTCCACTTCTTATGTCTTCTAATGACAGTCCCCTTCTTATGTCTTCTAATGACAGTCCCCTTCGTATGTCTTCTAATGACAGTCCCCTTCTTATGTTTTCTAATGACAGTCTAATTCTTATGTCTTCTAATGACAGTCCCCTTCTTATGTCTTCTAATGACAGTCCCCTTCTTTTGTCTTCTAATGACAGTCCCCTTCTTATGTCTTCTAATGACAGTCCCCTGCTTATGTCTTCTAATGACAGTCCCCTTCGTATGTCTTCTAATGACAGTCCCCCTCTTAAGTCTTCTAATGACAGTCCCCTTCGTATGTCTTCTAATGACAGTCCCCTTCTTATGTTTTCTAATGACAGTCCCCTTCTTATGTCTTCTAATAACAGTCCCCTTCTTATGTCTTCTAATGACAGTCTCCTTCTTATGTCTTCTAATGACACTCCCCTTCTTATGTCTTCTAATGACAGTCCCCTTCTTATGTCTTCTAATGACAGTCTCCTTCTTATGTCTTCTAATGACAGTCTCATTCTTATGTCTTCTAATGACAGTCTCCTTCTTATGTCTTCTAATGACAGTCCCCTTCTTATGTCTTCTAATGACAGTCCCCTTCGTATGTCTTCTAATAACAGTCCCCTTCTTATGTCTTCTAATGACAGTCCCCTTCTTATGTCTTCTAATGACAGCCCCCTGCTTATGTCTTCTAATGACAGTCCCCTTCTTATGTCTTCTAATGACAGTCCCCTTCTTATGTCTTCTAATGACAGTCCCCTTCTTATGTCTTCTAATGACAGTCCCCTTCTTATGTCTTCTAATGACAGTCCCCTTCTTATGTCTTCTAATGACAGTCCCCTTCTTATGTCTTCTAATGACAGTCCCCTTCTTATGTCTTCTAATGACAGTCCCCTTCTTATGTCTTCTAATGACAGTCCCCTTCTTATGTCTTCTAATGACAGTCCCCTTCTTATGTCTTCTAATGACAGTCCCCTTCTTATGTCTTCTAATGACAGTCCCCTTCTTATGTCTTCTAATGACAGTCCCCTTCTTATGTCTTCTAATGACAGTCCCCTTCTTATGTCTTCTAATGACAGTCCCCTTCTTATGTCTTCTAATGACAGTCCCCTTCTTATGTCTTCTAATGACAGTCCCCTTCTTATGTCTTCTAATGACAGTCCCCTTCTTATGTCTTCTAATGACAGTCCCCTTCTTATGTCTTCTAATGACAGTCCCCTTCTTATGTCTTCTAATGACAGTCCCCTTCTTATGTCTTCTAATGACAGTCCCCTTCTTATGTCTTCTAATGACAGTCCCCTTCTTATGTCTTCTAATGACAGTCCCCTTCTTATGTCTTCTAATGACAGTCCCCTTCTTATGTCTTCTAATGACAGTCCCCTTCTTATGTCTTCTAATGACAGTCCCCTTCTTATGTCTTCTAATGACAGTCCCCTTCTTATGTCTTCTAATGACAGTCTCCTTCTTATGTCTTCTAATGACAGTCCCCTTCTTATGTCTTCTAATGACAGTCCCCTTCTTATGTCTTCTAATGACAGTCTCCTTCTTATGTCTTCTAATGACAGTCCCCTTCTTATGTCTTCTAATGACAGTCTCCTTTTTATGTCTTCTAATGACAGTCCCCTTCTTATGTCTTCTAACGACAGTCCCCTTCTTATGTCTTCTAATGACACTTCTAACGACAGTCCCCTTCTTGTGTCTTCTAATGACAGTCTCCTTTTTATGTCTTCTAATGACAGTCCCCTTCTTATGTCTTCTAATGACAGTCCCCTTCTTATGTCTTCTAATGACAGTCCCCTTCTTATGTCTTCTAATGACAGTCCCCTTCTTATGTCTTCTAATAACAGTCCCCTTCTTATGTCTTCTAATGACAGTCCCCTTCTTATGTCTTCTAATGACAGTCCCCTTCTTATGTCTTCTAATGACAGTCCCCTTCTTATGTCTTCTAATGACAGTCCCTTCTAATGTCTTCTAATGACAGTCCCCTTCTTATGTCTTCTAATGACAGTCTCCTTCTTATGTCTTCTTAATACAGTCTCCTTCTTATGTCTTCTAATGACAGTCCCCTTCTTATGTCTTCTAATGACAGTCTTCTTCTTATGTCTTCCATTGACAGTCCCCTTCTTATGTATTCTAATGACAGTCCCCTTCTTATGTCTTCTAATGACAGTCCCCTTCTTATGTCTTCTAATGACAGTCCCCTTCTTATGTCTTCTAATGACAGTCCCCTTCTTATGTCTTCTAATGACAGTCCCCTTCTTATGTCTTCTAATGACAGTCCCCTTCTTATGTCTTCTAATGACAGTCCCCTTCTTATGTCTTCTAATGACAGTCCCCTTCTTATGTCTTCTAATGACAGTCCCCTTCTTATGTCTTCTAATGACAGTCCCCTTCTTATGTCTTCTAATGACAGTCCCCTTCTTATGTCTTCTAATGACAGTCCCCTTCTTATGTCTTCTAATGACAGTCCCCTTCTTATGTCTTCTAATGACAGTCCCCTTCTTATGTCTTCTAATGACAGTCCCCTTCTTATGTCTTCTAATGACAGTCCCCTTCTTATGTCTTCTAATGACAGTCCCCTTCTTATGTCTTCTAATGACAGTCCCCTTCTTATGTCTTCTAATGACAGTCCCCTTCTTATGTCTTCTAATGACAGTCCCCTTCTTATGTCTTCTAATGACAGTCCCCTTCTTATGTCTTCTAATGACAGTCCCCTTCTTATGTCTTCTAATGACAGTCCCCTTCTTATGTCTTCTAATGACAGTCCCCTTCTTATGTCTTCTAATGACAGTCCCCTTCTTATGTCTTCTAATGACAGTCCCCTTCTTATGTCTTCTAATGACAGTCCCCTTCTTATGTCTTCTAATGACAGTCCCCTTCTTATGTCTTCTAATGACAGTCCCCTTCTTATGTCTTCTAATGACAGTCCCCTTCTTATGTCTTCTAATGACAGTCCCCTTCTTATGTCTTCTAATGACAGTCCCCTTCTTATGTCTTCTAATGACAGTCCCCTTCTTATGTCTTCTAATGACAGTCCCCTTCTTATGTCTTCTAATGACAGTCCCCTTCTTATGTCTTCTAAATACAGTCTCCTTCTTATGTCTTCTAATGACAGTCCCCTTCTTATGTCTTCTAATGACAGTCTTCTTCTTATGTCTTCCATTGACAGTCCCCTTCTTATGTATTCTAATGACAGTCCCCTTCTTATGTCTTCTAATGACAGTCTCCTTCTTATGTCTTCTAATGACAGTCCCCTTCTTATGTCTTCTAATGACAGTCTCATTCTTATGTCTTCTAATGACAGTCCCCTTCTTATGTCTTCTAATGACAGTCCCCTTCTTATGTCTTCTAATGACAGTCTCCTTCTTATGTCGTCTAATAAAAGTCTCGTTCTTATGTCTTCTAATGACAGTCCCCTTCTTATGTCTTCTAATGACAGTCTCCTTCTTATGTCTTTTAATGACAGTCCCCTTCTTATGTCTTCTAATGACAGTCTCCTTCTTATGTCTTCTAATGACAGTCTCCTTCTTATGTCTTCTAATGATAGTCCCCTTCTTATGTCTTCTAATGACAGTCTCCTTCTTATGTCTTCTAATGACAGTCCCCTTCTTATGTCTTCTAATGACAGTCCCCTTCTTATGTCTTCTAATGACAGTCCCCTTCTTATGTCTTCTAATGACAGTCCCCTTCTTATGTCTTCTAATGACAGTCCCCTTCTTATGTCTTCTAATGACAGTCCCCTTCTTATGTCTTCTAATGACAGTCCCCTTCTTATGTCTTCTAATGACAGTCCCCTTCTTATGTCTTCTAATGACAGTCCCCTTCTTATGTCTTCTAATGACAGTCCCCTTCTTATGTCTTCTAATGACAGTCCCCTTCTTATGTCTTCTAATGACAGTCCCCTTCTTATGTCTTCTAATGACAGTCCCCTTCTTATGTCTTCTAATGACAGTCCCCTTCTTATGTCTTCTAATGACAGTCCCCTTCTTATGTCTTCTAATGACAGTCCCCTTCTTATGTCTTCTAATGACAGTCCCCTTCTTATGTCTTCTAATGACAGTCCCCTTCTTATGTCTTCTAATGACAGTCCCCTTCTTATGTCTTCTAATGACAGTCCCCTTCTTATGTCTTCTAATGACAGTCCCCTTCTTATGTCTTCTAATGACAGTCCCCTTCTTATGTCTTCTAATGACAGTCCCCTTCTTATGTCTTCTAATGACAGTCCCCTTCTTATGTCTTCTAATGACAGTCCCCTTCTTATGTCTTCTAATGACAGTCCCCTTCTTATGTCTTCTAATGACAGTCCCCTTCTTATGTCTTCTAATGACAGTCCCCTTCTTATGTCTTCTAATGACAGTCCCCTTCTTATGTCTTCTAATGACAGTCCCCTTCTTATGTCTTCTAATGACAGTCCCCTTCTTATGTCTTCTAATGACAGTCCCCTTCTTATGTCTTCTAATGACAGTCCCCTTCTTATGTCTTCTAATGACAGTCTCCTTCTTGAATCTTCTAATGACAGTCCCCTTCTTATGTCTTCTAATGACAGTCTCCTTCTTGAATCTTCTAATGACAGTCCCCTTTTTATGTCTTCTAATGACAGTCCCCTTCTTATGTCTTCTAATGACAGTCCCCTTCGTATGTCTTCTAATGACAGTCCCCTTCTTATGTTTTCTAATGACAGTCCAATTCTTATGTCTTCTAATGACAGTCCCCTTCTTATGTCTTCTAATGACAGTCTCCTTCTTATGTCTTCTAATGACAGTCCCCTTCTTATGTCTTCAAAATGACATAACCATTCTTATGTCTTCTAAATACAGTCTCCTTCTTATGTCTTCTAATGACAGTCCCATTCTTATGTCTTCTAATGACAGTCTCCTTCTTATGTTTTCTAATGACAGTAAAATTCTTATGTCTTCTAATGACAGTCCCCTTCTTATGTCTTCTAATTACAGTCCCCCTCTTAAGTCTTCTAATGACAGTCCCCTTCTTATGTCTTCTAATGACAGTCCCCTTCGTATGTCTTCTAATGACAGTCCCCTTCTTATGTCTTCTAATGACAGTCCCCTTCTTATGTCTTCTAATGACAGTCTCCTTCTTATGTCTTCTAATGACAGTTCCCCTCTTATGTCTTCTAATGACAGTCCCCTTCTTATGTCTTCTAATGACATTCCCCTTCTTATGTCTTCTAATGACAGTCCCCTTCTTATGTCTTCTAATGACAGTCCCCTTCTTATGTCTTCTAATGACAGTCTCCTTCTTATGTCTTCTAATGACAGTCTCTTTCTTTTGTCTTCTAAAGACAGTCTCCTTCTTATGTCTTCTAATGACAGTTCCCTTCTTATGTCTTCTAATGACAGTCCCCTTCTTATGTCTTCTAATGACAGTCTCCTTCTTATGTCTTCTAATGACAGTCTCCTTCTTATGTCTTCTAATGACAGTCCCCTTCTTATGTCTTCTAATGACTGTCCCCTTCTTATGTCTTCTAATGACAGTCTCCTTCTTATGTCTTCTAATGACAGTCTCCTTCTTTTGTCTTCTAATGACAGTCTCCTTCTTATGTCTTCTAATGACAGTTCCCTTCTTATGTCTTCTAATGACAGTCTCCTTCTTATGTCTTCTAATGACAGTCCCCCCTCCGTTATGATTCTAATGCCAGTTCCCGTCTAATGTCTTCTAATGACAGTCCCCCTCCCTTATGACTTCTGATGACAGTCCCCCTCTTATGTCTTCTAAAGATAGTCCCCCCTCCTCTATGTCTTCTAATGATAGTCTCCCTCTTATGTCTTTTGATGACAGTGTTCCCATTATGGCGTCTACATCTCATGCTTAGAACAAAACTTGGTCACTACAATAATACGTTTAGACATTTGTCGCTTTAAATTGATCATTTAATTTTTAATTTAAATTCCTACTTGATACATTTCTGCCAGATCCTTGGGCGGAGCTGCACTTTGGTCAACCGGCTCTGCTGGTGCTGACGCGGATTCAGCTGGAGTAGGAAATAAATAAAACATGTACAGAAGTATTAGCACATGTAGCACATTAAAGGAACACATATCTAAGACAGAGCACATGTAGCACATTAAAGGAACACATATCTAAGACAGAGCACATGTAGCACATTAAAGGAACACATATCTAAGACAGAGCACATGTAGCACATTAAAGGAACACATATCTAAGACAGAGCACATGTAGCACATTAAAGGAACACATATCTAAGACAGAGCACATGTAGCACATTAAAGGAACACATATCTAAGACAGAGCACATGTAGCACATTAAAGGAAGACATATCTAAGACAGAGCACATGTAGCACATTTAAGGAACACATATCTAAGACAGAGCACATGTAGCACATTAAAGGAAGACATATCTAAGAAAGAGCACATGTAGCACATTAAAGGAAGACATATCTAAGACCCATATCTAAGACAGAGCACGTTTATCACATTAAAGGAAGACATATCTAGGACAGAGAACTCGTAGTATATTAAAAGAACACATAAAGAAGACAGAGCACATGAAGCACATTAAAGGAACACATATCTAAGACAGAGCACATGTTGCACATTTAAGGAACACATATCTAAGACAGAGCACATGTAGCACATTAAAGGAAGACATATCTAAGAAAGAGCACATGTAGCACATTAAAGGAAGACATATCTAAGACCCATATCTAAGACAGAGCACGTTTATCACATTAAAGGAAGACATATCTAGGACAGAGAACTCGTAGTATATTAAAAGAACACATAAAGAAGACAGAGCACATGAAGCACATTAAAGGAACACATATCTAAGACAGAGCACATGTAGCACATTAAAGGAACACATATCTAAGACAGAGCACATGTAGCACATTAAAGGAACACATATCTAAGACAGAGCACATGTAGCACATTTAAGGAACACATATCTAAGACAGAGCACATGAAGCACATTACATAAACACATATATGAGACAGAGCACATGTAGAACATTAAAGGAACACATATCTAAGACAGAGCACATGTAGCACATTAAAGGAACACATATCTAAGACAGAGCACATGTAGCACATTAAAGGAACACATATCTAAGACAGAGCACATGTAGCACATTAAAGGAACACATATCTAAGACAGAGCACATGTAGCACATTAAAGGAACACATATCTAAGACAGAGCACATGTAGCACATTAAAGGAACACATATCTAAGACAGAGCACATGAAGCACATTACATAAACACATATATGAGACAAAGCACTCGTAGTACATTGAAGTAACACATATACAAAGCACAGCAACTGTAGCACATTGAAGGAAGATATATAGAAAACTAAGGACATGTAGCCCAATGTAGGAACACACATAGAAGACAGAGCAAATGTAGCACATTCAACCAAAACATGTCAAAGTCAGAGCACATGTAGCGCATTTTAGGCATATTTTATAAATAGAAGAAGAATCACAGCAAGGATTATATATATATAAATATAAATATATATATATCAAATCAGATTGTCTGTCTCTCCTAGCACGAAGGCACACTTAGCATATATAGCGTCTACAGCTCATGTAACAGATGGGCGTGTTATTAGTGGCAGTAAGGAAGCGAATGGTCACAATCGCGGGAACTGCGCTAGGTTCTAACGTAACGTTCTATCGCGTTGTACATTTACTCTCTTTGGTCCGTTACGATTTTACCCAATACGCAACAAAGAGCTGAACACCAGTTTACACAGAAAAACGATGAGGAATCTATTGATATGGAAACTATTCAATTTAATTATGCTAGTGAGTTAATATTTAAAAAAAAAAAAGATTATATAAAAATATAAACATGATATTAACTTACAGCACAGCAAGTGAAAAGATACAGATATTAATCTACATACACACAAAGAGTAGAACCTTGTAAGCCACCTATATTATTTTACGTCTCCTAAATGTTTAGGGAAAATAAACAATCTCTAATCCGGCTTGGGGTGATGCCGACCTATTTAAAGTAAGGGTTTTAAAACACTGCAGCAAAAGGAAATTCTGTAAATTGCAATCCGGGAAAGCAATCTTTAGAATGAAGAAAGTGTAAGCAAAAATTGTCTCAATCAAGAAAGGGGTGGGATGAATGCAGCGCTACACAATCAGTTGATGATGTCAATATAGTTTTTTGTTTTTTTTAAATATTGAAAGAAATGGTGGCTACAATGCTAGATTGAAGTAAAATTAGATCAACATATAGCTATAACAACACTTCTTAAATATAGTAAACGATGCTGATTTGGCAAATCTGAAAGCCTCATTAAATATAGCAGCATTCATTTACAGCATCATTTAACCACTGGCTCATTCGGTTATAAAATCAGTCAGTCACAACATCAGTTCGCTGCAGCATCATTCAAAAATATTATGTTATATCTGACACAATCATTTTTGTTTATCATCATAAACGTGCAACATCCTTCAGCTGCCATTCACTCACTGAATCAACCAGTCTAGCAGGACCATTCATCCTTCATTGAGCCAAAGAATCAGTCAGTCTTGCAGCATGATTGAGTCTCCATTCAGCCACTGTATCAGTCAGCCTTACAGTGTCCTTACTTGTGTACTTTGAGCTGGTGTCAAACAAGCCAGAGATGTCCCCGGCAATTCTCGGCCTGATCAGGTGCCACTGTCTCATCAGGTCACACCAGGCTTTCCTGAACCTTTTCCCGAATACGGCGTACGCGAGGAAATTGGTGCCGTTGTTGGAGTACAGCATCATTAGTATGACTCCATACCCTAGGGATAAGTTGTTGGAAATACAACACCATTAGCGTGAGTCGATAGCCTATGTATAAGTTGTTGGAGTGCAGCTTCATTAGTATGACCCGATACCCTAGGGATAAGTTGTTGGAGTGCAGCTTCATTAGTATGACTCCATACCCTAGGGATAAGTTGTTGGAAATACAACACCATTAGCGTGAATCGATAGCCTATGTATAAGTTGTTGGAGTACAGCTTTATTAGTATGACTCCATACCCTAGGGATAAGTTGGTTGAGTACATCATCATTAGTATGACTCCATAACCTGGGGATAAGTTGTTGGAGCACAACATCATAATATATGACTACATATCCTAGGGATACGTTTTTGGGGTACAACATCATTAATAGGACTCCATACCAAAGGGATAAATTGTTTGAGTAAAGATTCATCTATAAAGCCCCATACACTAGTGAAAGATGTGTGCATGGATAGCATACATCGATAGAGCATTTTCTTAAATACCTGATACAAGGTTAAATATTATTGCATTTAGTGGTTGCAATATTTAAGAAATAAAGGTAGTAAATAGACCAATTTAAATATCAATTAATCCTATATCAAATAACTTTTTAAAGAAAAATTATCTACTCTATATCTTACTCTCCCCACAGAATAACATGTTTTTTTTCTACTCTATATCTTACTATCCCCACACAATAACATGTTTTTTTTCTACTCTATATCTCAAGACCCCTCACATTCACCTGTTAATTGCATCTCTATATCTCCATCTCCCATGATAAATTTGTTATCGAATACAGCTTTGGGGCAATTTTCGTGTCTTTTAAAATGTCATGATTTTTGTGTGTGTAGTCAATTCGCATTATTTGGGTTTGACTAAATATTTAACTTAAACAGTCTGGCTATTGCCTGACCTAGACGTGTTTTAACTTTAATAGTCTGGCTATTGCCTGACCTAGACCTGTTTTAACTTTCACAGTCTGGCTATTGCCTGGCCTAGACCTGTTTTAACTTACACAGTCTGGCTATTGCCTGACCTAGACCTGTTTTAACTTACACAATCTGGCTTTAGCCTGACCTAGAGGAGTTGTCAAGTCAAACATTCGATGAAGGTTCGGCAAAAGGATTGCAAACGGAAAGTAGGTCAGGATGTAGTGAAGGCAGGACAAACTGACCAGCAATACGAGCTGTTTTCTCACTGGGGAGTGCAAAGAGTCTTTATACATATTTTTTATTTTAATTATAAAAATGGTTTTATTGTAAAATCAATGAAAACGACATAAATAAATTCTCGGATGATTCTTCACATCCAAAGAGTTAATAGCTTCTGGTCGGTTTTGTATTAATTCATCTGACATAACTATTGAGCAAACTGTATTTTTGAAAGACTCATTTCAAGAGTCATAGCTTTTTTCAATGCATGCTTGTGAAAATTATGTTACTATCAACGTGAATTGTGTAAAAACGCGAGCTTGGCGTTGCACGACAAATGTCAAATAATTCATTCGAAAAAATAAATGTTTTCAAATCACTTTTGAAAGAGTAAAATTATATACTATATATACTCGGAGAAAACACATAAGATCTTCCTAACTTGTGGAGATCCCCACATAGATAAAAAAAAACAACAACATAGACAAAAAGACACAACAATAGCTATACAAACATCAAAAAGCAATCTTCAGCAGCATTGATTCAACATCTATATAAGCCTTTCGTATTTTAAGAACACCAATCATCGTGTGATGAGAAGAGTCTATGTAGTAGGGAGGGTCTATGTAGTAGGGAGGGTCTATGTAGTAGGGAGGGTCTATGTAGTAGGGAGGGTCTATGTAGTAGGGAGGGTCTATGTAGTAGGGAGGGTCTATGTAGTAGGGAGGGTCTATGTAGTAGGGAGGATCTATGTAGTAGGGAGGGTCTATGTAGTAGGGAGGGTCTATGTAGTAGGGAGGGTCTATGTAGTAGGGAGGGTCTATGTAGTAGGGAGGGTCTATGTAGTAGGGAGGGTCTATGTAGTAGGGAGGGTCTATGTAGTAGGGAGGGTCTATGTAGTAGGGAGGGTCTATGTAGTAGGGAGGGTCTATGTAGTAGGAAGGGTCTATGTAGTAGGGAGGGTCTATGTAGTAGGGATGTTCTATGTAGTAGGGAGGGTCTATGTAGTAGGGAGGGTCTATGTAGTAGGGAGGGTCTATGTAGTAGGGAGGGTCTATGTAGTAGGGAGGGTCTATGTAGTAGGGAGGGTCTATGTAGTAGAGAAGTTCTATGTAGTAGGGAGGGTCTATGTAGTAGGGAGGGTCTATGTAGTAGGGATGTTCTATGTAGTAGGGAGGGTCTATGTAGTAGGGAGGGTCTATGTAGTAGGGAGGGTCTATGTAGTAGAGAGGTTCTATGTAGTAGGGAGGGTCTATGTAGTAGGGAGGTTCTATGTAGTAGGGATGTTCTATGTAGTAGGGAGGGTCTATGTAGTAGAGAGGGTCTATGTAATAGAGAAGTTCTATGTAGTAGGGAGGGTCTATGTAGTAGGGAGGTTCTATGTAGTAGGGATGTTCTATGTAGTAGGGAGGGTCTATGTAGTAGGGAGGGTCTATGTAGTAGGGAGGGTCTATGTAGTAGGGAGGGTCTATGTAGTAGAGAGGGTCTATGTAGTAGAGAGGATCTATGTAGTAGGGACGGTCTATGTAGTGGAGAGGGTCTATGTAGTAGGGAGGGACTATGTAGTAGGGAGGGTTTATGTAGTAGGGAGGATCTATGTTGTAGTGACGGTCTATGTAGTAAGGAGGTTCTATGTAGTGGGGAGGATCTATGTAGTAGGGAGGATCTAGGGAGGGTCTATGTAGTAGGGAGGATCTATGTAATGGGGACAGTCTGTGTAGTAGAGAGGGTTTATGTAGTAGGGAGGGTCTATGTAGTAGAGAGGGTCTATGTAGTAGGGAGGATCTATTTAGTAGGGAGGATCTATGTAATGGGGACAGTCTATGTAGTAGGGACAGTCTATTTAGTAGGGAGGGTCTATGTAGTAGAGAGGGTCTATGTAGTAGGGAGGGTCTATGTAGTAAGGAGGATCTATGTAGTGGGGAGGATCTATGTAGTAGGGAGGGTCTATGTAGTAGGGAGGATCTATGTAGTGGGGACAGTCTGTGTAGTAGAGAGGGTTTATGTAGTAGGGAGGGTCTATGTAGTAGGGAGGGTCTATGTAGTAGGGAGGATCTATGTAGTAGGGAGGGTCTATGTAGTAGGGAGGGTCTATGTAGTAGGGAGGGTCTATGTCGTAGGGAGGGTCTATGTAGTAGGGAGGATCTATGTCGTAGGGAGGGTCTATGTAGTAGGGAGGTTCTATTTTGTAGAGAGGGTCTATGTAGTAGGGAGGGTCTATGTAGTAGGGGTTCTATGTAGTAGTGAGGGTTATGTAGTAGGAAGGGTCTATGTAGTAGGGAGGGTCTATGCAGTAAGAGTTCTATGTAGTAGGGAGGTTCTATGTAGTAGAGAGGGTCTATGTAGTAGGGAGGGTCTATGTAGTAGGGAGGGTCTATGTAGTAGGGAGGGTCTATGTAGTAGAGAGGGTCTATGTAGTAGGGAGGGTCTATGTAGTAGGGAGGTTCTATGTAGTAGGGAGGGTCTATGTAGTAGGGAGGGTCTATGTAGTAGGGAGGGTCTATGTAGTAGGGAGGGTCTATGTAGTAGAGAGGGTCTATGTAGTAGAGAGGATCTATGTAGTAGGGACGGTCTATGTAGTAGAGAGGGTCTATGTAGTAGGGAGGGACTATGTAGTAGGGAGGGTTTATGTAGTAGAGAGGATCTATGTATTTGTGACGGTCTATGTAGTAAGGAGGTTCTATGTAGTGGGGAGGATCTATGTAGTAGGGAGGATCTAGGGAGGGTCTATGTAGTAGGAAGGATCTATGTAATGGGGACAGTCTGTGTAGTAGAGACGGTTTATGTAGTAGGGAGGGTCTATGTAGTAGAGAGGGTCTATGTAGTAGGGAGGATCTATGTAGTAGGGAGGATCTATGTAATGGGGACAGTCTATGTAGTAGGGACAGTCTATTTAGTAGGGAGGGTCTATGTAGTAGAGAGGGTCTATGTAGTAGGGAGGATCTATGTAGTAAGGAGGATCTATGTAGTGGGGAGGATCTATGTAGTAGGGAGGGTCTATGTAGTAGGGAGGATCTATGTAGTGGGGACATTCAGTGTAGTAGAGAGGGTTTATGTAGTCGGGAGGGTCTATGTAATAGGGAGGGTCTATGTAGTAGGGAGGATCTATGTAGTAGGGAGGGTCTATGTAGTAGGGAGGGTCTATGTAGTAGGGAGGGTCTATGTAGTAGGGAGGGTCTATGTAGTAGGGAGGGTCTATGTAGTATGGTCTATGGAGTAGGCAGGGTCTATGTAGTAGAGAGGGTCTATGTAGTAGGGAGGGTCTATGTAGTAGGGAGGGTCTATGTAGTAGGGAGGGTCTATGTAGTAGGAAGGGTCTATGTAGTAGAGAGGTTCTATGTAGTAGGGAGGGTCTATGTAGTATGGAGGGTCTATGTAGTAGGGAGGTTCTATGTAGTAGAGAGGGTCTATGTAATAGGGAGGGTCTATGTAGTAGGGGTTCTATGTAGTAGGGAGGGTCTATGTAGTAGGGAGGTTCTATGTAGTAGAGAGGGTCTGTGTAGTAGGGAGGGTCTATGTAGTAGGGAAGGTCTATGTAGTAGGGAGGGTCTATATAATAGAGAGGGTCTATGTAGTAGAGAGGGTCTATGTAGTAGAGAGGGTCTATATAGTAGGGAGGGTCTACGTAGTAGGGACAGACTGTGTAGTAGAGAGGGTCTATGTAGTGGTTAGGTTCTATTTAGTAGGGAGGTTCTATGTAGTAAAGAGTGTCTATGTAATAGGGAGGTTCTATGTAATAGGGAGGTTCTATGTAGTAAGGAGAGTCTGTGTAGTAGGGGGTTCTATGTAGTAGGGAGGGTCTATGTATTAGATATGGTCTATGTAGTAGGGAGGATCTATGTAGTGGGGACAGTCTGTGTAGTAGAGAGGGTCTATGTAGTAGGGACGGTCTATGTAGTAGGGACGGTCTATGTATTAGAGAGAATCTATGTAGTAGAGAGGGTCTATGTAGTAGGGAGGGTCTATGTAATAGAGAGAATCTATGTAGTAGGGAGGGTCTATGTAGTAGTGAGGGTCTATGTATTAGGGAGGTTCTTTGTAGTAGAGAGGGTCTATGTAGTAGATAGGGTCTATATAGTAGGGAGGGTCTACGTAGTAGGGACAGACTGTGTAGTAAAGAGGGTCTATGTAGTAGGGAGGGTCTATGTAGTGGGGACAGTCTGTGTAGTAGAGAGGGTCTATGTAGTAGGGAAGGTCTATGTAGTAGGGACGGTCTATGTAGTAGGGAGGTTCTATGTAGTGGGGACAGTCTGTGTAGTAGAGATGGTCTATGTAGTAGAGAGGGTATATGTAGTAGGGAGGGTCTATGTAGTAGGGAGGGTCTATGTAGTAGGGAGGGTCTATGTAGTAGGGAGGGTCTATGTAGTAGGGAGGGTCTATGTAGTAGGGAGGGTCTATGTAGTAGGGAGGGTCTATGTAGTAGGGAGGGTCTATGTAGTAGGGAGGGTCTATGTAGTAGGGAGGGTCTATGTAGTAGGGAGGGTCTATGTAGTAGGGAGGGTCTATGTAGTAGGGAGGGTCTATGTAGTAGGGAGGGTCTATGTAGTAGGGAGGGTCTATGTAGTAGGGAGGGTCTATGTAGTAGGGAGGGTCTATGTAGTAGGGAGGGTCTATGTAGTAGGGAGGGTCTATGTAGTAGGGAGGGTCTATGTAGTAGGGAGGGTCTATGTAGTAGGGAGGGTCTATGTAGTAGGGAGGGTCTATGTAGTAGGGAGGGTCTATGTAGTAGGGAGGGTCTATGTAGTAGGGAGGGTCTATGTAGTAGGGAGGGTCTATGTAGTAGGGAGGGTCTATGTAGTAGGGAGGGTCTATGTAGTAGGGAGGGTCTATGTAGTAGGGAGGGTCTATGTAGTAGGGAGGGTCTATGTAGTAGGGAGGGTCTATGTAGTAGGGAGGGTCTATGTAGTAGGGAGGGTCTATGTAGTAGGGAGGGTCTATGTAGTAGGGAGGGTCTATGTAGTAGGGAGGGTCTATGTAGTAGGGAGGGTCTATGTAGTAGGGAGGATCTATGTAGTAGGGACTGTCTATGTAGTAGGGAGGTTCTATGTAGTGGGGACAGTCTGTGTAGTAGAGATGGTCTATGTAGTAGTGAGGGTCTATGTAGTAGGGAGGGTCTATGTAGTAGGCAGGATATATGTAGTAGGGACGGTCTATGTAGTAGGGAGGGTCTGTGTAGTAGGGAGTGTCTATGTAGTAGGGAGGATCTATGTAGTAGGGATGGTCTATGTAGTAGGGAGGGTCTATGTAGTAGGGGTTCTATGTAGTAGGGAGGGTCTATGTAGTAGGGAGGGTCTATGTAGTAGAGGGGGTCTATATAGTAGGGAGGGTCTATGTAGTAGGGAGGATCTATGTAGTAGGGAGGGTCTATGTAGTAAAGAGGGTCTATGTAGTAGGGAGGGTCTATATAGTAGGGAGGGTCTATGTAGTAGGTAGGATCTATGTAGTAGGGAGGGTCTATGTAGTTGGGAGGTTCTATTTAGTAGGGAGGTTCTATGTAGTAAAGAGTGTCTATGTAATAGGGAGGTTCTATGTAATAGGGAGGTTCTATGTAGTAAGGAGAGTCTATGTAGTAGGGGGTTCTATGTAGTAGGGAGGGTCTATGTATTAGATATGGTCTATGTAGTAGGGAGGATCTATGTAGTGGGGACAGTCTGTGTAGTAGAGAGGGTCTATGTAGTAGGGACGGTCTATGTAGTAGGGACGGTCTATGTAGTAGGGAGGTTCTATCTAGTGGTGAGGTTTTATGTAGTAGGGAGGTTCTATGTAGTAAAGAGTGTCTATGTAGTAGAGAGGTTCTATGTAATAGGGAGGTTCTATGTAGTAAGGAGAGTCTATGTAGTAGGGGGTTCTATGTAGTAGGGAGGGTCTATGTAGAAGAGATGGTCTATGTAGTAGAGAGGGTCTATGTATTAGAGAGAATCTATGTAGTAGAGAGGGTCTATGTAGTAGGGAGGGTCTATGTAATAGAGAGAATCTATGTAGTAGGGAGGGTCTATGTAGTAGGGAGGGTCTATGTATTAGGGAGGTTCTTTGTAGTAGAGAGTGTCTATGTAGTAGATAGGGTCTATATAGTAGGGAGGGTCTACGTAGTAGGGACAGACTGTGTAGTAGAGAGGGTCTATGTAGTAGGGAGGGTCTATGTAGTGGGGACAGTCTGTGTAGTAGAGAGGGTCTATGTAGTAGGGAAGGTCTATGTAGTAGGGACGGTCTATGTAGTAGGGAGGTTCTATGTAGTGGGGACAGTCTGTGTAGTAGAGATGGTCTATGTAGTAGAGAGGGTATATGTAGTAGGGAGGGTCTATGTAGTAGGCATGATCTATGTAGTAGGGACGGTCTATGTAGTAGGTAGGTTCTATGTAATGGGGACAGTCTGTGTAGTAGAGGGGGTCTATGTAGTAGGAAGGGTCTATGTAGTAGGGAGGATCTATGTAGTAGGGAGGGTCTATGTAGTAGGGAGGGTCTATGTAGTAGGGAGGGTCTATGTAGTAGGGAGGATCTATGTAGTAGGGAGGATCTATGTAGTAGGGAGGGTCTATGTAGTAAAGAGGGTCTATGTAGTAGGGAGGGTCTATGTAGTAGGGAGGGTCTATGTAGTAGGTAGGATCTATGTAGTAGGGAGGATCTATGTAGTAGGGATGGTCTATGTAGTAGGGGTTCTATGTAGTAGGGAGGGTCTATGTAGTAGGAAGGTTCTATGTTGTAGAGAGGGTCTATATAGTAGGGAGGGTCTATGTAGTAGGGGTTCTTTGTAGTAGTGAGGGTTATGTAGTAGGGAGGGTCTATGTAGTAGGGAGGGTCTATGCAGTAGGGGTTCTATGTAGTAGATAGGTGTTATGTAGTTGAGAGGGTCTATGTAGTAGGGAGGGTCTATGTAGTAGGGAGGGCCTATGTAGTAGGGGATCTATGTAGTAGGGAGGGTCTATGTAGTAGGGGTTCTATGTAGTAGGGAGGGTCTATGTAGTAGGGAGGTTCTATGTAGTAGAGATGGTCTGTGTCGTAGGGAGGGTCTATGTAGTAGGGAGGATCTATGTAGTAGGGAGGGTCTATGTAGTAGGGAGGGTCTATGTAGTAGGGGTTCTATGTAGTAGGGAGGGTCTATGTAGTAGGGAGGGTCTATATAATAGAGAGGGTCTATGTAGAAGGCAGGTTCTATGTAGTAGGGAGGTTCTATGTTGTAGGGAGGGTCTATTTAGTAGGGATGGTCTATGTAGTAGGGACAGACTATGTAGTAGAGAGGGTCTATGTAGTAGGGAGGGTCTATGTAGTAGGGAGGGTCTATGTAGTAGGGAGGATCTATGTAGTAGGGACTGTCTATGTAGTAGGGAGGTTCTATGTAGTGGGGACAGTCTGTGTAGTAGAGATGGTCTATGTAGTAGTGAGGGTCTATGTAGTAGGGAGGGTCTATGTAGTAGGCAGGGTCTAGGGAGGGTCCATGTAGTAGGGAGGTTCTATGAATTAAGGATGTTCTATGTAGTAGGGAGGGTCTATGTAGTAGGGAGGGTCTATGTAGTAGGGACTGTCTATGTAGTAGGGAGGTTCTATGTAGTGGGGACAGTCTGTGTAGTAGAGATGGTCTATGTAGTAGTGAGGGTCTATGTAGTAGGGAGGGTCTATGTAGTAGGCATGATATATGTAGTAGGGACGGTCTATGTAGTAGGGAGGTTCTATCTAATGGGGACAGTCTGTGTAGTAGAGAGGGTCTATGTAGTAGGGAGGGTCTATGTAGTAGGGAGGATCTATGTAGTAGGGAGGGTCTATGTAGCAGGGAGGGTCTATGTAGTAGGGAGGGTCTATCTAGTAGGGAGGATCTATTAGGGAGGGTCTATGTAGTAGGGAGGGTCTATGTAGTAGGGAGGTTCTATGTAGTAGAGAGGGTCTATGTAGTAGAGATGGTCTATGTGGTAGGGGTTCTATGTAGTAGGGAGGGTCTATGTAGTAGGGACGTTCTATGTAGTAGAGAGGGTCTGTGTAGTAGGGAGGGTCTATTTAGTAGGGAAGATCTATGTAGTAGGGAGGGTCTATGTAGTAGGGAGGGTCTATGTAGTAGGGGTTCTATGTAGTAGGGAGGGCCTGTGTAGTAGGGAGGGTCTATGTAATAGAGAGGGTATATGTAGTAGGGAGGATCTATGTAGTAGGGAGGGTCTATGTAGTAGGGATGGTCTATGTAGTAGGGGTTCTATGTAGTAGGGAGTGTCTATGTAGTAGAGAGGGTCTATGTGGTAGGGAGGGTCTATGTAGTAGGGAGGGTCTATGTAGTAGGGAGGTTCTATGTAGTAGAAAGTGTCTATGTAGTAGAGAGGGTCTATGTAGTAGGGGTTCTATGTAGTAGGGAGGGTCTATGTAGTAGGGACGTTCTATGTAGTAGAGAGGGTCTGTGTAGTAGGGAGGGTCTATGTAGTAGGGAGGATCTATGTAGTAGGGAGGGTCTATGTAGTAGGGAGGGTCTATGTAGTAGGGTTTCTATGTAGTAGGGAGGGTCTATGTAGTAGGGAGGGTCTATATAATAGAGAGGGTCTATGTAGAAGGGAGGTTCTATGTAGTAGGGAGGTTCTATGTAGTGGGGAGGTTCTATGTAGTAAGGGTAGTCTATGTAGAAGGGGGGTCTATGTAGTACAGATGTTCTATGTAGTAAGAAGGTTCTATGTAGTAGGGAGGGTCTATGTAGTAGGGATGGTCTATGTAGTAGAGAGGGTCTATGTAGTAGAGAGAATCTATGTAGTAGAGAGGGTCTATGTAGTAGAGAGAATCTATGTAGAAGAAAGGGTCTATATACTAGAGAGAATCGATGTAGTAGGGAGGGTCTATGTAGTAGGGAGGGTCTATGTAGTAAGGAGGTTCTATGTAGTAGGGACGGTCTATGTAGTAGGGAGGTTCTATGTAGTAGGGTTTCTATGTAGTAGGGAGGGTCTATGTAGTAGAAAGGGTCTATATAGTAGGGAGGGTCTATGTAGTAGGGACAGACTGTGTGGTAGAGAGGGTCTATGTAGTAGGGAGGGTCTATGTAGTAGGGAGGGTCTATGTAGTAGGGAGGATCTATGTAGTAGGGACGGTCTATGTAGTAGGGAGGTTCTATGTAGTAGG
>CAXITT010000142.1:312985-371946 GCA_964033795.1 Lymnaea stagnalis
CTATGTAGTAGGGAGGGTCTATGTAGTAGGGAATGTCTATGTAGTAGGGAGGATCTATGTAGTAGGGATGGTCTATGTAGTAGGGAAGGTCTATGTAGTAGGGGTTCTATGTAGTAGGGAGGGTCTATGTAGTAGGGAGGTTCTATGTTGTAGAGAGGGTCTATGTAGTAAGGAGGGTCTATGTAGTAGGGGATCTATGTAGTAGTGAGGGTTATGTAGTAGGGAGGGTCTATGTAGTAGGGAGGGTCTATGCAGTAGGAGTTCTATGTAGTAGGGTTGTTCTATGTAGTAGGGAGGTTCTATGTATTAGGGAGGTTTTATGTAGTAGGGAGGGTCAATGTAGTAGGGAGGGTCTATGTAGTAGGGAGGTTCTATGTAGTAGGGAGATTCTATGTAGTAGGGAGGGTCTATGTAGTAGGGAGGTTCTATGTAGTAGGGAGGTTCTATGTAGTAGGGAGGTTCTATGTTTTAGGAGGTGCAATGTAGTAAAATGTCTATTTTTAAAATATTTGTAGTATGTGTCTACTGTATCGAAATTTCTGTAACATTTATCTGCTCTATTGAAATATCTGTAACATTTATCTGCTCTATTGAAATATCTGTAACATTTATCTGCTCTATTGAAATATCTGTAACATTTATCTGCTCTATTGAAATATCTGTAACATTTATCGGTGTGTGGCATTTGTCTCCTGTATCGAGCTAAATAAAAAAGAAAAGAATCAATTGCAAAGATTTTCTTGAAACTCATTTCCGACACATAAGACATTGTGTCATTCTGGTGGACACACACTAAATCTAGAATCCACCAAAAAATAAAATTAAAAAAATATAGATACCAAAATGAGCTCTAGAAAACACACTATTGCAGCACTTAGTAGATCACACACTTAGGTAGCACTTAGTAGGACACACATACTTTGGTAGCACTTAGTAGGACACACACACTATGGTAGAGCTCGGTAGGGCACACACTATGGTAGCACTTACACCTGTTGGTGCTTTTGTTGTCAGCGAGCTTGGAGTGCGTGCCGAAGTGTAGGAAGATGATCAGTGCGTTGAGGATCAGCAATAGACCCGTGGGCACGAAGCCCTGTATCGTCAGCTGGAGGATGGCGAACACCGTGCTGGTAGATATGTGGCACTTATCAGTCGCCCTACAGTACAGACGAGTACAGATTAATACATAAATTTATATGGAAACTTTTAAAAAGTCTTTAGAATTAATTTATCATATACTATTTCGAACGAATTCCAGGGTTTAAAACAACATATTTTGTTTTATGATTTTCATCATTTTAAAATATCGCAAAGCTTATTAGACAAGGACTTAATAAAATTCATTTCATGACGTCTGACCTTTGACACCTCCAGATAAACAACGATGAAACATACTCTCTAGAAACTATGTTCTTTCAAATTCTCATGATAAGCTTTGACTAATGATATATTGATGATAAGCTTTGGCTCATAATAATTATCATGATAAGCTTTGGGTCAAGATATCTTTGATAAGCAGATTTTGGTCATACTATTTTGGTTGATGAGCTTTGGGTCATGATAGATTTCAGAATAAGCTTTGGCTCATGATAGATTTCAAACTATAAGCTTTTGCTCATGACAATTTTTATGATTGGCTTTGGCTTTTGATAGATTGATAATGAGATTTAGCTCAAAGTGTGGCAAACAGATTGGTGTTGCTTTTAAAACTAGTATAGTTCAATCTTTGCTCATGGCATAACTTACCAATACTCTCTTAATTTTTCGTACTCCACGCAAGCAGCGGTAGCACAGAGTTGCTATTGTGTACTCTATGCGAGCGCGAACCGGCAGCCAATGCAACTCTCTCAGAAGTGTTTTTGCATGGTCAAATAAGCGTTTGCGAAAAAAACAAACAAAGCGAGCCGCATTATTCTATGCTTTTTAAATTTTATCCAGGAGCGTAGGGGGAAGACCCACGATGAGAGCATTGCAGTAGTCCATGGCTGATAGCACGAATGCAGCAATTATGGGGTTAGTTGCATCAAACGTTAAAACAAAGCTCTGATATGATTAATTCTGAGCAGTTCTAAAATAAATCGCCTTGCTAATCATGTTAATGTGATTTTTCCATAGATAGTGTTCTGTCTAAATAAAAACCCAGGTTTCACACAGTTTGAGCAAATTCAATCGGTATACCTGAGAGAGAAAGGGGTGGTGTGTTATTTACAGATTTTAGCTTTAGAGCGGTAGCAAAGGGGATCAGCTCGGTTTTTTCATCGTTCAATTTGAGCTTTTTTATGTTCAACCAGTGCTTAACTGACTCCATTGTCTTCTGTGTCATACTAAGAAGTTAAAGGAACTTAGAGGGGGTCATGGATTGCTGAAGTTAGGTATCATCCAAGAACATGGGATAGAGCATATCAAACTGTTTGATCACTGCACCCACGGGCTGAACATACATAGTGAAAAGAACCGGACCTAGGACCGAGCCCTGAGGTAATACGAATTCAAAAATAGATTGCTTCGAGTTCAAGCCGTTTGCGATAACTGATTGGACCCAATTAGTCAGATAGATGGCTACCAAATAGATGGCTACCAGATAGATGGCTACCAGATAGATGGCTACCAGATAGATGGCTACCAGATAGATGGCTACCAAATAGATGGCTATCAGATAGATGGCTACCAGATAGATGGCTACCAAATAGATGGCTACCAGATAGATGGCTACCAGATAGATGGCTACCAGATAGATGGCTACCAGATAGATGGCTACCAGATAGATGGCTATATGAAGCTGACATATTGTGAGGCATAACAAAACACTAAGATGTTTAAATATATTGACCATCCAAATTTGTAATAAAAAAACCACAAAATGAATCGTATTTCTAATCAGACACGAGAAGGGATGAATCACTCACCCGGGGTGCTCCGAGTAGTCAATCATAAGCAATGCCAGAGGCGTGTCCATGATAAAAACAGCGATGGTTACAACGATCAAGACCTGCACAGGGGAGCCGTAATACTGGATGTATTTTTTATGTCTGATGGATGAAAACAAAAATCAAATATCATTGTAGATGTCATTCATGTTATAAAAAAACCACGATAATTTAATAACAATAAAATATGGTGATGAAAAATTTTGATTTAATTCCAACAAGAAAATGAACAAAAAATATTTAAAACATTTTGTATGTTTTTAAAATACAACTTGGAAAGGGAGACAACTTTTTTTTTGACATAAAGGCCCTTAATTCGATTGGAAGACAACATATTGAGTCTTGTCTTACAGAAAGCCCTTTATTTGACTGGAAGACAAAGTTTTGAGCCTGTTCTAACATGTAGGTTCTTGTTTGAGTCTAATCTTACCCAAAAGCCCGTAATTCGACATATAGAGTCTGGTCTTATATAAAGTTTCAAAATTAAGTATGTTCTTTCACAAAAGTTTCATAATTAAGTATGTTCTTAATAAAAAGTTTCATAATTAATGATGTTCTTTCACAAATTTTCATATTTAAGTATGTTCTTACACAAAAGTTTCATAATTTAGGATGTTCTTTCACAAAGTTTCATAATTAAGTATGTTCTTAAACAAAAGTTTCATAATTAAGTATGTTCTTACACAAAAGTTTCATAATTAAGTATGTTCTTTCACAAAGTTTCATAATTAAGTATGTTCTTACACAAAAGTTTCATAATTAAGTATGTTCTTTAACAAAGTTTCATAATTAAGTATGTTCTTACACAAAAGTTTCATATTTAAGTATGTTCTTACACAAAAGTTTTATAATTAAGTATGTTCTTTCACAAAGTTTCATAATTAAGTATGTTCTTTCACAAATATTCATAATTAAGTATGTTCTTACACAAAAGCTCTTAATTCGACAGAAAGAGTCTGGTCTTACACAAAAGTTTCATAATTAAGTATATTCTTACACAAATTTCATAATTAAGTATGTTCTTACACAAAAGTTTTATAATTAATAATGTTCTTTCACAAAGTTTCATAATTAAGTATGTTCTTTCACAAAGTTTCATGATTAAGTATATTCTTACACAAAAGCTGTTAATTCGACATATAGAGTCTTGTCTTACACGAATGTTTCATAATTAAGTATATTCTTACACAAAAGTTTCATAATTAAGTATGTTCTTACACAAAAATTGTATAATTAATTATGTAATTTCACAAAGTTTCATAATAAAGTATGTTCTTACACAAAGTTTCATAATTACGTATGTTCTTACACAAAAATTTCATAATTAAGGATGTTCTTACACAAAAGTTTCATAATTAAGTATGTTTTTACACAAAAGTTTCATATTTAAGTATGTTCTTCCACAAAAAATTCATAATTAAGTATGTTCTTACACAAAAGTTTCATAATTAAGTATGTTCTTACACAAACGTTTCATAATTAAGTATGTTCTTAGACAAACGCCCTTAATTCGACATAAAGAGTCTGGTCTTTCTCAACAGCCCTAAATTCGACATAAAGAGTCTGGTATTACACAAAGTTTCACAATTAAGTATGTTCTTACACAAAAGTTTCATAATTAGGTATGTTCTTACACAAAAGTTTCATAATTAAGTATGTTCTTACACAAAAGTTTCATAATTAAGTATGTTCTTACACAAAAGTGTCATAATTAAGTATGTTCTTACACAAAAGTTTCATAATTAAGTATGTTCTTATACAAAAGTTTCATAATTAAGTATGTTCTTACACAAAAGTTTTATATTTAATTATGTTCTTTCACAAAGTTTCATAATTAAGTATGTTCTTACACACACGATTAGCACCATTAACTCAGTTCTAATAATCCGAAAATTACGATAATGTCAAATCCACTGGTACTTTTAAAAATTGATTTGTTAAATGAAGAATTGTATTGCCAAAAAATATCTATAGAAGAAAAGCAAGAATAAAAAACCCACAATTATTCGATAAAGTATGTTTAATTCATACATATAAAATAGTTCACGCATCAGTGTAACGGACAATGTTTTCACATGAAAACAGAGAGGTAGCATGAGCGAACAGTGAATGGTGTTGACCATGTTTTGTCCACGAGGACAATGAATTGTATTTTGAGAGGACAATGTGAGCTCCACGTTTTTGGAGAGTAAAATTATGTTTTTGTCAGAGCGGTTGTTTTCCACGCACCACGAGGACAATGAATTGTATTTTGAGAGGACAATGTGAGCTCCACGTTTTTGGAGAGTAAAATTATGTTTTTGTCAGAGCGGTTGTTTTCCACGCTTTGCTGGTAATAAAGTATGAGTTGACTGATATAGGGAGAGCTGAGCGCAGAGCAGTAGAGAACAGTAGAGCTAGGAGAGCTGTGTGATTAGACAGTTGAGCTGAGTTATAGTAGTGTGAGGACGTGTCTTTCTGAATGATGGAATAATACTATATATATATGTGAAATTACATTCATGCAAGGATTATCATTAATATTATCAGTATAAAGTGTGTTCAATAAAGTACTGTAAGTTTAACCAGGATTCAGTATTCTTATTTGCGTGCCTGGATAATAAGTGGAAGAATGAAGAAGTCTTAGTCGGCATCCTGAAGTATTAACATAAGTAACCATACTACTGACATAACCCACAGCATAAGAAATAAGATCCCACGCCATGTCAGAGTAGATGTGTTACAAATGGTGTCAGAAGTGGCGAACAACTATGTGATACAGATACGTGTTACAAGTCAGAAGTGTCAGAACAACGATGTATTACAGAACATTGAGTAACAACGATATATTTTAACATTCGAGCGGAAACATACATCGAACGTCATTACGCCCGTGTATCATATCAAGTCTGAGACGAGTCCACGACACACAGAGCAAGCTGACAACGATTGAATTTAGGTCAGTCACGGGAGTCAAAAGTTCAGAGTTCAAACAGCTAACTGGTACACTGCTTCAATTATATAACAACAGTGGAGTGAATATTCTTGTGGAAGAAACAGGAAGAAATCTATTTTACAGTTATTAGTCAACGAAAGAGAAGATCAACTACACAAGACCAACAGAAGTCTGACGTCATTACAGAGATGTGTTATCAAGGCATCGAAAGTAAGATTTCCCCAGCAGAATCTTTACTTTATATAAGCCGCACATAGCCTAGTGCGCGATTCAAGTCAAATAATTCTTCAAGTAATTCTTCAATCACTCACAAGTTCAACAGAATCGGAGAGAAAGTAGACAATTTTCAATTATTGGATTATCACAATTACACTATTACGCAAGGTAAGCCCTACTTGCATTGGATTATTGCAGCAATTTGTGGTGTAACTTTTCTCATTGGATTATTTTACCCAAGTACACTTCTACATAGAAGCATTGTCCACTCCATAGAAGGATTATCTACTACACAGGATTATCGACTACACAGAAATCATAGCGTCACAGAGGAGCAGAGGTGACCAACTACAGATTTCTTTTGGACACTTTCACTTGGTATTTATTTATATTATGTGTTATGTATTATATATAATTTAAGACTTTAAAAATCTACTTATAGAACACTTAATTAGATTAAGTAAATTTTTTACTTTTTCTGTATATTATAAGTTTAATTTTAAAGTATACTTTAGGGATATCCACGGTGTTATCTTTCCTAGGGAAGTTTTTTTTATTAAAACAGTAAAGGTTTCTTCTGGCCCTATTTATAACACTGTAGGATAATTTTATGTTAGTTGTGACGTCTAGTTTGTACATTGTCATAACTGTTGTTTTTTAGTAGATCGTGTCATATTTGTGCTATTTGTCTTGTCATTGTTATACATATTGTCAACCTACTGTCATATTTTCTACTATCTTGTGGTCCATAAACTACACAGTACTTTTGTATTTGTTGTCTCATTTGTATACATGTAAACGTCTACATATCTGTATTTATGTTGTAAAGTAGACAATTTAATTATTTTAAATTTTTCTTACACTTATTTATAACTTATAATTCATGTATCAACTTGCATTTGTGTATACATTCATTAACATGTAGATATATGAAATATCGTAAACTATTTTAATTGATAACCAAAGAATAAGGAGATAACTGATATACTGATACATAACAATATAATTTTAGTTACTCACATTACACATAAAAAATGGCAGAGTACTTGGAATTATTAGAAGTAGGTGAGAAGCTTGGTTTGAAGCAGGAGAAATTAACTGACTTCGTAACTCGAGAAATGGACAAAATACGAGACAGACAGAAAGAAGACAAAGACCGACAAGACAAAGACAAAGACCGACAAGACAAAGACAAAGACCGAGAAGCTAGAATGTTAGAGAGAAACGATCTTAAACAAATAGAAGAAATGAAATTAAAAGGACAAAAGGAAATAGAAGAACTTAAATTAAGGGAACAAGATATGAAAATAAGAGAGGAAGAGCTAAAACTAGAAAGAGCTAGGATAGAATCAGGACAGCATACTACATCAACAAGCAATAGGGAAACCAACAGTGCATACAAACCTAAATTTAGAGAATTTAATGAACATAAAGAAGAAATTATTAGTTATCTGTCACAATTTGAAGGCATATGTCAGTCTTACAATTATAGAGAAGAGACTTGGGCTAATATTTTATTGAGCAGATTATCAGGGAAAAGCCTAAGCATTATCAATTCACTTAGTGAAGAACAAAAGAATAATTATACATATATAAAGAAAGTTTTGTTAAAGTTCTATGGAAACACAGAAGACATTTATAGAAAAAATTTCCACAACATAAGACTAGATAGAGAAGTAGATCCTAACACCACCATATTCAATATTAGAGACAATCTTGTCAAATGGCTTGAATTAACTGAAATTGACCTAAATGATCCAAAAGCATTACTGGATATGTTTATCATAGACAAAATATTAAGAAATGCATCAGTCTCTTTATTTTCATTCCTTAAAGAGAGAAAGATTAAAAATGAGCGTGAGTTAGTTGACTCAATCACAACATTTAAAGATGCTCACCCCAATGAAGAGCTAGATAATAGAAATAGCACACTAGCTTCTATTAGAAACACACCCAGTGATAGAGACAGTCAAAAACCAAACACATATTATCAAAATAGAAGATACCACAGCCTACCTGCCAGATGGCAAAACAATAAATTTCAGAAAAGTCATCAAAACAATTACCAGACATATGCTAATTACTCAAACAACAACAAATGTTTCTACTGTGGCATTCCAGGTCACAAAAAATATGAGTGTAGAAAATTACATAGAGATTTAGGACATTCACAACAATACTATCAGAGAACATCACCCAACAGTAGTCCAATTAGATACAACAGTACAAATAGGAGTAGACAACAATATAGAAATCAACCAAGTGATCACCAGAGACACAACACCAATCAAACAAATAGACACAATCAGAATACACCACATGAAACATCAGCTAGCGTTTATCACACTGTTAACAATAAAGTAGTTAAATGTCTCAGAGACACTGGTTGTACAACAATAGTGGTAGACAGAAAATTAGTAAAGAACAACTACTACACAAATGAAAAGGCAATAGTTATCCTAACCAACAATAATAGAAAAGTATGTCAGAAAGCTAGAATCAAAGTTGATTGTCCATGGATCACAGGATCTGCAACAGCTGTTGTAATGGATAATCCAGTTTGTCCATTAATTATTGGCAATATAAAAGAACTAGGCAATAACACTAAGTATCTAATAACAGAAGGGATAAGAGGAAGACATTTAAACATTAATCCAACACACAGCATAACAAGACAACATAAGAAAGGTATTCTTAATAAAACATATGCAGATCAAAAATCAGACAGGGCAAAACACATTTTTAGACTAAATTCAAGTAATATTCGTCAACAATATAGACAGGCTGAAAAATTCAATAATGAAATCAAAGTCAGAGAAAACAAGTTTCAAGAAGAACATTACACAACTGCAAATAACAATTTTATGGAAAGAGATAACAGATCACAATTTTCATTTTCTTCAGTGCGGAGAAATACTTAACATTCCATGTTAGCTAACCAACACTTGTGCTAAATCAATTATTAGCTGTCAAGAACACAAATTTTTCAAATATGGTAATTGTCAATACAGAACTATTGTATAAATTGTTTACATTCTTGGTCATCAACTTTTTCTTAAGATTGTACAAGACAATAACATTAAGGTTAAATTGAGCATGAAGAGCATTAAAATATACATTCAATCAGTTTTTGACAATACACTTGTACATATCAATGTTGTAAATGAATATCAGATATTAACCAATTGTAAATTATCTAATGCAAAATTTAAGGTTGTTACATTCATTTTGCAGTGTTTGTTAATCATTAAGATGTCTATGTCATTTCACATTATCATACATAAGAATTTTAAGAGGTTGTCATTAATGATTTTGTAAATTTTTTTGCCAAAATAAATTATTAACTATTATGTATGATATTAACAGTTAAAGGCCCTGTATTTCATAATGATGAAATGTTAATGTTGTTACACTTATTTGATTGATAGATGTGGGATTGAAATTTTCTAAGAGACATTATCATTATTTCAACATATAGTTTTTGCCAAAAATTTTGTTGCACAAAATTTTTTCAGATGGGTGGGGCATGTAACGGACAATGTTTTCACATGAAAACAGAGAGGTAGCATGAGTAAACAGTGAATGGTGTTGACCATGTTTTGTCCACGAGGACAATGAATTGTATTTTGAGAGGACAATGTGAGCTCCACGTTTTTGGAGAGTAAGATTATGTTTTTGTCAGAGCGGTTGTTTTCCACGCTTTGCTGGTAATAAAAGTATGAGTTGACTGGGATAGTGAGAGCTGAGCGCAGAGCAGTAGAGAACAGTAGAGCTAGGAGAGCTGTGTGATTAGACAGTTGAGCTGAGTTATAGTAGTGTGAGGACGTGTCTTTCTGAATGATGGAATAATACTATATTTATATGTGAAATTACATGCATGCAAGGATTATCATTAATATTATCAGTATAAAGTGTGTTCAATAAAGTACTGTAAGTTTAACCAGGATTCAGTATTCTTATTTGCGTATCTGGATAATAAGTGGAAGAATGAAGAAGTCTTAGTCGGCATCCTGAAGTATTAACATAAGTAGCCATACTACTGACATAACCCACAGCATAAGAAATAAGATCACACGCCATGTCAGAGTAGATGTGTTACAATCAGTACAATTCATTCATACACCACTTCACTCACCAGTACAATTCATCCATACTTCACTTCACTCACCAGTACAATTCATTCATACATCACTTCACTCCCCATTACCCATACACAGTTATCATTGTCTTAGGGTATGAGTCTAAAACTGAGTACTTACTGATCTAATATGAAACACAACCGTATGACAGATATGACGACCAGGTACCAGTTGGTGACGACGACCAGCAGGATCGTAAGTAAACGGTAAACACTGCAATTTAAAATCATTGCTACACATTTCATATCGTGTGTGTGTGTTTGAAAGCTGAGTTTACTATGCTTTTGAAAAGTATGTTACAATGTTGGTCGGTAGTGTGTTTGATAATGTGGGTTTACAAGGTATTTGAAATGTTGCTAAAAATGTTTGTTTTAAATGTTTTTGAAATGTATAATAAAATATTTGTTTACAATAAGTTTAAATTGGTTGTTTACAATGTGTGATCAAAATTTGTTTTTGAAATGTGTGGCAATATTAGTTAAAATGTGTTTTTGAAGCGGATGGCAATAATTTCATAAGATGCGTGATTTTTAGTTCCTTTACTTACACACAAAATGCAAAATTTTCAAATAGAATTTCTCGGTCGTACACTGCTTGAACGATGAACCGTGGGACACACCACACCAAGACAAGAATGTTCCAGATACATAGACTGCACAAGTAAGTGGAGAACAGACCATCTCTCATCGAAGGGCTCTTCATGATTAATAGAGTGATAATGTTGCCTGCCGAATTCACAAAAAAGACTTAAGTCCTAAATAAAAAAGTTGTTTAAAAAAAGTTTGTTTTTTCCTTTTTAAACACTAGCTGAAGAACACTGACGACAAAGCTAACAGCACTGAAACACCTGGGCTTTGAACACTCACTTAAACCTTCATCACGTGTTCCGAGTTGTCAAAAGGAAGAAATGCTGGGCAGTTGTTGTTTGAAATAGTTGTCTCCACAAGGGAAGAAACTATTAACATTTGAGAATTGTCTCCGCTTATACGAGAAACAGTCACGATACATAAAAATTATTTTTAAAACAATTTAATGATTCCAAGTAGTTTTCCTGGCAATTTGAGAGCAATTGATGGAGGTCCCAGATTGACTGGACAATTAACTTCATACATATCACAAATACCAACACAATACCAACAATCATCAGTAACATACCGATAATACCATCAATCATCAGTAAAATACCGATAATACCAACAATCACCAGAAACCTACCTGGAACACCAACGATTATCAGCAGCAAAGCCCCAATGATGTAGACGATGTCTTTGATCAAATTGTATTTCTTGACTTCCTCTAATTCGACCTCGCTTGTCTCGTTCAATGCAAAGATATCAAAAGGGATATCGGATAGGGTCTTTTCCTTATTGACGGCGAAAAATACCTCCATGTGGGCATCAGAGTGGACGTTTCAACCTAGGCGCTGACAGTAGGAAGATGGAATGCGGTTAAAATACACCAGCGGACGTACCTGGCGTTAGCATTCGGGGTAGCATTCGGAACGAAGTAACTTCTACAGTCTACAATACCAATCCGCCGGTATCCCGATGCCGCTAGTATACCAGTTCCCACTGAGATTCTGATCCCTCTGGAGCCTAATTCCGGTATGATCCCAGTCCCGCCGGTATCCCCATGCCGCTAGTATACCAGTTCCCACTGATATTCTGATCCCTCTGGAGCCTCATTCCGGTATGATCCCAGTCCCGCCGGTATCCCCATGCCGCTAGTATACCAGTTCCCACTGAGATTCCGATCTCTCTGGAGCCTAAGTCCGGTATGATCTCAATCCCGCCGGTATGCCGATCCTCATATCCCTAAGTAATTATTTTGTAAACTTGAAAAATTATACAACTAAACACACTGCTATAGCTATAATACATTTAAGTTAAAAGAGGGGGCCCATTCCATAATTGTACCGAATCAGTTTTGCGTGACTTGGGGAACCCCATAAAAATAAATCAGATGAATTATGCGGTTAAAATTTATAATTTGTCTGATTAAAATTGGTTGAAACGCCATAGTTATAGCTTTTTAAAGTTATTGAACTTTCTGGAAAATTTTTGATTTGATATTCTTAGTTTTAAAATCAATACGGAATGTTAAGTGTATTGCTTCCACGTTAGGCTTATATCAAGCAATTCACATAAAAACTATAGTGTTGTCTAGGCCTATTGATATTTATATAGCTTAAATAAGGAAAAATGAAATGGGGCCCCCGGCCCAAGAGGATTGGCTATTATGTGTTCAGCATCCTTTGGTCTTTGAATATGTATAATAAAGTGTATGTGTTTTAATTTTGGTCAAGTTCAATCAATTGATGTAGTCAATTGTTGTCAGTTTTATTTATATAGCAGATAAGGAAAACACTGAATTTGAGGACTCCGGCCCAAAACGGAATTTTATCAAAAGTTCATAACTCTTCACAGTATTTTATTCTGGATAATACTAAGATATATATTAATTGGTTTTTACTTTTAAGGATGTGCATGTGTGGGTGTGGGTGTTGGTGTAGGTGTGGGTGTATGTGTGGGTGTATGTGTGGGTGTGGGTGTATGTGTTGGTGTATGTGTTGGTGTATGTGTGGGTGTATGTGTGGGTGTGGGGGTATGTGTGGGTGTATGTGTGGGTGTGGGTGTATGTATGGGTGTGGGTGTATGTGTGCTTGTGTGTGTATGTGTGGGTGTGGGTGTATGTGTGGGTGTGGGTGTATGTGTGGGTGTATGTGTGGGTGTATGTGTGGGTGTGGGTGTATGTTTGGGTGTATGTGTGGGTGTGGGTGTATGTGTGGGTGGTGGTATATGTGTGGGTCTGTGTGTATGTGTGGGTGTGGGTGTATGTGGGGTTGTGGGTGTATGTGTGGGTGTATGTGTGAGTGTATGTTTTGGTGTGGGTGGATGTGTAAGTGTGGGTGTATGTGTGGGTGTGGGTGTATGTGTGGGTCGGTCTGACACGGTTCAAATGGCAAAAAAAAAATAATTAAAAAGATGAACGGACAATAAGTTTTCATAAACGCAGAATTGATCTTACATGCTGGATTGTATTTGTTTAAAACGACATGCTACAAAGGGAAACAACTACACGATTCTCTGTTTAACACATGTCTACTTAAACTCCAATCACGTGACTATTATTTTTCTGTTTTATTACGTATTTTTGCTGATTGGCTAACGGGGTGATTATATGTCATATATATTTATCTATTGACCGTGTCCAAAGTTATAGGTCAGATACACAGTCTTTGGCCTCATCACATTTTTTGTGACGTTTGTTGAGTTTCAGATGGGATCAAACATTTTGCTCTTGTTAAAAAAGTAATTTTTTTTTTCTAAACATATTATGTCGATTGCTGGAAATAATTTTGAATTATTATTACCATCAGTAATATAGTTAATTAAACACTGAAATGGAAACATTGATTTTCAGCTGAACAATCCCCATTACGAAAGTTAAATACTTTGGATAAAAGGCGTATGGCCTCTTTGAGAAAAATCAATATTTTCATTAGTGTTATTTTTTTTTTTGTTATTGTTATCTTTCTTTACGAACATGTCTCAGTTATGTTCAAAATATAAGATCCGAATATCCAAACAACATTATTTATTCATCGAGGTTACAACTTACAACGCATATACACATTGGCTCATTTCTGGACAACCTCAAAGAAACAACATTTTTTTCTTTCAATAAAACGTCATTAACAATTTCTAATGTGAATGGAAGGACATGTCGCCTCTACACAATAACGCCATTTTGATTTCCCCATAAACATACAGGAAATGTGTCGTCATGCTAACATTAAAAACTATACCAAACAAGAAAGTTCTTTCAAAGCACATTTACGAAACAAACTGCTCCCCACACATCATACGAGTCGCTTAGTCAATTATTTTGTCATGTGATGTGAGTAAATACGAGTAAGATTTCCGGTATACTGTATACAACACACTAGTGCTTGACAACAGTAGCCCGATACACACTACAACTTTCTACATTTCGTCCAATGAAAATTAACAATAAAATAAACAAAGGGGAATGACTCCTGCATCAATATTGAATAAAAACGCAAATGACGTCATGAGCACGCAGGGAGCTCAACAATATCCTACCGATAATAGTATTGATAGTTCCCATCGAAGATCGCTAACAAATTTTTCTGGAAATAACCTTCTTCCTTTAATTATAACTGACGTATATTTATTGTCACATTTGTGTATTTCATTTAAAAAACGCTTGCATTCCATAATATTACGAAAGGTAAAATTTTTAATTAACATGACATTGGGGAAGCACTGATGAAGTATCTTTTGTTGTGTGTAGCAGCCTAGCGATGGCTTACTCACATCACGTGACCAAACAAGGAAGTGACTAAGCGACTCCCATTGTCAGTGGAATGAAAAGATTTCTTACTTACATAGCCGGTTGCTTTAATTACTCTAGAAACAAAGCTAAAGCAGGTCCATGGATATCTTTAATGGCCAAGATTAAAACTTATACTAAATAAATGGAACATTCGGACAATAAAATAGAGATATTCTTATAATTTTATATTTTTTGGACCCTCGATCAATGTATTGATCGTTTTGGCTCCTATTCATGTATGGGGGTTCGCGGTGTTGATATACTTGGTTTTAAATAAAATACTTCACTGCTTGCAAAAGCTACTTAGCCATGGTATCATGTTGGCAACAATTTCGATGAATATCGTGTGAATATGTTTTTGAACCCCTAGGGTGGCAAATGTTTCTAGCTTCTGGTGTGCAGTCTGAACACCATAGGATGGCAAATGTTTTCGCACCCCCAGTGTGCCAAATGTTTCAAACTTCTGAGGCGCAGTCCTGGTTACCTGTTATGAATTTAAAGGGGAACGAATTTTCGTGTTTGCCTTTTTCCATTTTTTTTAATCGAGGACTCTAGTGTGTGGGCACCAGCACCGTTTGGACATCAGCACCGTGTGGACACCAACACCGTGTGGACATCAGCACTGTGTGGACATCAGCATCGTGTGAACAATAGCACACTGAGGACAGTAGCACAGTGTGGACAGCAGCACCGTGTGAACACCAGCTCCGTGTGGAAAGCAGAACGAACCGTGTGGACATCAGCATCGTATGGACAGCAGCACCGTGTGGACACCAGCACGGTTTGGACACCAGCATCGTGTGGACATCAGCACCATGTGGACACCAACACCGTTTGGACATCAGCGCCGTGTGGACAGCAGTACCATGTAGACACCAGCACCGTGTGAACAGCAGCACCGTGTGGACAGCAGCACCATTTGGACACCAGCACCGTCTGGACATCAGCACCGTGTGGACACCAACACCGTTTGGACATCAGCGCCGTGTGGACAGCAGTACCATGTAGACACCAGCACCGTGTGAACAGCAGCACCGTGTGGACAGCAGCACCATTTGGACACCAGCACCGTGTGGACACCAACACCGTGTGGACATCAGCACCGTGTGGACACCAGCACCGTTTGGACAGCAGTACCGTGTTGACACCAGCACCGTTTGGACACCAGCACCGTGTGAACATCAGCACCATGTGGACAGCAGCATAATGTGGACTTAGTGGACACAAGCACCGTGATAACTTAGTGGACACCGGCAACGTGTGGAGTTAGTGGACACCAGCACCATGTGGACTTGGTTTAAACTATGTCACACAAGCAGCACACTATGTAACACAAGCACCACATTATGTGACACTAACACCACACTATGTGACATCAGCACCACACTATGTGACACTAGCACCATACTATGTGACACCAGCACTATACTATGTGACACCAGCACTATACTATGTGACACCAGCACCATACAATGTGACACCAGCACCATACTGTCTGACACTAGCACCATACAATGTCACACTAGCACCATACTATATGACACCAGCACAATACTATATGACACCTGCACCATACTATGTGTAACCAGCACCATATTATGTGACACCAGCACCAAACTATGTGACACCATCACCATACTATGTGACACCAGCACCACACTATGTGACATCAGCACCATACAATGTGACACCAGCACCATACAATGTGACATCAGAACTAACTATGTGACACCATCACCATACTATGTGACACCACCACCATACTATGTGACACCAGCACCATACTATGTGACACCAGCACCATGTGGGAACTCTTAATTATCAAACACAAAACAGTGGACGTATTGAATAAATTATCCAAACATATCTAGCCCTAATCCCCCAAAAGAAAAAAAAAGGTACAAAAATAAATAAAATGAAAAGAAAATTAATTAATATTTAGTTTTTAATTTTTTTTTTTTTTAATTTAGAAAATTTAAGGAGTAATAAAAGAATGTCCTCAGATTTGATAAGTAGCCATGAAGTACGCAAACTAAGGTCCGCAAAGAAAATCATGTTTTATTCATATAAATTGAAGCAAATTTCAGAATCAAGGAACATTGTTCTTAAATTTAAATTCAACATTTAATGGTAGATAAACAGTTTAAACAATATTAGTATATGTTTGTAGACAAGCGCCATGTAATTCGCTTAATTATTAAATTAAATTACGTTTAAAAAAATGAGGTTTAGAAATGACAGTGATGTTAACACATAAAGAATACATTTACACAAACAAACAAGGTATTTGTAAGAAAATACTGTCTTCTTTTTTTTTAAAGCTCATTTTAAATAAACAGTGTTTGCGGACCTGATACTATAGCTTGTATTAGAACACTATGTTTTGGTTGATAAACAAGTGATACTAACTTAACATGATTGAAATAAATTCATGTTAATCGTAAAGAGAATTGCTCAAACTGTTTGAGTTTATTTTAAGATATGTTTGCTTTTACACCAGATGTGTCTAAGTGCTTTTACCAGGTGTAAAATACTATATTTTCACAAGAGCAACTTATTTTGGAGAGCACCGTCCCAGCACCGCTCCAGCACCACTCCAGCAACACCCCAGCACCACCCCAGCACCGCGCCAGCAGCACCCCAGCACCACTCCAGCAACACCCCGGCATTGCTCCAGCACCACCCCAGCGTCGACCCAGCACCCTTGCAGCATCGCTCTAGCAACCCTCCGGACAACGTTTCGTTAGTGCCACTCCTCTCTGAGCTCCGGTTATGTGGTCGGAAGTGAGGTTCTAGATGTTCAATCAATATGTCCCTTACTCAACTTATTATCTAGAGATTTGCGGGGCAACATGGATGTAGAAGATTGGAGAAACATAACTATTAGAAATGTATGGGACAGTATAGTTGATAGAAGAGTGGGGCAACATGGCTTGTAGAAGAGTGAAGCAACGTTGTTTATAGAATAATTGGTCAACATAGCTGGTAGAAGTGTGTGGCACGATATGTGTTAGAAGAGCGGAGCAACAAACTTGAAAGCAAAGTAGGCAACACATTTTTATTCTCTGTAAAAAAAAAAAAAAAAAAAAAAAAAAAAAATTAGAATGTAGGTTTATAGTCATTGACTTAAGTCTTGACATTGTGCATGGAAAGCACTTGACAACAAAGTCGTGATACATGGGGATGTTGTGGTACATAGAACACAACATCAAACGCTGATTACATTTGGGAGTGAACAAGAGGAAATGGTGTTACTTTGGCTCAGTTGTAGCAAGTCAGAGGGACAGTCGTGTTACTTTTGAGAATTTGGTAGTAAATCAAAAGGAAATTGGTGTTACTCTGGCTTTGTTGGTAATAAATTTGAAAGAAAATGGTGTTACTTTGGCGAAGTAGGTAAAATAAATTAGAGGGAAACTGGTGTTACTTTGGCTAAGTTGGAAATACATCTGAAGGAATGTGGTGTTACTTTGGTTAAGTTGGTAATAAATTAGAGGGCAACTGGTGTTACTTTGGCTAAGTTGGTAATAAATCTGGAGGAAAGTTGTGTTACTTTAGCTAAGTTGGTAATAAATCAGAAGGAATGTGGCGTTACATTGGCTAAGATGTTAGTAAATTATCACGTAAGTGGTGTTAGTTTCGCTAAAGTTGGTAATAAATCTGAGGGAAAGTGGTATTACTTTGGCTAAGTTTGCAATAATTCAGAAGAAAAGTGGTGTTACATTGGCTAAGTTGGTAATAATTCAGAAGGAAAGTGGTGTTAAATTGGCTAATTTGGTAATAATTCAGAAGAAAAGTAATGTTACTTTGGTTAAGTTGGTAGTTAAGCAGAGGGAATGTTTCTATTTCTAGACTTTGAGTAAATCACTGAACTCTGTCTTTGCTACTGTTTTCATTATGTTCGTGTGTTGCTAGGATGAAGCCTAACGTTAACGGAAATAAATAAAGTAAAAGATATGATATTATTATATCAGTACATTATTTCAGAATCACTTTTGGAAGTTCAATTGCTTAGGTTTGCCAAGCGCTTGTCTCAGAGTTTAATGGTTTAACTACACAAAGCACACGTCCAAGTGTGTTAGAAAATCTTAGAATGTTAATGGCTTATTTACATAAGAAACGTTTCTCTGAATTTCAATAACTTAACTGTATCAGGTACATTTCACAGAAGTTCAATGATTTGTTACACTATGACATTTTTTACTGAATTCTAATGCTTTCATTTGATCAATGATCTCTAACGGGCGTTTGCCGTCGACCAGATCACACCTTATACTCCTTTGAATAGACCGAGCTTGCTTGGGCCGGGTAGTCGTCGCTGTAGACGCTGCTTGACCTGTTGGTGCTGCTCGCCCGGTAAGACTTGGCGTCAACTGCACTCGTTTTCCTGTATTCTTTTTCACTCTCCAACATCATCTCGATTTCCTCTGCGATGAAGGAATTTTGTCTGACAGATTCTTCAAAGGCCTGGATCTCCTTTTGCGTGATCTCAGCTAAAGGAAACGGAAAAAATGCATTCAATCTTTTATATGTTAAAGTTACTTATAAATAAATTATATTTAAAAAAAACAACAAATATTTCTCAACATACACTTATAAATAATGAGATATTTTTTTAAAAAGTCATTATAAACATAGATATATACACAATCTGAAGATTTCATAGACGTATTGGACATACATTATTGACAGTTTAAATCCAATTATATAAAGATATTAAAGAAAACCTGACACATAATAAAATATTAGAAATTACAACAAAAATAACAACACCATTTCAATGACAGATTAAAAGTAAGTTATAACTAGAGTCTGGTAATGGATTTAAACCAATTTATTCATCAGATTTGTGCTAGTGTGTGTGCAGATAGCTCATGAGGCCTATTCTGCCCCACAATTTTCTTGTCAAGTAGGTGCAGGGCAGTTATGTGGCATCTCCGGCATCAGAGTGAGATCGGGCATTCCTGGCATGTCCCTTTTTTTTCCGCTAACTCTGCATGGAGTTTCTGTATAAAGTGGAACGCCATGATGTTCGATCTTTTTCTTTCCCGTCCCAGGATTCGTGGTTTATTTCGAACGCTTCCAGAGAGGCTTTTTAGGTTGTCTTGAAAACGTTTTTTTTTTTCTGCGCGCCAGTAGACAGCTTTCCTTGTTCGAGCTCATCATAGAAAATTCTTTTGGGCAGACGGTCATCTGACATTCTCAGAACATTTCCCACCCAGCTAAGCTGGGACTGCATTAGGATGGTAAAGATGCTGGGGAGACCTGCCCGTGCTAGCACCTCAGTGTCTGGGATCCTGTCCTGCCATTTAATGTTGAGGATGTATTTGTGAATATCTGTGTATGAAAGTGGCTGCCATTATTGCATGGCGATGGTACATAATCCACGTTTCACGGGCATAGACAATCGTAGGGAGAACGGCCGCCTGATATACTTCCAGTTTAGTTTAAGTACTAGATACTCTCCGTGTCCATACCTACTTAATCAATTTCCAATACGTTGCACTGGCTCTCGCAATACGAGGTTAACCTCGTCATGGATGGTTGCACTTTGGGACAGCGTGCTGCCAAGAAGAGACGCCTTTCGCCACCTTAAGTCTTCGCCATATACTTGGATGTTGGTCTCCATATAAGGTCTTCAAGGAGCTGGCTGGTATAGGACCAGCATATACGCATACATCACATATATTTACGTTAATGTATTAATCACACACATTGCATACAGACATAAAGGAAAAACATTGTGTATTAACTCAAAAGTAAGATGTGAATCTTGAGTTACATTAGAATTAGATAGCACCGTCCTCAAAATGTTACATACATTTATTTAAGTGTTAAATATAATGCAAATCAATACCATTAACATATAAATGACAAATACAGATGCATTCATCAAGAAATGTATCTTCTAAATACATCAATATATTTAAATACAGTTACATCTCTCTTTAAATGACACATACAATTACGCGCATATCAGTCAAGCTCATAATATTTCCAACTAATACATGTTTCATCCATCTATAACTGCCAAAGACGCTTATATTTAATTCACGACGTTTGACATCCAACTATAAATGTCACAGGAAGTCACATTCCAAACATAAAATAACTGTAAATTTATCTATAAATAAGACACACACTTACAGGCACTGTGTTTGTTGTGTTGTGAGGCTTGGATTGTATAGGTACTTGCAGGCACTGTGTTTGCTGAGTTGTTAAGCTTCGATTGTATATCTACTTACAGGAACTGTGTTTGTTGTGTTGTGAGGATTCGATTGCATAGGTACCCACAAGCATTTCGCGGCTGGGTTGTGAGGCTTCCATTGTGTAGGTACTTACAGGCACAGTATTTGTTGGGTTGTGAGGCTTCGATTGTGTAGGTACTTACAGGCACTGTGTTTGCTGAGTTGTTAAGCTTCGATTGTATATCTACTTACAGGCACAGTATTTGTTGGGTTGTGAGGCTTCGATTGTGTAGGTACTTACAGGCACAGTGTTTGTTGGGTTGTGAGGCTTCGATTGCATTTGTACTTACAGGCGCTATGTTGGCTTGGTTGTGAGGCTTCGATTGTGAGGCTCTTATGTAAACACGATGGTAGGTGGCGTCTGAGGACTTTGATCAGCTCGTGCCTGAACTGCTGCCCAAAGAAACAGTAGACCAGGAAGTTGGTCCCGTGATTGGCGTAAGCTAACAGTATCGTCACGCCAACGGCTAAGGTAGAGATAACCCACATTTTAAACTAAGTTTATTTTATACTTAAAAAATTGGCTCTGAGGTTTCAAACAAGTTTTTTTTTTTTTTATATATGTAATTGGCTTCATTTAAAACTAATTTATTCTATTCTTTAATTATTGGCAATGGGATTTTAGGCTAGCTTTTTGTATACTTAAATAATTGTCTCAGGCATTTACTTTAAAATAAATTATTGTATATTTTAACAATTGCCTGCGACTAAACTAAACAATTTTTAAACTAAACAATTGTATACTTAACACTTGGCGCAGACAATCATTTTAAAATAATTTGTTTTTGATATTTTAACAATTTACATAGACAGTCGTTTTAAATTAAGTCCTTTTATAATTTAACAATTGGCCCCAATATTCATTTTAAAAACATTTAAATTAAAATCCTAGAAATATCTCTAAAAATGTGCACCTTAATTCTAACAAACCGAGACATGAAAAGGTAGAAACTCAAGGTTCGAAGTATGTGTTCACTTTATAGTGTTCAGTTTATAGTGTTCAGTTTATAGTGTTCAGTTTATAGTGTTCAGTTTATAGTGTTCAGTTTATAGTGTTCACTTTATAGTGTTCACTTTATAGTGTTCAGTTTATAGTGTTCACTTTATAGTGTTCAGTTTATAGTGTTCAGTTTATAGTGTTCAGTTTATAGTGTTCAGTTTATAGTGTTCACTTTATAGTGTTCAGTTTATAGTGTTCAGTTTATAGTGTTCAGTTTATAGTGTTCAGTTTATAGTGTTCACTTTATAGTGTTCAGTTTATAGTGTTCAGTTTATAGTGTTCACTTTATAGTGTTCAGTTTATAGTGTTCACTTTATAGTGTTCACTTTATAGTGTTCAGTTTATAGTGTTCACTTTATAGTGTTCACTTTATAGTGTTCAGTTTATAGTGTTCACTTTATAGTGTTCACTTTATAGTGTTCACTTTATAGTGTTCAGTTTATAGTGTTCACTTTATAGTGTTCAGTTTATAGTGTTCAGTTTATAGTGTTCAGTTTATAGTGTTCAGTTTATAGTGTTCAGTTTATAGTGTTCACTTTATAGTGTTCAGTTTATAGTGTTCAGTTTCTAGTGTTCAGTTTATAGTGTTCACTTTATAGTGTTCAGTTTATAGTGTTCAGTTTATAGTGTTCAGTTTATAGTGTTCACTTTATAGTGTTCACTTTATAGTGTTCACTTTATAGTGTTCAGTTTATAGTGTTCAGTTTATAGTGTTCAGTTTATAGTGTTCACTTTATAGTGTTCAGTTTCTAGTGTTCAGTTTATAGTGTTCACTTTATAGTGTTCAGTTTATAGTGTTCACTTTATAGTGTTCACTTTATAGTGTTCAGTTTATAGTGTTCAGTTTCTAGTGTTCAGTTTATAGTGTTCACTTTATAGTGTTCAGTTTATAGTGTTCAGTTTATAGTGTTCAGTTTATAGTGTTCACTTTATAGTGTTCACTTTATAGTGTTCACTTTATAGTGTTCAGTTTATAGTGTTCAGTTTATAGTGTTCAGTTTATAGTGTTCACTTTATAGTGTTCAGTTTCTAGTGTTCAGTTTATAGTGTTCACTTTATAGTGTTCAGTTTATAGTGTTCAGTTTATAGTGTTCACTTTATAGTGTTCAGTTTATAGTGTTCAGTTTATAGTGTTCAGTTTCTAGTGTTCAGTTTATAGTGTTCACTTTATAGTGTTCAGTTTATAGTGTTCACTTTATAGTGTTCACTTTATAGTGTTCAGTTTATAGTGTTCAGTTTATAGTGTTCACTTTATAGTGTTCACTTTATAGTGTTCACTTTATAGTGTTCACTTTATAGTGTTCAGTTTATAGTGTTCACTTTATAGTGTTCAGTTTATAGTGTTCAGTTTATAGTGTTCACTTTATAGTGTTCACTTTATAGTGTTCAGTTTATAGTGTTCAGTTTATAGTGTTCACTTTATAGTGTTCACTTTATAGTGTTCACTTTATAGTGTTCACTTTATAGTGTTCAGTTTATAGTGTTCACTTTATAGTGTTCAGTTTATAGTGTTCACTTTATAGTGTTCACTTTATAGTGTTCAGTTTATAGTGTTCACTTTATAGTGTTCAGTTTATAGTGTTCACTTTATAGTGTTCACTTTATAGTGTTCAGTTTATAGTGTTCACTTTATAGTGTTCACTTTATAGTGTTCAGTTTATAGTGTTCACTTTATAGTGTTCAGTTTATAGTGTTCACTTTATAGTGTTCACTTTATAGTGTTCAGTTTCTAGTGTTCACTTTATAGTGTTCACTTTATAGTGTTCAGTTTATAGTGTTCAGTTTATAGTGTTCACTTTATAGTGTTCAGTTTATAGTGTTCAGTTGTTGATGTCACTCTGCAACGTTCAGTTTATTTGTTCAATCTACAAATTTGAGCTGACGTGTTTACTCTACATTGTTCATTTGATGTGTTAGCTCTACAATAAACAGCTGACGTGTTTACTCTACATTGTTCATTTGATGTGTTAGCTCTACAATAAACAGCTTATGCGTTCAGTCTTCATTGTTCTACTCAATGTTCGAATAATAAAAATAAAAGTAGAACATTTATAAAATATAAAAGAAATATATATTTTTTTTGGTTGTTTTATTAGTTAAAAATTTTTTTGTAAACAGACGAATGCTGAACCACTCTATGTATATTTATTTTTTTGCTATTAGTCCTAAATAATAAGTGATGCGAATCAATCCAGTTAGTCAATAGATGACAATTTTAGAAACATTCCCAAAACACAAACGCCGAATGAGATACGAGAAAATGCCCCCAACACATACCAAAAGAAACAGGAATGAGAACCTGTCCCCAACTCATACCCAAAGAAACAGGTATGATAACCTCTCCCCAACACATACCCAAAGACTAAAGAGATGATACCTTTTCCCAACAAATACCAAAAGAAACAGAGATGTTACATTTCCCTAACACATTACCCAAAGAAACAGAGATGATATCTTTCCCCAACACAAACCCAATGAGGGAAATGTGATAACTTCTCCCCAACTCATACCCAAAGAGGCCTTTTTCCGACCCAGTGACGTCTTCGTGTCAAACATCCGGTCTGCGTTGGGCGCCACGACTGTCATGGGGACGTTTGAGATGAGATACTGGGCGCTGGACACAAGGGCCAACATCAGCAGCTTCTGTCGTACTGAGGACGCGTCATAGAACACATTGTTGTGGTACACCATCAAAAATTTCATTAGCAGCAGAACAGAGTTTTGGTACATCTTAAGAACATACATTAGAATCAGAACATGGGTTTAGTACATCTTCAGAATATTAAATTAGAGCTAAAACACATTTTTCTCATCTACTCACAATCATTCACGTGTCTCATTTACTTACAATCATTCACGTGGCTCATCTACTCACAATCATTCACGTGTCTCATTTACTTACAATCATTCACGTGTCTCAGCTACTCACAATCATTCACTTGTCTCCTCTACACACAATCCTTCACGTGTCTAATTTAATCACAATCATTCACGTGTCTCATCTACTCACAATCATTCACGAATCTCATCTACTCACAATCATTCACGTGTCTCCTCTACACACAATCCTTCACGTGTCTCATTTATTCACAATCATTCACGTGTCTCATCTACTCACAATCCTTCACGTGTCTCACCTAGTCACAATCATTCACTTGTCTCCTCTACACACAATCCTTCCCGTGTCTAATTTAATCAAAATCATTCACATGTCTCATCTACTCACAATCCTTCACGTGTCTCATGTACTCACAATCCTTCACGTGTCTCATCTACTCACAATCTTTCCCGTGTCTCATCTACTCACAATCATTCACGTGTCTCCTCTACACACAATCCTTTACGTGTCTCATTTACTCACAATCCTTCACGTGTCTCATTTACTCACAATCCTTCACGTGTCTCATTTACTCACAATCATTCACGTGTCTTCTCTACACACAATCCTTCACGTGTCTCATTTACTCACAATCATTCACGTGTCTCCTCTACTCACAATCCTTCACGTGTCTCATTTAATCACAATCATTCAAGTGTCTCCTCTACACACAATCCTTCACGTGTCTCATTTACTCACAATCTTTCACGTGTCTCATTTACTCACAATCAGTAGCCTGTTTAGTCTCGACAACACCCGGCTTTTGTCTTTTATGCAGAATGTAGATCGTGGTGTTTAGGACAATCAAAATCACGGCTGACAGGATTGTCTGTGAGATGACCTCAACAATCATGAGATATGAATTCGCGGGGAGGTAGCATTCGACTGGTTGACTGCATTGACAAAATCATTAGCAGTTAGAGTTGCCTTTTAGGACAGGTAAAGTTTGACAGGTTCACTGCATTGACAAAACCATTTGCAGTTAGAGTTGCCTTTTAGGACAGGAAAAGTTTGACAGGTTCACTGCATTGACAAAATCATTGGCAGTTAGAGTTGCCTTTTAGGACAGGTAAAGTTTGACAGATTCACTGCATTGACAACAAGAACATTGACAATTAGATTTGCCTTTTAGGACAGGTAAAGTTTGACAGGTTCACTGCATTGAAAAATAGAACATTGACTGTTAGGGTTGCCTTTTAGGACAGGTAAAGTTTGACAGGTTCACTGCATTGACAACCAGAACATTCAAACACTTCTACGTGTCTCTCTTTTTTAGCCTTATCTGTTAAATGTCTTTAACACACACCGCCATTTAAAAAAGGACAATAAGACTATGTATTATAAAAATAATTGACACAGATTTGTTCTATTTTTATGAACAGCTAATGCGATCATGTGATAAAATCTAATACGACTAATTTCAGTCACAATCTAATACGACCATTTTATGAGACAATCTAATACGACATTCTAATGCAACAAATTAATGTGACAATAAAAAACGAAAATCTAATAAGAAACTCCAATACAACAATGGAATAAGACAATCTAAAGCGACAATTTATTGCAACAATCTAATACGACAATCTAATATGACCAACTAATACGAAAATATTATACAGTATAATACGACAATATTAATACGTCAATATAATACGACAATCTAATACAACAATCTAATACGACTATTTAATGCGAAAATCTAATCTGACAATCTAATAAGACAATGTAATACGACAGTCTAATGGCCAGCAAATTTAAAGTAATTAAAATGCGTAGGTAAGATCAATTATTTTTCCAATATTTATTTTAACGGATAGCGTGATCTAAAAAATGCATGTTTGTCCTATAAGCTTAAATATCCTAACAACATCTATATGTCATATGTACATCTAATAAGTCATATCCTAATTGCCCCGCATACATCTCCAGGTCCTACTTACGTCGTTAATTTAGATCAAGTATGCCTTACCTAAGTCTAGAACATACTCTAGTACGTCAACATACCCTTCGTCGTTATAGTACTGGACCCAGGCCAGGACCAGGGGAATCTGCAGGGCTAAGACAACCACGATCAAGCAGAAGATCATTCTGAGGGGATGTTCATACAAGTACACTAGTTTCCTATGTCTTGTGAAAAGATATGACCATTACATGGGAGGAGAAGCGATTGTAACTTGGTTATGATTATAATCTTTTAATATATATAACGTTCCCAAATAGATAACTATAAAATAAACGATTATAAGTAAGCTATTTGTGGATTGTAATTATAATCCAAAAGGGATAGCGTATAGAAGTGTTTTGGAAATAGGGTTAAAATTGTTAAAAGAAAACTAATTTTTTTTATGGTTAACATATATTTTATAACTTTGTCAGCAACGCGCTAACCTATCCCCTGTTTGTAATACCATCCAATCACCCCTTTCCTATCTGTAACAAATCTGTCAAACTGCCACCCTATCTGTAACACCATCCGTAAAACTGTCCCCCTATCTGTAACACCATCTGACGACCTGTCCCCTTATATGTAACACCATCTGACGACCTGTCCCCTTATCTGTAACACCATCCGTAAAACTGTCCCCCTATCTGTAACACCATCTGACGACCTGTCCCCTTATATGTAACACCATCTGACGACCTGTCCCCTTATCTGTAACACCATCTGTCGACCTGTCCCCTTATCTGTAACACCATCTGTCAACCTGTCCCCTTATATGTAACACCATCTGACGACCTGTCCCCTTATATGTAACACAATCTGTCGACCTGTCCCCTTATCTGTAATACCATCTGTCGACCTGTCCCCTTATATGTAATAAAATTTGTTTATGGTTAACATATATTTTATAACTTTGTCAGCAACGCGCTAACCCATCCCCTGTTTGTAATACCATCCAATCACCCCTTTCCTATCTGTAACAAATCTGTCAAACTGCCACACAATCTGTAACACCATCCGTAAAACTGTCCCCCTATCTGTAACACCATCTGACGACTTGTCCCCTTATATGTAACACCATCTGACGACATGTCCCTTTATCTGTAACACCATCTGTCGACCTGTCCCCTTATCTGTAACACCATCTGTCGAGCTGTCCCCCTATATGTAACACCTTCTATCGACCTGTCCCATTATATGTAACACCATCTGTCGACCTGTCCCCTTTATCTGTAATGATGCGCGTTAATTTGTAACACAATTCAATAACGTATAATTGTTGTAGGTAATCAAAATAGTATTTATACTTCTGTTAAATGTATTAAGCCACCTTTGCTTTTACTGAAAATAAACCTGTATGTTCATACTAAGCAGGTCAGAGGAAAGTGTCATTTTTACAACTGCAAAACGTCACATCTCATTACGTCGTGTTACTATATTTAGACCATTTTTTCGTCAGACATTATTTCTAGCAATGTATTTCCGCATTTTTATAGGTGTAACATTTTTTTATTTGTGTCAAATCTTTCTTAAATGAAATTTGTAATCACGTTTTCGTCTAAGGTAAAGCTCACAATAGCATTGAGGTAACGAACAGCTGTTGAGAGATTGGCCAAACGGAATACCAGGATGTTTTATTTATACTTTAACTAGCAAATATACCCGGCGTGGCCCGGGATATTATTGGGACACCGATCCAGTTGGGAACCCAATCCCATTCTGACAACGATGGGTTCGATTCTACTGTTGGATCTCGTTCCCAATTAGGATCCTGTTCCTGTATGGGATCATGCTCAGTGCGATTTTACTCGAAAAAGCTTTTAGATCCCATTATATATCCCTGTAAAACAAGATAGAATCTTCTAGAACATTCTAGAATAAATTTACATCTTCAATGAAACGTGTAAAAAAATTACTTTTCTTAGTAATTTTTTCTTGAATGCGAAATATTATACAACTAAATTGTACTACTGTAACAGTAGTACATTTAAATTAAAATAGGGGCCCCGTTGGGGGGCCCATTTAATAAATTACCGTTTTAGTTACGTCTTAGAAGTCGGGCCCAATAAAAATCCTTCCAATGAATTATAGAGTTGACATTTAAAATGTGTCCCATTAAAATCAGTTTAAAAATGCCAAGGATATGGCTTTTTTTAAACTTATTGAATTTTTGTAGAAAATGCTAGACCGGCTCTGAATTGTTTGGATATTTTAAAGATTTAAATCCACCATTTAAAAATGGACAATGAATTGCATTTCTACCACCCTAGGCGTATATTCATCAATTCCTTTTAAACTATAGTGTTCTCTAAGACTATTTATATTTATTTAGCTTATATAAGGACAAATTCTTTTCAAAGTCGATATTATTCCATTACTAAAAATTATACAACTAAATGCATTAACATAACTCTAGTACATTTCAGTTGACAGAGGGCTCTGGGGCCATTCCATAAATGTACCGATTTAGTTTTGTCTGTGATGGTGCCCTGGAAAGAATTCTTCAGATAAGCTATGAAATTATAATTGTACATGTGTCCCATTCAAATGAAATTAAAAATGACATAGTTATCGCTCTTTAAAATTATCGAAATTTCTGAAAAATTCTAGATTGGATTTTATTACATTGAAATCCACCGATATTTCAGAACGTAAAATGAAGAGTATTGCAACCAAGTTAGGCCTATATCCATAATTCACATAGAAAATATAGCATTGTCTAAGCCTTTTGATAATTATATAGCAAAAATGAAATGGGGCTCCTGGCCACAGGAGAATGGACGTTATGATTTCAGTACCTTTCGGTATTTGAATATGGATAATCAAGTGTAATGTGTGCTAAGTTTGGTCAAGATCCATCTATTCGTTTAGGAGTATATGGTGTTAATTTTATTTATAGAGCTTATATAGGAATACAAACGACAATTTGGGCCCCCAGCACCAGCCCCGGCCCCGACCCCGGTCCCCCGGCCCCACCCCGGCCCCCCACCCCGGCCCCCGACCCCGGCCCCCGACCCCGGCCCCAAATGGAATCTTATAAAAGGATCATAACGCCTTAAAAGATCATTACGGATAATGATGGACATATGTGCCAATATTAGCTAGGGCATATGTGCCAATATTAGCTAGGACATATGTGCCAAAATTAGCCAGGGCATATGTGCCAATATTAGCTAGGGCATATGTGCCAATATTAGCTAGGACATATGTGCCAATATTAGCTAGGACATATGTGCCAAAATTAGCTAGGAAATATGTCCCAATATTAGCTAGGACATATGTGCCAGTATTAGCTAGGTCATATGTGCCAATATTAGCTAGGACATATGTGCGAATATTAGCTAGGGCATATGTGCCAATATTAGCTAGGACATATGTGCCAATATAAGCTAGGACATATGTGCCAATATTAGCTAGGACATATGTGCCAATATAAGCTAGAGCATATGTGCCAATGTTAGCTGGACATATGTGCCAATATTAGCCAGGGCATATGTGCCAATATTAGCTAGGACATATGTGCCAATATTAGCTAGGACATATGTGCCAATATTAGCTAGGGCATATGTGCCAATATTAGCTAGGACATATGTGCCAATATTAGCTAGGACATATGTGCCAATATTAGCTAGGACATATGTGCCAATATTAGCCAGGGCATATGTGCCAATATTAGCTAGGACATATGTGCCAATATTAGCCAGGGCATATGTGCCAATATTAGCTAGGACATATGTGCCAATATTAGCTAGGGCATATGTGCCAATATTAGCTAGGACATATGTGCAAATATTAGCTAGGACTTATGTGCCAATATTAGCTAGGGCATATGTGCCAATAATAGCTAGGACATATGTGCCAATATTAGCCAGGGCATATGTGCCAATATTAGCTAGGACGTATGTGCCAATATTAGCTAGGGCATATGTGCCAATATTAGCTAGGACATATGTGCCAATATTAGCTAGGAAATATGTGCCAATATTAGCTAGGAAATATGTGCCAATATTAGCTAGGACATATGTGCCAATATTAGCTAGGGCATATGTGCCAATATTAGCTAGGGCATATGTGCCAATATTAGCTAGGACATATGTGCCAATATTAGCTAGGACATATGTGCCAATATTAGCTAGGACAAATGTGCCAATATTAGCTAGGACATATGTGCCAATATTAGCTAGGACATATGTTGCAATATTAGCTAGGGCATATGTTCCAATATTAGCTAGGACATATGTGCCAATATTAGCTAGGGCATATGTGCCAATATTAGCTAGGACATATGTGCCAATATTAGCTAGGGCATATGTGCCAATATTAGCTAGGACTTATGTGCCAATATTAGCTAGGACATATGAGCCAATATTAGCTAGGGCATATGTGCCAATATTAGCCAGGACTTATGTGCCAATATTAGCTAGGACATACGTGGCAATATTAGCCAGGGCATATGTGCCAATATTAGCTAGGGCATATGTGCCAATATTAGCCAAGAGCCATAAATCCATGTCAAGCCTTATTTAGAAAAGACCAAGTAACACACATTCACTTGAGATTGGACAGGTTGTGTGCCCTCGTGCTCTATTGATAGATTACCGCCCTTGAACGGAAAACCCTATTTATAAGTTGAGTATGACATGGATTCTACGGATGATATGGTTGATATGGTTCATATGACTGAATTGGTTGATGTGGCTGATATGTCTGATGTGGTGGATATGGTTAACATGGTCGATATGGTTGATATGGCTGATATGGAAGATATGACTGATTTGGCTGATGTGGCTTATATGATTGATTTGGTTGGTATGGTTGGTTTATTTTAGAACGTTTCAAGCTAGCCAGGTTGTCAAAATCATACTTGTAATAACAAAAGAAATAAAAAAGTTACTAAATAATAGTGATGCAATTCTAACTGCAATACTTCGACGAACAACTCTGGATGGTGCACTTACTTGTCTAAAATAATACACAGTCGAGAGCCAGTTATGAGAATGAGGTGCCAGTTAGCTATACATAGTAGGGTGATGGAAATGACGCGATAAAAACTGAAACAATATCAACAATTATTTTAGTTATTGTCAAATATCATAATACCACTATTTTCTTGTCAATCAATGTTTCTCTACATCACTGTTATTCTAGTAAGCACCCTACCTCCTGCAACAACAAAGGAGATCCCTAAAGTTATACATTTTTTTTTTACTGTGCTCTGTTTTTTATCGTACTTCTATTGGTCCTGTTCGCTGAAGAAGGCTCTAAGCCGAAAAGTTCACATCTTATTCTCCTGTCTTTTGATCAAAGCTGCAAAATACATTTATACTATTTCCTTCGTAGCGCATGAGGCCAGAGCTTCATGTATAATCTTTTATTCCGGTCAATCGAGATATCTGCACCACTGTTATTCTACTCAATCAAAATATCATGAATCTACAGCTGTTGAAGTCAATCGAAACTTCCCTACACTACTGTTATTCAAGTCAGTAAACGTCTCTTTGAATAACTTTATTCTAGTCAATCAAAACATCTATACTCTCTACACCACTGTTATTCTAGTCAGTCAAAATAGGAAAAGAAAAGCTAACAGAACTAATATCAATTCATTTATCTATAGGGTAGAGAAGCATCAGATAAATGTGCAGCTTCGTAGCGATAGATTTTCAACATAAGGTAACATAGGCCTTGTCATTACACAGTACTCACCCACAAAAGTTCGGGTCTTGGAAGTAGATGTCTCTACCGTGTGTTACATTGACTATAAACCTGGGCACGCTCCAAACCAAGATTAAGACGTTAAAAAAACAGAGGCTGATGAGGTAGACAGAGAAGACATTGTCTTTCATATCAGTCTGAGACAGTACGAGGATCGTCAGAAGGTTGCCTGCATGGAAGACGAGGAAGACATGAAATCCAAGGGAGCAATAGAAAATAAGGGACATAAGTAAGACGAGAAAGACATACATTTTAAAGAAGAGATGGAAAACAAGGAACATATGGAAGACAAGGGACACATAGAAGACAAGGGACACATGGAAGACAAGGGACACATGGAATACAAGGAAGAGAGGAAATCCAAGGGAGAGATTGAAGACAAGGGACACATGGAAGACAAGGAAGAGAGGACATCCAAGGGAGAGATTGAAGACAAGAGACACATGGAAGACAAGGAAGAGTGGAAATCCAAGGGAGAAATTGAATACAAGGGACACATGGAAGACAAGGGATACATGTAAGACAAATGACACATGGAAGAGAAGGGACACATGGAAGACAAGGGACACATGGAGACCAAAAGACAAAAGGAAGACAAGGGACACATGGAAAACAAGGACGAGATGAAATCCAAGGGAAAAACTAATACAAGGGACAAATGGAAGACAAGGGACACATGGAAGACAAGGGAAACATGGTAGACAAGGGACACATGGAAAACAAGGGACACATGGAAGACAAGGGACACATGGAAGACAAAAGAAACAAGGAAGATAAGGGACACATGGAAGACAAGGGACTCATGGAAGACAAGGGACACGTGGAAGACAAGGGGCACATGGGATACAAAAGACACATGAAATACAAATAATTAGTGTAAGTTTGGGGGCATTAAGCATACATATTTTGCAGAGTTTTTTCGTGGCTAGAAATACAAAGAAACTAATGGCTCTTACAAAGAATGATTTGAACTATACATGTGTAATGATGAAATAAAGCAAATAACTCCCTTTTTAGACATAATATTATAAATAATATAATGACTATATGAATATATAATTAATATATAAATATATCCATGTGTATGTATATATGTATCCATGTGTATTTGTATATGTATCTATCAATTTATATAAATATATATATATATATATATTTATTTATATATATTTATATATAGATACACGAATACATATATAATTGCACATGGATCTATGGTAAATGCTACATTTTTTTCAAAATGATAATATCCTTTTGTTGCGATTAATCAGACAAAAAGAGTCGAAGATTTCCTGCTCTATTTTGCTTTGCTAAGGGCTACATTATTGCATCAATCTATTCAATGTGCCGTGCCTGGAATACCAAACGCTAGTATGGCGAGGGACACGGACATATAGACTACATCTGTGATGTAAGAAATCCTGGCTACTTCTGCATTCTCCCCCGAGATGTCGGAGGCGTTGGCGCGCCACGGGTTCAGATAGATGTCAACAAACACGTCCATGGGCGTGGACTAGATGATCCCCTGCAATAAGAAAGGGGTACGGAGGGTTTTAGATCGACGCAGGGGCGTGGCTGGCATTTTTTTTTTTAAATTTGAAAGGGGAGGCAGGTTTGCCAAGGTTAAGTAAAGTTAGTGATATTCTGTAAAGTTAGTTTTTAAGATTTCCAGAAAAACGTAATTTACATTTTGGTTCTTCTTAAATTCTACTCTGTTTACAATAAAGTTTTGTATATTGAACATTATATTGTATAAAATACGGGTAGGCTATGATATTTCAATAATTAATTAAACTGTTGTAATTAAAAATCATAACAGGTTTGTTTTCAAGTCATGAAAATCCTAACCCAGTTCACCGACCTCCCACATGGAACCCCTAAAAAATAAATAATAAAAAAAAAATGAAAAAAAACTACAACAAACACGGAGTCGTTTAAGAATGTATTTAATTTGTTTTGTGGTTTGCAACACGTTTCAAAGGTTTATAACTCAATAGACCCTGGCATGTTTTTGTTTGAACAGATCTGCCCGAGGAATTGCCTTTCGCCATTAAAGAATATCCACTACATAGTGGATACGAAGAATCGCCCATGCAACACCAAATAATGCAAACATCAAAGAATGCAAGCATCAAAGAATGCAAACATCAAACAATCCAAGCATCAAAGAATGCAAACATCAAAGAATGCAAACACAAAATAATATTAACAGCAAACGAATACAAATATTAAACATCAACGCGTGGCTAGTTAAAGGAAAGTTGCAATGCAAGTTCTGAATTTACATCTATACAACTAAGAATGTAGGATGTATTACGATTGCACCACTGTGTACCAAACTTAGTCGAAATATCATTAAACCGTATTCATTAGAGCTCCTCCACATACGTATTACAATTATTTACTCAGTTTTAGTGTACTTCCTTTTAGATCGACCGTGTATCTATAGTGTGAGAGCCCTGATTTCATCAAAGAGCCCCCACAAAGTACATCATCTCATGAAGGATGTTTCTAAAAATATAGCTGGCGTCCATATTTGTTTTTATTTACGTGCAGATTCACTTCCGTTTTACATCACTAGTTTTTCGCATTTAAATTTTATTTAAAGACATATTCTTGGAGGGAAATATTTAAGATTTAGTGATAGTAATTATGTGAAACATCTTACCATCTAATGACATGCTGCAGTTTTTTGTTGTTGTATTTTTTTTTTGGAATAGATACTAACCGTTAACATGATATTTAAGAAATTTAATGATAGGCAGCAACGAAATAGAGTTAATCTAAACTTTTAATACGTATGGTTTGTCTAGCATTTTCTTTTGTGTAAATACATGTTTTGTGTGTAAAACACATTACATCTATTTTTGTCAATCCGTGTAGAACACATCGCATCTATTGTGTAAAAGCATGTTTGGTGTGAAAAGTACATCGCATCTATCGTGTAAAAGCATTTTTGGTGTGAAAAACACATCCCCTCTATTGTGTAAAAGCATGTTTGGTGTGAAAAACACATCCCCTCTATTATGTAGAAGCATGTTTGGTGTGAAAAACACATCCCCTCTATTGTGTAAAAGCATGTTTGGTGTGAAAAAAACATCGCATCTATTGTGTAAAAGCATGTTTGGTGTAGAAAACACATCGCATCTATTGTGTAAAAGCATGTTTGGTGTGGAAAACACATCGCATCTATTTTGTGAATCCCTACTGTGCGTATTGAACATATTGTACCTATTTTGTCATTCCGTGTTGTATGTATATCACACAGCGTATCTATTGTGTCAACCCGTGTTATTGTGTCATATACTTCTCACCTGTTATGTCAATCGTACTAAGACACTAAGATAAAAATACATACCATGCAAATATATTCTATTCAAACACTAAGGTACAAGTACATTTCATACAAATTTATTCATCTAGGGCAATAAGATACAATTACATACCATACAAATTCATTCAACTCAGACAATAAGATACAATTACATACATTACAAATTAATTCTACTCATACACTAAGATACAAGTACATACATTACACATTTATTCTAGTTTGATTATCTTGGATCTTTTTCTTCTTCCCATTTCTTAAAAGATCATAACCAAAAGTAAATGACAAGAATATCGTAACATTGCTACTTCTGTAATTATCATAATCATCGCTGGCGCTACAACCCATGTAGTGCCCTGGCCTGCTCCACAACATCCTTCCTTTCAGACATCATCGGTGGCGCTACAATTCATTTAGGGCCCTTGCCTGCTCCACAACATCCTTCCTTTCAGACATCATCGGTGGCGCTACAGCCCATGTAGGGCCCTGGTCTGCTCCACCAAATCCTTCTTTTCGCAACGATCCATGGCTTTCCGACTGTAAGCGCGATCCCCAAGCTGGTGTCAATTCTTCTCTACATCGTCGATTCATCTCAGCCTTGGGCGACCGATGAGTCATCTGCCCCTAGGCTTCTGCCAGTACATCACCTTTCCTGCTCTACATTCCGGCTTCCTTTTAATTCTCCCCCTAGTGCAGTCTACTATTTTTATTGTTGCGACTATGTTTGGGTCTCTCTACAATTCAGCAGACGACACGAAACAAGAAAAACACTTTATTTAAAGTTGAAAATGTTGCTTTGTCTGGGGAAAACTTTTGCGTTTCAATGTCAAATCATTTGTTTGATTTTCAGTCTGCCGATATTTAGAAAAACATTTAGGCGAAATGAAATTTTAATTGTTTTTTTTTTTTTTTTTTAATTTATTTCTTTGAGCTTTTACATATTTTCTTTCCCTATTTACTTAATCATTTAAACAAAAAAAAAGAATAAACTAACCATTGAAAACAAAGACAGAAGGAAACAAATTGTAATCCCGTGTTTGCACTCGCAGCCTTGAGATTCCATTTGTTATTTCTTGCCTTGTCTTGACTGCTGAAGAAGTGGGGAAACTCTTTTTCATTCTTTCATTCTTTTTTTCAAAGAGTTATTCAAAAGTTTCCAAAAGACTAATTATTTCTTGCTCGATTATTCATTTTCCGCAATCGTCTTGAACGCTCTAAACAACCTATTTAGAGTGTTTTTTTATTCTGATGAAGCTGCTGTATCTACTCAATCGGTTTGTTTTATCAGTCCCATGGGATAAGATGTCTGTGCTCTGCGTCGGCTTAGTGTGGACACTTGCAGAAAACATCGACACGTTGTCATGCATGAACGGATCCACGCTGCCTTCATCACTGTCGTACACGGTCGCGTCATCCCGTACCACAATTCCCGTGTGGGGGTAGTCGCTTTCCCGGCTAGGAATACGATGAAATCTGTCCTTCTTTTCGTCTCCAGACGGTTTCCTTGGGGTCTCTAACGCGTTGTCTGTAAAGATACACATAATATTTTTGTACCCTTTAAGGAGTAATCTATATATATATATATATATATAAATGAATGTTTGTATGTCTCGTATGCACTCCTACACCATTCATGCGATTGCGACAAAACTTTGGTCAGTTGTTGTCCAAATAAATGGCCATTTAACCGAAGCAATAAAAACCTTATAAAGTGTTCCGTTCCTAGCCGTTAGCCCTTATTTCGTTGTTTTTTTCTTCTGTGAGCTTTGTAAAAAATATTTTCCACATGCGCTCCTAAGCCATGTATCCGATTCCGATAAAACTTTGGTGAGATGTTCAAAGCATGCCCGTAAATGTTTATGAATTTTTACAACCTCTTTAAAATATTCAGTTTTGAGCCAAGGGATCTATGTTGCATTTTCCTTATATGAGCTATATAAATATATTTTCAAACCGTATGCGCTCCTACACTATCCCTGCGATTGCTACAAAACCTAGTGAATTGTTGTCCATGCGTCATTGCATTTTACTCTGCTATTTAAACACTTTTAAAAATATTTCGTTTTCGGCCGTTGGCCCTTAATTCGTATTTTTTCTAATATGAGCTTTGTAAAAAAATAATTTTCAATTCCGCTCCTACGCCATTTATCCGATTGCAATAAAACTTTGGTGAGATGTTGGAAACACGGTCGCAAAGGTTTTTAAATTATTCCAAATCGAGCATGCGGGCCTATTTACGTTGTTTTAATTATACGAGTTAGAAAAATATAAATTCAAACCATATGCGCTCCTGCACCATTCATGCGATTGCTACAAAACTTTGACGAGTTGTTATCTATAAACATACCCATTTTACTCATTCATTACAACACTTTTGAAATATTCCTTTTTCGGCCGTTGATCCAAATTCATATTTTTTCTTATATGAGCTTTGTAAAAAATAATTTTCTATGTGCTCCTATACCATTTTTCAGAATGTGATAAAAATTTATTGAGATGTTTTGCTATCGCACACAAAGGTTCTTAAATTACTACAACCGTTTTAAAATATTCAGTGTTGAGCCAGGGGCCCTATGTTTGTTTCTTACAAAATGAGCTATATAAATATAATTTCAAACCGTTTGCGCTTCTTCATCATCCAAGCGATTGCGATAAAACTGAGGTGAGTTGTTGTCCATAAGCCAGAGCATTTTTCTAAGCCATTATAACCCTTCTAAAATATTCCATTTTTTGGCAATTGGCCCCAAATTCATGTTTTTTTCCTTACATTAGGAGCTTTATAAAATATAATTTCCGTAAGCGCTCCTCTACATAATTAGAATGCGATAAAATTTTATAGAGATGTTGTGCGCACGCCCGTAAAGGTTTCTTAAAGGATTACAACCATTTTAAAATTCTCCGTTTTTAGCCAAGTGTCCTATGTTCGTTTTTTTCTATATTAGCTATACAACTATAATTTCAAACAGAGCTAATGCATGGATGGATAGCTTTTTAATGAAATACAATAATTAAGTTGAGTGTGTGACATATTAAGTAGGTTTCTGAAGTAATACAACAATTCTACAATATTCCATTTGTGGCGGGGGGGGGGGGCCCTAAATTCGTTTTCCACACTTCTATTATTTATATAAGTATCGTATGCATTTCTATACCATTCATTCGATTGTGATAAAACTAGGTCAAGTGAAATGCGCACTACCGAAAATGTTTCTAAATTATAAAAAAACATTTTACAATATTCCGTTTTGGCCAGTGACCTTAATTTCATATTTTCTTCTAAGAGCTTTGTAACTATAATTTCAAACAGAGCTATTGCATGTGTGGAAGTAGCTGAATCCGCCGGCAAATTTTTCAAAATTAGTACATCCATTGTACAATATTCCAATTAGGGCTGGGGACCCTAAATTTAATTTATTTTCTTAAATGAGCTTCATCAATATAATTTATAACGGAGATATCAACACTACAGACCTTGAAAAAATTACACATTTGTAGTAAAGCAGAGAAAACACGTTTTGGCATTTTTAGTGTAGAGAGTATTTTTGTTATGTGTATAAATAAGCTTAAATTTTGTGACGTACTTCAGAATCGGAAATGACAGCGAAATCGCTTTTTTTTCAACTAAGAGTATTTCTTGAATAGAGTCTTATAATTTCAGAGTTGTTTTGTGTTATGTAAATACATTTACATGAATCGATGGTTTCTCAAGTAATTAAATAACACACTTTACAGCGTAGATATTGAACGATGGTCATTTTTTACGTCTGGAATTTATGATTTATAAATAAATGAGAAACTATACAACTGGAAATCTCCTGCCAACAATGCACGTACCTATTGTGCGAGGTTTTCATGTAAAAAGATGGGAGATCCTAACGTGTGAAAATTATGAATGTTAGGAATATTGTAAATTAATTGAATCAAATACAAACAGCGATATTTCATTTTGTTTGTGACCTAACAAGTTTTGTTAATTGTGAAATACCATTGCTAATAACAGATGTCACAAAGCAATAATTTCGCTGTCAAATCAATTATTCCACCCATACAAAAATGTGTGGGTCAATCTAAACCTCAAGCACGAAAGGAAAAGTAGTCCCGATCTTTCGAAACAGTTGAGCAACGGAAAGCAAGACTAGAATCCTCTCGAGTACGCAGTGCTCAAAACCGTTCACCTGAAACAGTCGAGCTACAGAAACCAAGAATTAAAACCGGCCGAGTAAGCATTGCTGAAACCCGTTTGTCTGAATCATTCGAGCAGCGAGAAACAAGACTGGATTCCGATAGAGTACGCACTGCTCGATCCAGACGAACACTGCACGCTGAATTAAATCTTAGTACATTTAATTACGATGATAATTATGATTACAGTCTTAATCAAAGTATGGTTATTGGAAAAATATATCAATTATGCGTGTATAGCAGTGCACTCAAATTTAAAAATGAAACACCGGGAATTTGCAGCACTGATGGGAAAATGAAATTGCCAGAATTACATTCACCATCGGAACCATTTTCAACGTTGGTATCAGGTACAATAGCCAATCGAAACATTTCTTGGCAAACATAGGCAAATGCAATTCATGTTTCCAAATGACATCGTTCGGTGCAACAAATATCGTGCGCGAGAATTAGATGCCAACATTTAAAGTAAAGTGCAAGGCCACATTTACCATCGTTTAGGATCTCTGATGCCAATGCCAAACACAGATCACAAATGTCTTCAAATGATTTCATGGGGAATACTGATGAGCAAATCGATTAACGTTGTCATATCAATACAGGCACTAAACGAGAAATTGTCGCTGCAATGCAAACGTTATTTTTGCAACACAAAGAATTAATAAAATGTTTAGAATTGCACTTGAAAAGATGCCGACTGATGAATACAAAGTCATAGTTAGAGAAGACTAAACACCTGTCGGCCAACATGAAAGACAATACAATGCACCAACAATTGATGAAGTGGTGATCGTTATATTTGGCGAAGAATTTAACTCACGTGATATAATTCTTCATCGCAGAAGTGGGGATGTTCAGCGAGTCTCAGAAACTCATCGCTCATACGATGGATTGCAATATCCTATTTTATTTTGGCAAGGAGAAGATGGATATCATTTTAACATAAAATTGAGAAATTCGAATAAGAAAGTCAGTGCCATGAAATACTATTCATATCGATTGATGATTCATTATTTGGGAATGACCTCTCGGAATCGATCTGCAAACATACTTTTCACTCTTGATTTGCTACGAGAAACGCACTTTGATATCGAAGCATAAGTACGGTACATTTGTTCAAATGAATCTTCCAAAATTGGTTCCATTGAAGTTACTATTTTAAATGGAAAATTTAAACTAGGTGATGTACATTTGCCATTCACCCCAATGGTTCCAAAAGATATGTCATTTGAATTCAAACGCCTACATTTTCAAATGCAACACGCGTCTACAATGACTATTTACAAAGCACAGGGACAATCGCTACAAGTTTGCGGACTAAATTTAAAAAAAACCCATGCTTCGCCCATGGACAGATGTATGTGGCCTGCTCTCGCGTCGGAAAATCTTCTCATTTATTCGTGTATATACCTAATGAAAAAAAAGGAAAACTTTGAGTATTTAAAAGCTCTTGAAAAAACATAATTAACATGCAAACACTTTCTTTCTTTAAGTGGCATTGCAACGCATGCCGGGTACTCGCTAGTTGATTATAAAGAATACCAGCAAGCAAAAAAAAAATGTTTTTTGATTAAGCAAGAAAGATTTGTTTCGACACGTTAATTCATTCAGCACAACAAGAAAGTAAGTGGCAAAAAAAAAAAGATCAAAAAGTAAGTAGCCACCAAACACCACCAATAAGTAAGTAGACCCCCTCACCATATATAAGTATATAGCCCTCCATTTACCACCAGTAAGTAAGTAGCCCCTCATCACCACCAATTATTAAGAAGCACCCCATACCACAAATATGTAAGTAGCCCTCAATCACCACCAATACGTAAGTAGCCCTCAATCACCACCAATAAGTAAGTAGTCCTCAAACACCACCAATAAGTAAGTAGTCCTCAATCACAACCAATAAGTAAGTAGTCCTCAATCACCACCAATAAGTAAGTAGTCTCAAACACCACCAATAAGTAAGTAGTCATCAAACACCACCAATAAGTAGCTAGTCCTCAATCACAACCAATAAGTAAGTAGTCTCAAACACCACCAATAAGTAAGTAGCTCTCAAACACCACCAATAAGTAAGTAGTCCTCAATCACCACCAATAAGTAAGTAGTCTCAAACACCACCAATAAGTAAGTAGTCATCAAACACCACCAATAAGTAAGTAGTACTCAATCACTACCAATATGTAAGTAGCCCACCATACAACAAATAAGTAAGTAGCGCCCATCACCACCAATAAGTAAGTAGTCCTCAAACACCAACAATAAGTAAGTTGTCCTCAATCACCACCAATAAATAATTAGCCAGCCATCACGACCAATAAGTAGGTAACCCGCAATCACCACCTATAAGTAAGTTACCCTCCATAACCACCAATAAGTAAGTAACTCGCCATCACCACCAATGAGTAAGTAGCCCCCCCATCGTTACCTATAAGTAAGTAACCCTCCATAACCACACAAAAATAAATAACTCGCCATCACAACAAATAAATAAGTAGCCCCCCATCGCCACATATAAGTAAGTAGCCCTCCCTGACAACCAATAAGTAAATAACTCGCCATCACCACCAATAAGTAAGTAGCCCTCCATCACCACAAATAAGTAAGTAGCCCTCCATCACCACCAATAAGTAAGTAGCCCTCCATCACCACCAATAAGTAAGTAGCCCTCCATCACCACCAATAAGTAAGTAGCCCTCCATCACCACCAATAAGTAAGTAGCCCTCCATCACCACAAATAAGTAATTAGCCCTCCATCACCACCAATAAGTAAGTAGCCCTCCATCACCACAAATAAGTAATTAGCCCTCCATCACCACCAATAATTAGTAAGTAGTCCGCCAACACAACCAATGTATGCAGCCCACCAATAAGCAAACAATTAGCCATAACCACGAACAACTAAGCAGCCCGCCCAAAGCGATGTATTAATACAATGAGAAGAATTCAATTGATTTGTGTTCATTTCCGTCCCTACACATTTTGGATAAGATGTTTGGCACGCTGAAAGTAATTCCAAAGTCTGTGCTCGCAAATAACATCAGCAGTTTTTGTAAGTAAGTGAATTAAAATAATCCAATTGCACCTTCATTTGGTCCCACTTTCGCCGTTAGCGAGCTCATTGTTCGTGACCAACCTTGTATTGGAAACTTTGTCATAATCGAATACAATGAGATTCGTCCAGTCTCTAAGGGGGGGGGGGGGGGTTGGGATAGCCTCGGAGACCCTTTTATACGTTCTGTTATCGGTTGCGGACATGAACCTCATGCCAGTGAGAAAATACTTATCTTTTTTTTTTAGTTTACTTGAAATTACAAACTTTGTTTAGAGGCTACTTGGCATTACAAACTTTGTTTAGAGGCTACTTGAAATTACAAACCTTGTTTAGAGGCAGATGATTTCACTTGGTCTATGGACGTTGCTGTATCTGTTTTTCCTGGACCTGTGGTGAAATGGTCAGAGTGACTTAAATAGGTGTGTAACATGGTGATAGGTACTTAAATAGGTGTGTAACAAGGCGATAGTGGCTTTAGGGTATTGCACTGTGAGAGTGATTTAAGGGTGCGTTATGTTGATATTGTCTTAGTGTTATAACATATCGAAAGTGACTTAGGGGTATAACGTGGTGATAGTGACTTAGTGTTATAACATGGCGACAGTGACTTAGGGGTATAACGTGGTGATAGTGACTTAGTGTTATAATGGGCGATAGTGACTTAGGGGTATAACGTGGTGATAGTGACCTAAGAGTATAACATGGCGATAGTGACTTAGGGGTATAATTTGGCGATAGTGACTTAAGGGTATAACTTGGTGATAGTGACTTAGTGTTATAACATGGCGATAGTGACTTAGGGGTATAACGTGGTGATAGTGACTTAGGGGTATAACGTGGTGATAGTGACTTAGTGGTATAACGTGGTGATAGGGACTTAGTATAACGTGGTGATAGTGACGTAGGGGTATCACGTGGTGATTGTGACTTAGTGGTATAACGTGGTGATAGTGACTTAGGGGTATCACTTGGTGATAGTTACTTAGTGGTATAACGTGGTGATAGTGACTTAGTGGTATAACGTGGTGATAGTGACTTAGTGGTACAACGTGGTGATAGTGACTTAGTGGTATAACGTGGTGATAGTGACGTAGGGGTATCACGTGGTGATAGTGACTTAGTGGTATAACGTGGTGATATTGACTTAGGGGTATCACGTGGTGATAGTGACTTAGAGGTATAACGTGGTGACAGTGACTTAGTGGTATAAAGTGGTGATAGTGACTTAGTGGTATAAATGGTGATAGTGATGCAGGAGTATAACGTGGTGATATTGACTTAGGGGTATAACGTTGTGATAGTGACTTAGGGGTATAAAGTGGTGATAGTGACTTAGTGTTATAACATGGCGACAGTGACTTAGGGGTATAACGTGGTGATAGTGACTTAGTGTTATAATGGGCGATAGTGACTTAGGGGTATAACGTGGTGATAGTGACGTAAGGGTACAACATGGCGATAGTTGCTTAGGGGTATAATTTGGCGATAGTGACTTAAGGGTATAACGTGGTGATAGTGACTTAGTGTTATAACATGGCGATAGTGACTTAGGGATATAACGTGGTGATAGTGACTTAGGGGTATAACGTGGTGATAGTGACTTAGTGGTACAACGTGGTGATAGTGACTTAGCGGTATAACGTGGTGATAGTGACTTAGGGGTATCACGTGGTGATAGTGACCTAGAGGTATAACGTGGTGACAGTGACTTAGTGGTGAATAGTGGTGATAGTGACTTACTGGTATAAATGGTGATAGTGATGCCGGAGTATAACGTGGTGATAGTGACTTAGGGGTATAACGTTGTGATAGTGACTTAGGGGTATAAAGTGGTGATAGTGACTTAGGGGTATAACGTGGTGATAGTGACTTAGTGTTATAACATGGCGACAGTGACTTAGGGGTATAATGTGGTGATTGTGACTTAGTGTTATAATGGGCGATAGTGACTTAGGGGTATAACGTGGTGATAGTGAGGTAAGGGTACAACATGGCGATAGTGACTTAGGGATATAATTTGGCGATAGTGACTTAAGGGTATAACGTGGTGATAGTGACTTAATGTTATAACATGGCGATAGTGACTTAGGGATATAACGTGGTGATAGTGACTTAGGGGTATAACGTGGTGATAGTGACTTAGTGGTACAACGTTGTGATAGTGACTTAGCGGTATAACGTGGTGATAGTGACTTAGGGGTATCACGTGGTGATAGTGACTTAGAGGTATAACGTGGTGACAGTGACTTAGTGGTGAATAGTGGTGATAGTGACTTACTGGTATAAATGGTGATAGTGATGCCGGAGTATAACGTGGTGATAGTGACTTAGGGGTATAACGTTGTGATAGTGACTTAGGGGTATAAAGTGGTGATAGTGACTTAGGGGTATAACGTGGTGATAGTGACTTAGTGTTATAACATGGCGACAGTGACTTAGGGGTATAATGTGGTGATTGTGACTTAGTGTTATAATGGGCGATAGTGACTTAGGGGTATAACGTGGTGATAGTGAGGTAAGGGTACAACATGGCGATAGTGACTTAGGGATATAATTTGGCGATAGTGACTTAAGGGTATAACGTGGTGATAGTGACTTAATGTTATAACATGGCGATAGTGACTTAGGGATATAACGTGGTGATAGTGACTTAGGGGTATAACGTGGTGATAGTGACTTAGTGGTACAACGTTGTGATAGTGACTTAGCGGTATAACGTGGTGATAGTGACTTAGGGGTATCACGTGGTGATAGTGACTTAGAGGTATAACGTGGTGACAGTGACTTAGTGGTATAAATGGTGATAGTGATGCAGGAGTATAACATGGTGATAGTGACTTAGGGGTATAACGTTGTGATAGTGACTTAGGGGTATAAAGTGGTGATAGTGACTTAGGTGTATAACGTGGTGACAGTGGTTTAGTGGTATAAAGTGGTGATAGTGACTTAGTGGTATAACGTGGTGATAGTGACTTAGGGGTATAACGTGGAGATATTTACTTATTGGTATAACGTTAAGATAGTGATGCAGGGGTATAATGTGGTGATAGTGATGCAGGGGTATAACGTGGTGATAGTGATGCATGTTTATAAGGTGGTTATAGTGATTCAGGGGTATAACTTGGTGATAGTGATGCAGGGGTATAACATGGTGCTAGTGATGCAGGGGTATAACGTGGTGATAGTGATGCAGGGGTATAACGTTGTGATAGTGATGCAGGGGTATAACGTGGTGATAGTAATTCAGGGGTATAACTTGGTGATAGTGACTTAGTGGTATAACGTTGTGATAGTGACTTAGTGGTATAACGTGGTGATATTGACTTAGTGGTATAACGTGGTGATAGTGACTTAGTAGTATAACGTGGTGATAGTGATGCAGGGTTATAACGTGGTGATAGTGATGCAGGGGTATAACGTGGTGATAGTGATGCAGTGGTATAACGTGGTGATAGTGATTCAGGGGTATAACGTGGTGATAGTGACTTAGTGGGATAACGTGGTGATAAAGACTTAGTGGTATAACGTGGTGATAGTGACTTAGTGGTATAACGTGTTGATAGTGACTTAGGGGTATAACGTGGTGATAGTGACTTAGGGGTATAACGTGGAAATAGTGACTTATTGGTATAACGTTGTGATAGTGATGCAGGGGTATAATGTGGTGATAGTGACTTAGGGGTATAACGTTGTGATAGGGACTTAGATGTATAACGTGGTGACAGTGCTTTAGTGGTATAAAGTGGTGATAGTGACTTAGTGATATAACGTGGTGATAATGATGCAGGGGTATAATATGGTGATAGTGATGCAGGGGTATAACGTGGTGATAGTGATGCAGGGGTATAACGTGGTAAAAATGATGCAGGGGTATAACGTGGTGATAGTGATGCAGGGGTATAACGTGCTGATAGTGATGCAGAGGTACAGATCGACCAAAAGGGATTATCCAATTTCGGCCGAAACGGAAGTAGGCCAAAAGTTAAAAGTGATACATGCACCCACGTGTGTTTTGGTCGATTTCAATGTTTATCAGCATGATATGAATGCATTTCAAGAAATGAATTAACTGAAAAAGACTAAGATTCCTTACTTTTAAACAAAACAAATAAAATAAAACAAAAATAATAATTGAATTAATATCATTCCCTGTGATTTTTCAATATAATTCAGCTTTGCATGATAATGATCAATCAAAATGAATATCACAAATGAATGAGTTAAATAAATCTGCAGAGTATTAGTCATATAATACGATGAAAGCAAGACATTGAGCAATAAGATATATCGGATTGCCGCCCTAGAGACAGTCTGTCATCTAGAAGATGACAGAAATCCTCAATCACTTTCGGCAGAAACCGAAATTAAACCGAAATTAAACTGAAAGTTAATTTTTCTATTGTGAGTCCAAACCGAAATTAAACGGAAAGTTAACTTTTCTGTATCGGCCGAAACAGAATCTAGGCTAAAAGAGATCAAATGCCATCGTTCAGCATCTAAACCGAAGCCGAGACCAAAATTCGTTCGGTCTCTAATTAATGATACAACATAGTGATAGTGACTTTAAGGTATAACTTGGTGACAGTGACCTAGGGTTATCACATGGATATACTGACTTTGGGGTATAACATAACGATATTGACTTTTAGGTATAACTAGGTCCGCCTATGACCTGTGATGCACCTTACTTGCCCTGCCTCATTTTCTGTCTCGGGTTGATCCTGTAGTATAGGCCCAAAAGTGCCAAAGTGTACTCATTTTTTAGCCATTTTAATTGTTTCTATAGCATAGTAGTTACTATCCTAGTGTCTCTGGTTTTTCATTTTTATTTTACTTAGTTTACATGTTTTTAATAATTGTAAAGCGCTTAGAGCTTTAAGGTAAGCGCTATATAAAAATGCCTCACTAAATAAATAAATAGTGACTTTGGGGTATAACTTATTTATATTGACTTACGTGTATAACATGAAGATAGTGATTTTGAGGTTTAACGGGATGATATTGACTTAGGTGTATAACATGGTAATAGGGATTTTGCGGTAAACTTTGTAAAAGTGATTTGGGGTATGAACTGGTGATATTGAATTTGGGGTATAACTTGGTGACAGTGACTTAGGGTTATCACTTGGTTATACTGACTTTGAGGTATAACAGAACGATAGTGACTTTTAGGTATAGCTTGGTGATACTGACTTTGGGGTATAATATAGTGATATAGACTTGGGTATAATGTGGTTATAGTGACTTTGTGGTATAAAATGGTGATATTTACTTTGAGAAATAACGGGATAATATTGACTTAGGAGTATAACATGGTAATAGTGATTTTGCGTTAACTTTGTAAAAGTGACTTGGGGTATGACCTGGTGATATTGAATTTGGGGTAGAACTTGGTGATAGTGACTTAGGGTTATCACTTTGTTATACTGACTTTTGGGTATAATATGGTGATAGAGACTTTGGGTTATAATGTGGTTATAGTGACTTTGTGGTATAAAATGGTGATAGTGACTTTGGGGTATAATGTGGTGGTAGTGACTTAGGGTATAATATGGTGATAGTGACTTTGGGGTATAATATGGTGATAGTGACTTTGGGGTATAATGTGGTGGTAGTGACTTTTGAGTATAATGTGGTGTTAGTGACTTTGGTGTACAAGGTGGTGATGGTGACTTTGGGTTATGATGTGGTAATTGTGACTTTGGGGTATAATGTGGTGATAGTGACTTTGGGGTATAATATGTGATATTGACTTTAGGGTATAATGTGGCTTTAGTGACTTTGGGGTATAATGTGGTTTTAGTGACTTCGGGGTATAATATGGTAATAGTGACTTTGGTGTATAATATGGTGAAAGTGACTTTGAGGTAGAAAATGTTGATAGTGACTTTGCGGGTATAATATAGTGATAGTGTCTTTGGGGTATGATATGGTGATATTGTCTTTGGGGTACAATATGGTGATAGTGACTTGGGGGTATAATATGGTGATAGTTACTTTGGGGTATAATATGGTGATAGTGACTTAGTGGTCCGTCACTTCAGACTCACAAAAAAATCGCGATGAGATTATGGCAGTGACGTTACTGGTACAACATGTTAACAAGAACATTACTGGTACAACATGTTAACAAGAACATTACTGGTACAACATGGTAACAAGAACATTACTGGAACAACATAGTAACAAGAACATTACTGGTACAAAATGTTGACACTGTCATTTCTGGTACACCATGTGGACATTTACTTTAGTAGAATAACATATTTACAAGAACATTACTGATAAAAAAAAAGTTACATTGCTATTACTGGTACAATATGGCAATATGGACATTCCTGGTACAACATGGTAATATGGACATTAAAACTACAACATGGTAATATGGACATTACTGGTACAAAATGGTAATATGGACATTACTGGTACAACATGATACTATGGACATTATATTTACAACATGCCAACATAGAAATTACTGGTACAACATGGTAATATGGACATTACTTGTGCAACATGATAATATGGACATTACTGGTACAACATGGTAATATTGACATTACTTGTACAACATGATTAGATGGACATTACTGGTACAACATGGCGACATTGACATTACTGGTTCAAAGTGGGTACAATAACATTAATGTCACAGAATTCTTGCAGTGGTATTAGTGGTAAAACATAATAGCATTTACATTAGTAGAACAATATGGTGATATTTTCAATAATGGTACCGCAAGTTCTAAGGACCCTTACTAGTAAAGAATGCTGACAGTGGCATGAGTCGCACAGCATGGCGCCTGTTAAATTAGTGCTAAAACCTGGTGACAGTGGCATGAGTCGTACAGTATGGCGCCTGTTAAATTAGTGCTAAAACATGGTGACAGTGGCATTACTAGTACAGGATGCTGACATTGGTATGAGTCGCACAGCATGGCGCCTGTTAAATTAGTGCTAAAACATGGTGGCAGTGGCATTACTAGTACAGGATGCTGACATTGGCATGAGTCGCACAGCATGGCGCCTGTTAAATTAGTGCTAAAACATGGTGACAGTGGCATGAGTCGCACAGCATGGCGCCTGTTAAATTAGTGCTAAAACATGGTGACAGTGGCATTACTAGTACAGGATGCTGACATTGGGATGAGTCGTACAGCATGGCGCCTGTTAAATTAGTGCTAAAACATGGTGACAGTGGAATGAGTCGTACAGCATGGTGCCTGTTAAATTAGTGCTAAAACATGGTGACAGTGGAATGAGTTGTACAGCATGGTGCCTGTTAAATTAGTGCTAAAACCTGGTGACAGTGACATTATTGGTGGAGTGCTATTGTATACTATCTGATGTTTCATTATAATATACTATTTCGTATGTAATTATATACTACCGGTATCGTAGTTTTTATTATATAATCTGTGGCGTGCTATAATAATCTTTATGATGTCCTATTATATACTATCTGATGTGTCATTATAGAATATTTAGTGTTTTTATATATTAACCGGTGTGTTATTATATATTATCTGGTGTGTTATTATATTCTTATCTGGTGTTTTATTATAGAATAGTTAGTGTGTTATTTTATATACTATCTGGTGTGTTATTATATACTATCTGGTGTGTTATTATATACTATGTGGTGTGTTATTATATACTATCTGGTGTGTTATTATATACTATCTGGTGTGCTATTATATACTATATTTTGCGTAATTTTTAATTTATGGTGTACTATTATATGCTATGTCGTGTGTTATTATACACTATCTTGTGTGTTATTGTCCTCAAATTTTATACAATTTTTTTAGATGTTACTTAGTAAAAATCAATCAAATGAGATCTCACTGCTCGTAGTGGGGTTCAAATCAGTTGAGAACTCTATATTTCCTGCGCCTTTCACACAGGAAAACGGACAGCACCGGGTCCAGTGTCGGACGAGTTTGTAAAACTGTAATCGGAACCTCCTGCCGAAAAAGCAGTAGACGATGAAGTTGCAGCTGTTGTTGGTGAACATGATGAGAAGACAAATGTTGTTACCTAGAATGAACAAAGGAAAAGTGAGTTGAGCTGAACCGCAACAACACAGGCGTGTAAGTTTTGTCTATCATGTTCACAGCACGGGTTACCTCATCCTGTGTAGCATGGGTTGTTATGAGAAAAGCTAATCATTGACCACTAAAATGGGATATTATCTTAGAAATGAAATGTCCCAAATGTCAGTTTACTAAAATATGAACACATCCTAACACTGAAAAACATGAATGTCACAGAACGATTGTTACGGAGGAGGGCTCCGGTCCTGACTTATCACGAACTGTTTTGACTTAGTTGTGTTCAGTACAGGACCACTCCTGTCTGTGATTTATATTGTGGGTGTCTAGGCGTTGAGACAGACAAAAGCACAACGTACACTTGGACGAAATGCAACAACTCAAACTCCAGGTGTCCAACGATAGTGAAAGTGTTTTTATTAGTAAGATATAAGTTCTTATAGTCATCTGTCGTCTCCTGCTCACATGCAACTATTCTCTAACAAATGCTAAATTCTATCGCAGCTCTTTTCTCTCTCTTCTTCAAATACGTCGTAACTCTGGTCCCCCTTCCTCAACTAACCCGTAGCTCTTCTCTATCTTCCCAATCTAACCCGTAGCTCTTCTCTAACTTCCTCAACTAACCTGTAGCTCTTCTCTCTCTTCCTCAACTAACCCATAGCTCTTCGCTCTCTTCCTCAACTAACCCGTAGCTCTTCTCTATCTTCCTTAATTAACCCGTAGCTCTTCGCTCTCTTCCTCAACTAACCCGTAGCTCTTCTCTATCTTCCTCAACTCACTCGTAGCTCTTCTCTATCTTCCTCGACTAACCCGTAGCTCTGGTCTATCTTCCTCAAATAGCCCGTAGCTCTTCTCTCTCTTCCTCAACTAACCCGTAGCTCTTCTCTATCTTCCTCAACTAACCCGTAGCTCTGCTCTATCTTCCTCAACTAGCCTGTAGCTCTTCTCTCTCTTCCTCAACTAACCCTTAGCTCTTCTCTATCTTCCTCAGCTAGCCCTTAGCTCTTCTCTGTCTTCCTCAACTCACTCGTAGCTCTTGTCTATCTTCCTCAACTAACCCGTAGCTCTTCGCTCTTCCTCAACTCACTCGTAGCTCTTCTCTATCTTCCTCAACTAACCCATAGCTCTTCGCTCTCTTCCTCAACTAACCCGTAGCTCTTCTCTATCTTCCTTAATTAACCCGTAGCTCTTCTCTCTCTTCCTCAACTAACCCGTAGCTCGTCTCTATCTTCCTCGACTAACCCGTAGTTCTTCTCTATCTTCCTCAACTAACCCGTAGCTCTTCTCTATCTTCCTTAACTAACCCGTAGCTCTTCTCTGTCATCCTCAGCTCACTCGTAGCTCTTCTCTCTCTTCCTCAACTAACCCGTAGCTCTTCGCTATCTTCCTCAACTCACTCGTAGCTCTTCTCTATCTTCCTCGACTAACCCGTAGTTCTTCTCTATCTTTCTTAACTATCCCGTAGCTCTTCTCTATCTTCCCAACTCGCTCGTAGCTCTTCTCTCTCTTCCTCAATTAACCCGTAGCTCTTCTCTATCTTCCTCAACTCACTCGTAGCTCTTCTCTATCTTCATCGACTAACCCGTAGTTCTTCTCTATCTTCCTTAACTATCCCGTAAGCTCTTCTCTATCTTCCTTAACTATCCCGTAGCTTTTCTCTATCTTCCCCAACTCACTCGTAGCTCTTCTCTATCTTCCTCAACTAACCCTTATCATGAAACGTTCTTCCTTTTTCTTTATAGATTCTCTAACTCGTAGGTGGTCCAGAAATGCTCTCAATTACCACAACCCTGTCCCGAATTTCTGGTCAATTACAATTTCCCGTTATTAACCCCAAAATGACCATACGTCGTCTAGGAAGCCCGAAACATAATATCATATATAGAAACAAGCCCGTCTATCGCAAGAATTCGACGATCTATTAACCTTAACGTCACCCCCTACTCTAACAAAGCCTTCCCTACAATAACAGCATCTTCCGCCAATCCTATAAGGGACCTTAACAACAATGGAGCTCTGTCCTGTACCCCCACAACAGTCATTTGTGAGAATGAGCATATCCGAAAACTTCATTATGAACATTTGTGTCAAATAAAATATGAATACATCCGACTACTAAATTATTAATATATCCAACCATCTAAAATATTAAGGTATCCGAATACTAAAACAGAAATATATCCGACTACTAAAAAATGAACACACCCTAACACTGAAAACATGAACATATCAGACTACTGAGATATGAACATATCCGACTACTAAAATATGAACATATCCGACTACTAAAATATGAACATATCCGACTACTAAAATATGAACATATCCGACTACTAAAATATGAACATATCCGACTACTAAAATATGAACAGATCAAAACATTGAAAATAATACACATCCAACTTCTGTTCAGTCCACACAGGTCTAGAGATGAACTATTGTCAAAATAATCAACTTACCAAACTTGATATAGTGTTTCCCGACCACAGTGTCTTCGTTAAAAAACAGATGGGCGGTGGGCGGCCAAACACAGACAGGGATCAGTGAGATTAAATACTGTCCACTGGACACCACAACTAAGTACAGCAATCGTTTTCTGACTGTTGGATTAAACAAGAAGAATTCTTCTGCAATTTTAATTTTTGTTGCTCTATACCTTTACATTTAGAGAAGTTTAGTTGCAGCGTTTGAGCACTAAAAAAGTATAAGGCTTGAATCGTTTTCTGAGATAGGGTCTACATTTGAGAACCGCCCAAAGTCTCATTAGCCGAGAAGATGTATGCCATTAAAAAAGGTATGAGAACTCATGTGAGAAATTATGATATCTTTTGGGAGAAACTATTAGAATTTTTTTAGAAGTTATGCGATGACCTGTGATAAATTATAAGATCCCATGAGATAAGTTATGAGATCTCATGTGAGAAAGTATGAGATGTCATATAGGAACAGATGAGATTTTATTATTTTTTAAAAAAAAGTTATTGATCTCATGAATAATTAAGCTTTGTAAAACGGCTTCATTCATTAGGATTCCCTGGTGGTCTGCTAGGTTTGGTTCAGTAGGATTGCCTGGTGGTCTGTTAAGTTTCATTCAGTAGGATTGCCTGGTGGTCTGTTAGGTTTCATTCGGTAGGATTGTCTCGTGGTCTGTTAGGTTTCATTTAGTTGGATTGCCTGGTTGTCTGTTAGGTTTCACTTAGTAGGATTGCCTCGTGGTCTGCTAGGTTTTATTCAGCAGGATTGCCTGGTGGTCTGTTAGGTTTCATTCAGTAGGACTGCCTGGTTGTTTGTTGTTTTTCATTCAGTAGGACTGACTGATTGTTCGTTAGATACCATCCATAAAAATGCTTGGGGGGCTGTTTATTAGGTTCTGTTCAGTATCATTGACTAGTATTCAGTTAAGTTTCAATTAGAAGGATTCGCTAGTGGTTCGTTGTGTAACATTAACTGCTTGTCGGTACCTATGCACCTATGACCTTCTTTTTCCTCGCATAAGGCCATAACAAAAAATGTGTATATTTATTATAAATTGATCGCAGCAACTTTGTGTCATTCTTTAAAGAACCAATCAAATTAGAGAAATCTTTTTAAAAATGTTATATTAAATGTATTTTGAAAAAACGTTATATGTTTGGATAAAATACCGGAAACCGTTATAGTTACTTTTTGTGGAATGTACTCCATCTGAGAGGCTCATTTTCGTGTCACTGTGATGACAAAGTATCCACACGTTGAAGACAATGAGGGGCACGCCTGTAATGAGAGTCTGGACGATGATTTCAATGACAGCCCAGACCGACGATTCTGGAGTGTAGCATTCACTCGTTTCACTGAGAGAATGCAATGCAATCATTGAAGTACACTTGACTTTATTATCTCGCGCTATTTCAGAATCTGAATATAATTGGTATAGCTTAATTTTTTATTTAAATTTTAATATTGACTATACACCTGCAATATCTTAAGATAAACTTAATGAAATTTTGTAAAATAAAAATTCCTCAATCGTAGTTTAAAAAAAAAAGAAACAATCTCATCATTCTTAATTGAAACTTCTAACAAACTGTTTTACCCTTAAATAATTTGTCATAGCACATTCGGTTTTGATTTAAATCAAATATTTATAAAAAAATTATTTTTTAAAAAGTTTGTTCTTATCATCCAGGGTTTTAACATTTGGATTTGATTCAGCAGTTTATTCAAATGACGATTACATGTAAAGATTTGACTAGCTGTTCACAAGATACGAAACTGACGGCCCACATTTATTTCAAGCTTTTTATCAAGTTAGACAAATGAAAACTATTCTGTTTGTAAGTGTCCCGGTTGTCCCAAGTTACCCTTTAAACAGCTCTCTGGCTCGAAGAGACGCTTCTGAATGAAACAAATAACCATTTAATTTTATTGAGATTTAGATCTGAACTCATCCACCTACCCTTGTCCATCGTCCACTTGGATCCACTGCAACATCAGGGGTGTGTGGATACAAATCAGGACCATGACCATCGTGAAGATCGTCGTCAACGGGGAGTCGTAGAGACAAGCGCGCTTCTTGGTCCTAAGAATTGGGGAGGGGGGTGGTGGTGGTGGGGAACAACATAAATAAATGAAGATGTTTTAAGACTGAAGAAATTGCGTTTACCTCACTGTCAAGGTTCTAAGTTCACTTCTACTCTTTAGTTATCTGATATTTGCACCAAAATGAACATCTATAAAGTATCAAACTCGATAAGTCAACATTGCTGAAACTGTCTATTTTCAAATTTGGGATCGTGAAAGCGCTTTTAAGTGGGGCATTTTGTGATGTAATTAATTCGTTTTCGAAGATTGTGTTCATGATTTACTTGTCTCGAGTTATAATGGTATACAATTCATTTTATGGAGATGTTGTTGTATGTGATTAATATATGCAAATATTGTAGTATAACATTTATAGTTTTAGGGGAATTATAGTGTAAATTCAATTTTATGGAGGTATTATAGTATACGACAATATTAATTTTATGGAGGTAGTATGGTATAAAATTATTTTAAATTTTGTTTACACAGTTTAGTTTATATATAAAAGTTCCCCCAGACCAGAGGTGCTAAAACTATTTAGTGGTGAGTCAGTTCACTACCACTAAGACAGTGTTCATTGCCAGGCTAGAATTTGAAAAGAATACGATTGAATTCCTTGGCGCTTATTACTTTAGCATCATTGTTATGGTCAGTGTGTTGTCAATGTTATATTCAGTATGATGGTCAGTTTGATGGTCAGTTTGCTGGTCAGTGTGATAGTCAATGTTATGTTTAGTGTGATGGTCAGTTTGATTGTCAAAGTGATTAATAGTGTGAAGGTCAGTGTAATGGTCAATGTGATGGTCAGCGAGATGGTGAGTGTGATGGTCAGTGAGATGGTGAGTGTGATGGTCAATTTGATGGTCAAAGTTATAGATATTGTGATGGTTTGTGTGTGTGTGATGTGTAGTGTGATGTTCAGTGTGATGGTCAATTTGATGGTCAAAGTGATAGATAGTTTGATGGTTTGTGTGATGGTTTGTGAGATTGGCAGTGTGATGGGCAGTAGGATGCTTAGCGTGATGGTTAGTGTGATGGTTAGTGTGAAGGTCAATGTGATAGTCGTTGCTGATTATGAGTCTGTTGTTATCTCATGTGATGATCAATGCACGATTGAATGCTTATTGCTACACGGCCTTAGGGTGGCCATGCGGGTCAGGTGAAGGACCGTGGTGGGCCGGAACTTCTCTGGGGGCTGTTGTTTGAGGACCTTGCCCTTGATTACATTGCCGAAATAAACTAAGTATACAGGAGAAGGAATCAATGATTGAATAATTTGTCTAATGATTTACTCACTTGTCTTATAATTGACCCACATGTCTAATAATTGACTCACTGGTCTAATAATGGACTTATTTGCCTAATAATTTACTCACTTGTCTAAAATATAACTTAGCCTTACACCAGATATGAGAACGAGGTGCCAATATGATATCGTAATCAGAATATACGCTGTCGTCCGGAAAAGTCTGTCAACAAAAGAATATCAAACGTGTTAGCGATCTTATATAGACTCAAGATAATGTCAAGACTTTATTCCTAAGCTTCTATGTATTTTTGTTCTTATAGTAAGTGATTCTTAAACAACGCACTTTAATATTCGTCTTCAATATCCATAATCCGACTAACCCAAGTTAACACCTCCAAATTTCAAACGCTTAATTGATGTGTCAGTGTTGCACGAGGAAACGATACCGTATTACGCTTGAATGCCGATTGTAAAATAACATTGAATAACAATATTATAATTACATATCAGACCATGGGTATCATCAGATCGATGCCACTTACATGCAGAAGTAAGTATTGGTGAAGTAGACATCTCGATGCAGTACAGCATTGACCATTGTGCCTGGGATGCACCAGACCAGCACCAGGATGTTGAAGACACAGAGGCTGATCATGTAGGTGGAGAACACAGCGTCCTTCATGTCCCTCTGTCTCAGGACAATCATGGTCATGATGTTGCCTGCGGTAGAGGAATTTCAGGTCAACAATTGAATAAATATTTATACTAACTGTATGGCCTGTGCATTAAAAACCCATATTTGTTTATAAATCATTTATATTAACGTCGCTTTTGTTCATGAGTGGCAAAATCTTCAGACGGCTAGTTGACCCACTTCTCATCAGCATGTCGACCTGAAAATTCACCACCCACAACCCCACAAGAAGATGAAGGAAATATGATGACACTCATTTCCCTAAGTAAAATATCCGATAGCAAAAATTTATTTTTTTGAGCTACGTACTGTAATATGTCTTAATTGTTTCATTTTAAAAAAGAAATCAAATTATCGTTTTTTAAAAAAAAAACAACAGAACTTATTATCACTTAGACATTCCAATATATAAGAAAACGCAAACAGATCAAGAAAGAAGTTAAGTAAATTACTTCCCTGGTATCCATGAACTGAAATGTTTTAGCAGAAAAAAAAAAAAATTAAACTACCATTTTAAAAAAAAAAAATTGTATCTTATCAATCCCTTTTAAAATGTAATATCGAAGAATAGGTAGGATCTGAAGAGTTGACCAAAGGTGCCAACAAGTTACACACTTTTTAAAATCCTAATTAGTGCTTCCCCGGCCCGCCCCCCTGACCCTGAAGGCTCCCATCCCCATATTCTTTTCACGCCCCTCAACTAAGTTAGAGTTCTAATGCCCCACCCGATTTCACACGTACGATTTACTTCAATAAATATTTCAGAAAAAACAAAAAAGAAAATATGCTTCCAACGCACATGCAATTCATATATAAGACAATCGGCAAATGCATATCCTCTACAGTTGTGAAGTACTAACGAAAATAGTTTTATGGTTGAGGGTCGCCACAATATGAGGAACTGCATTCAAGGGTTGCGGCATTAAGAAGGTTGAGAACCACTGCCTTAATGTAAGATGCAGTATTACTAGAAAACCGAGTTTCATGGTACCATACTATAATAACTGAGGCAAAGTTGACCTCAAATTAATGTTTTAAAAATCAATTAAATTATGATTTTTTTTTAAAGAATTAGAAATTTTTAGAGATGAAAAAAAGTGACGTCACAATTTTTGCCCCCCCCCTTCCCCTCCCAAAAAGTGTCGCATATTCTCAACCCACCCCCTCTAAGCGTGACGTAATTTGCCAGTGACCCCTAAATGTGAAAATTTACTTATAAAATAGTTTTAAATAGATATTTATCAATGATCAAACCTTGATAAATTACTACAAGGGAAAAAAACGGCAGAGTCCATTTTGACCCCACTCTCTACTATAATGAAATAAATCATGTCACATTCAAGTTTGAATTAATTTATCTATTTAATAACTCAGGGAAATGGACACTCTTGTGAAATGCATTTTAAAAATTACATTTTGTTTACACATTTTTAATGTGCATGGTTTTGAACTTTAAAAATCGAATATCTCAAAACAACA
>CAXITT010000142.1:371960-429250 GCA_964033795.1 Lymnaea stagnalis
AAGAGAGATATATATATATATATATATATATATATTTATATATATATATATATATATACAAATTTAAAGAAAATGAGTTAGCGCAGTTATCGGTAATTTTATTACATGAAATCAGTTTCATCATATTTCCTTCATTGGCCCTTTCTAAAACAGATAAATGTCAAATGATTTTTAGTCATTTTGATAGTGGGCTGAAATTTCGACAGAAGCTATTATCATCGGCAATGAGTCTATGGGCCAAGTTTCAGCTCAATACAATGACAGGAAGTGGGTGAATTTTCCGTTCAAAGATTTTGCCAGCCATAGTCAAAATCCAAAATTATACAAAGGATTTAAAAAAGACAAAAATCAACTGTCAACTTTATCCTATTCCAGCATTTCAGGAAGCTAGAATTTATATTTGAGATTGGGTGTGTTGGACAATGAAACTTTCGTGGTGGGAGGAGGCTAAACAAAAGTCACTAGTTCAGTATAAACCAGTTTGTTTAAAAGCGAAAGTCACTATTTCAGTATATATTAATCTGTTTAAAAACGAAAGTCACTAGTTCAGTATATACTTGGATGTTTAAAAAACAAAAGCCACAACTTCAGTATATACTAGGATGTTTAAAAACGAAAGTCACTAGTTCAGTATGTACTAGGCTGTTTAAAAAACAAAGGTAACTAGCTCAGTATATGCTTGGCTCTTTAAAAACGAAAGTCAATAGTTCAGGATATGCCCTCCAGGCAGTTTAAAAAAAAAAAATAGATAAATAATATTAGCCTAGTTTTTTTATACTAGTGTGGTGCTGTTTTATGTATATGTTAAGCTAAAAAATCGTTCGCATCACAAGCATAGCCTACTTGACATGTGCACCACAAATAATATGATGATATAATTTAGTATACCGCCTGAAAAGCCACTAGCTAGCATCAATTTATGGTACGTTATATTTGCCTGCTTTACCACTATCTAACATTAATATATCATACTGTGTACTTGCCTGGTACACCAAACCCTAAAAGTGCTACTGATATTGTCAGAAATGTGTAGTATTTAATGACATAATATTCTTCAATCTGCGTCACTTCCGTTTCAGTTAAGTTGTTCAAAACAGGAAGGTTGTGGCCAAAAATGTCCATTTGAAATGTATCGGGTCATCTGTGGAGGGAAGCGTTGGAAATGGGAAGGATTAGATCGTGCCCTTATTCTCACCTTACTCCATATGTAAACCGACGCAAGATTTATAAGTGATACTAAGAGAAATTGTTTAGGATAGAACATTGATACCTTAAGAATTTTTTAGGATGGAACATTGATACTTAAAAAAAAAAAATTTTGGATACAACATTGATAATTTAATTTTTTTTTTAGAATAGAACATTGATACTCTAAAAAATTGTTCAGGATAGATCATTGATACATTAAGAATTTTTTAGGATGGAACATTGATACTTAAAAAAAAATTTTGGATAAAACATTGATAATTTAATTTTTTTTAGAATAGAACATTGATACTTTAAGAAATTGTTTAGGATAGAACATTGATACCTTAAGAATTTTTTAGGATGGAACATTGATACTTAAAAAAAAAAATTTAGGATAAAACATTGATAATTTAAAAAATTGTTTAGAATAGAACATTAATACTTTAAGAAATTGTTTAGGATAGAACATTGATACCTTAAGAATTTTTTAGGATGGAACATTCATACTTAAAAAAAAAATTTAGGATAAACATTGATAATTTAAAAATTATTTAGAATAGAACATTGATACTTAAAGAAATTGTTTAGGATAGAACATTGATAATATCAAAAATTGTTTAGGATAGAACATTGATACCTTAAGAAATCGTTTAGGATAGAACATTGATACCTTAAGAAAATATTTAGGATAAAACATTGATACCTTGAGAAATTGTTTTGGATGGAACATTGCTATTTCAAGAAATTGTTTTGAATAGAACCTTGATACTTAAAAACATTGTTTAGGATAGAACATTGATACCTAAAGATATTTCAAGAAATTTTTTTGAATATGAAATTTTAATTTTAAGAAAAAGTTTAGTACAGAATATTTATACTTTAAGAAATTGTTTAGTATAGAACATTGGTGCTTCAACAAATTGTTTAGCATAGAGTTTTGATACTTTCAGATAATGTTGAGTATAGAACATTGATTAAATTTGAAATACTTTCATTGACAAGTTTATTTGTTTTTCTAATGCTTCTCACATTATAATGCAACATTACATATTTAACAAAATCAGATACCCCAAAAGGATATTATTAATTTTTTTTTGCTTAAAGAATTTTTCTGTAACAAGCAGAAAGATTTTTTTGATTTTACTGTTACTATAAAAAATATTACAAGACATCATGAACATTCCAAAATATCAATACAAAATATTGAATGTTCTGGCTTTCTTATTTAATATAATCTCTTTTTGTTTTAAATATGAACTATTTATTTGTTTGTTTAAATCAGCGCCCTTGTTTTAAATTTGCACATTTACTTACCATTTGCTACTACCACCAAGATCTGCACCAAGTCACATTTAACAAAAAAATATTTTTTATTTTTTTTTTTACAGTAAAAAAAGTAATAAAGTTGAATAATGCAAATATTAATTCACTTTAAAAAAGGTGTACTATATTTTTAAAAACATTTATTGCACAAAACGTCACGTCTGCCTCAGCTGCTATAAGTTTCGCATTTTTCGAGGTTCTCTAAAAATAATCTTAATCATGTGCCCCCAAAGTATTAAATGTTTTAATTTTTTTTTTTTTTTTTTTTTTTAATTTTGAAGCACATTTTAAAAAGTTTTTATTTTTTCCCTTTTTTTTTTTCTTTTTTTATAAACCCATCTTAACTATTTTAACGGTATTTTTATTTTTTTTTTTTTTTTTTTTTTTAAATTTTGAAGCACATTATATAAAGTTTTAATTTTCTCCCTCTTTATCTTACTCTTTCGATAAACCCAGCTGAACTATTTTAACGGTCTTTGTGTATGTATATGACAACCTTTCATCTCCATGTGACGATGAAGTTGCTTATTGGTACTTTCTCAAAAGGCCTATTAGGCTGATTAATTTTTACCTTCTGTAATGCTATTTTGTAGCCAGGGCTTTTTTTTGATCATCTTCAGCCTATTTTGACAATCTTCTGCCTCTTTGGCTCCATCTCACACAATTTTTCCCATTCGCCAATTTTTAACCTGCATTCCCTAATGTTTCCTTTGCAAACGACTTAAATGCTAGTTGTAGTCGCCCATTTAGTCTTTAAAGTTTTTAAAATTCCTATAATCTTTCCGGTGATAGCTTTTTTTTATGATAATTATACCAGAATTTAAATTTTTATTTATCGTCTTTCAATGAAGAGTTTGTTAACCAGCCCGAACATAAGAGTGAAATCAGGTGTGTATCATATGTGTGTCAGATTTGTGTCTGATGTGTGTCAGATGTGTGTCAGATGTGTGTCAGATGTGTGTCAGATATGTGTCAGATTTGTGTCAGATGTGTGTCAGCTGTGTGTCAGACTTGTGCATTATTTGTGTTATATGTGTGTCATATATATGTGTCAGATTTGTGTCAGATGTGTGTTAGATGTTTGTCAGATGTGTGTCAGATGTGCGTCGGACCTGTGCATTATGTGTGTCAGATGTGTGTCAGATTTGTGTTAGATGTGTGTCAGATGTGTGTCAGATGTGCGTCGGACGTGTGCATTATGTGTGTCAGATGTGTGTCAGATTTGTGTTAGATGTGTGTCAGATGTGTGTCAGATGTGTGTCGGATGTGTGTCAGATGTGTGTCAGATGTGTGTCAGACGTGTGCATTATGTGTGTCAGATGTGTGTCAGACTTGTGCATTATGTGTGTCAGATGTGTGTCAGATGTTTGTCAGACTTGTGCATTATGTGTGTCAGATGTTTGTCAGATGTTTGTCATATATGTGTCCGTTGTGTGTCAGATGTGTGTCAGATGTGTGTCAGATGCGTGTCAGATGTGTGTCAGATGTGTGTCGTACTTGTGCATTATGTGTGTCAGATGTGTGTCAGATGTGTGTCAGATGTGTGTCAGATGTGTGTCCGGTGTGTGTCAGATGTGTTTGGGATGTGTATCAGATGTGTGTCATCTGTGTGTCAGACTTGTGCATTATGGTGGTCAGATGTGTGTCAGACTTGTGCATTATGTCTGTCAGATGTGTGTCAGATGTCTGTCAGACTTGTGCATTATGTGTGTCAGATGTGTTTCAGATGTTTGTCAGATGTGTGTCCGTTGTGTGTCAGATTTGTGTCAGATGTGTGTCACATGCGTGTCAGATGTGTGTCAGATGTGTGTCGGACTTGTGCATTATGTGTGTCAGATGTGTGTCAGATGTGTGTCAGATGTGTGTCAGATGTGGTTCCGGTGTGTATCAGATGTGTGTCATATGTGTGTCAGACTTGTGCATTATGGTTGTCAGATGTGTGTCAGACTTGTGCATTATGTGTGTCAGATGTGTGTCAGATGTGTGTCAGACTTGTGCATTATGTGTGTCAGATGTGTGTCAGATTTGTGTCAGATGTTTGTCAGATGTGTGTCCGGTGTGTGTCAGATTTGTGTCAGATGTGTGTCAGATGTGTGTCAGATGTGTGTCAGATGTGTGTCAGGTGTGTGTCAGATGTGTGTCAGATGTGTGTCAGATTTGTTTCAGATGTCTGTCAGACTTGTGCATTATGTGTGTCAGATGTGCGTCAGATGTGTACCCAGTACGCCATCAGTAGTGTCCTCATGGAAAAGGGTTGATGTAGAAGTGTCCACTATAAAGCATCACTGTTTATAGGTTTGCTATAGACAGATTTCAATGTATTCACAAGAATCTATAGAGGTAAGGAGGATGAATCTTAAAATGTCTAACACAGTGATCTACAAATTTAAGTATGTCTACCACGATGATCTACACATTAATGTCTGTCTATAACGATGATCTACACATTATAGTCTGTCTATCAGAGTTTGTCTACCGCGGTGATCTACAAATTAAAGTATGTCTGACAGAATGATCTACAATTATAAGTTTGTCAACTATGGTGATCTACAAATGCACACATATTGCACACACATGCACTGAGTACACAACTGCACCCTTCAAACAACTGCACTGCTGTCAATAAGAGTTATTTCTCAATATTTTAAATTTTCAATTTGGAAACGTTTCTATATAATTTCTAGATGTGATAAGCCGCCACTGAAAAATATGTTTTGTCTGTGATGCATTTCTGCTTCGTAGAATTATTCAAACCATGAACCATTTATGTTAAATAAAAACAATAACTAAATGAACGAGAATCGAACCATTGAATAGAATAAAATAGAATAAATATATATATATAACAATTTAAAGTAAAATGGAATTAACAAAATGATTTATGTACACGTTGTAATTTGTTTAAGTCATCGTCGTTTATGCTTTTAAGTCAATACAATAAACATGAATTCTATAAGTGGAGCCCGGCATCCCTTATTTTGAGCCAGGTAGAAAATAAGTGGAACCAGTTAACACATAGTTTGAGCAAGGCAACACATAGGGGAGCCATGTAATATATATGTGGAGCCCGGGAACACATAGGCGGTGCCAGGTAACACATAGGTGGAGCCAGGTAACGCATAGGTAATCTAAATATATGAAAATCTCCATCAACCGACTGACCTCAAACAAAAACCACTGAAAAATAAAACCCGAAAGATTCTCATTTGTTACAAACCTACTTACTCTTATCGTAAAGAGCAACACTATATTATATTAGAAAATGAAATGCTCCTAGTTTACAAGCCAAATTTCTCTTATCTCGAAAACGAAAATTTCTTTAAAAAAAAACACAAATTATTCTGTTACCTCAAAAAGAACGTTGTCTTAATTTTAAAAAAAAAACACAAAAAAAAAACAAACACTTTTTTTATCTTAAAAACTAAAATTTTCTTTTAGTTAAAACACAAAATGCACTGAATTATTTAAAAACAAGCATTCTCTTATCTTAAAACACAACATTCTACTATATTAAATAGCAATATTCTTTTATATTTAAAAATAAACTAGCACCCTCTTAAAAATAAAAAAAAATTGACTAGCATAAATCAATAGTTTGACAAAAATCATATATTTTCAGTGCCATCTGACTTTCCTCGACCACTCTAGCTAATCTCACCACCATCCTCGCCACCAGTGATTATTAGAACAATAATGATATTTAAACATTCTTGACACATCAACATTACAATAGATGTCGTTTCTTGTATTTATGGCTTTAGCCATTGTGTCTTTTAACGAAGTTTTTCTATGCTATAAACTTGTGTAAGTCTTTTCATACTATAAAGTTTATATGCTTGAGATATTCATAATATCAGAGTTTAACTTTTAAAACTCACTGTTTTTAAGTAAAGACTGCCATCTGAAAAGTTACAGACATTATGAGAGGAATTATGCAAAAATCTCACTCCCAAAAAAGTTAACCTTAGCCAGCTTGAAGACCGTTGCATGCTATGAATTATTCGAATGTGCACTTAGCCCCATCCCGTTTACAGGCTGCTACATGCTGTGACTTATTTTGTCATTAGTGTCGGTTCTATGCGTTAATTTCCCCGTGTTATGTGTCAGTTTAGACGTGACGCTCGTGGACCTAAATGACTTCCGGTCATCCACAAATGAGTCCGCACTGCGGTCTTCCACGCTGTACGAGGTCCAGGCATCGTCTCCGAGATCTCCGATAAAGATGGTCGAGGTCATGAACAGAGACACGATACGCTCTCTCGATCTTCATGTGCTCGGATCGCTTCTTATGGGGCTCCAACATATCATCTGCGAAATGAGACCAATGAATGAAAATGATATATAATATACAGTATTGTTCAATCAAGATTTACGGGAACTAATCTGAGAAAAACAAATTATGAATAAATAAATAGTCCTTTTTATTGTTGATTTAAAAATAAAACATAAACAATTACATTTATTTGGATCACTTAACAATTAGTTTTTTGCTTTTTTAAAATTAAGATTCAGACTTAATTTGACAATTCTTACACATGTTAAGTTATCTTTTAGGCAAGATGGGTTTGTATAATTACAAATTCTATCATGTACAATTATAAATATATATTCACAAATAGAATAATTCTGTCACAATTTCATGTAATCTATAATAATAATAATAATAATAATAATAATAATAAAGCTTATTTGAAAAACACGCTTCATCCCCAAAAGCTCGAAGTGCGTTACAAAGTCAACCATATTAAAAAGAGAAATAAAAATAATATAAAATTTACCACATTTAAAAACTGACGCAACAATATCAAGCTACATACGAGCATAACCAAAGTCTTTCATCCCGTTTCAACCATAAGCCACACAAACCAATATACATTAACTGAAAAAGATGGTAGATAGAATCACCCCAGAAGATGTTTGCGAAATAGATGTGTTTTTAAATCGATTTTAAAGGACTCCAGTGTCTGGCTGTTTTTGAGAGCGACTGGAAGTGCGTTCCAAATTGTTGGGCCGGCAAATGCAAAAGTGCGCTTTCCGTAAGTATCAAGGCAAACACACGGTATCGATATTTTGCCACAATCGGATGAGCGGAGCTCTCTAGTGGGTACATAAGGCGTCATGAGTGCTTTGAGATAAGATGGCGCCAGTTCATGTAAGCAGCGGTAGAACAAAGTTGCAATCTTGTACGCTATGCGAGTGCGGACCGGCAGCCAGTTCAGCTCCCTCGAAGTGTTTTAGCATGGTCGACTTTGCGTTTGCGAAGAACAATGCGAGCCGCATTATTCTGTGCTCTTTGAATTCTATCCAGGAGTGTAGCTGGGAGACCCACCATGAGAGCATTGCAGTACTCCATGCGTGATAACACAAATGCAGACATAAGCTTCTTTGATTCATCTAACGTTAAGAAAGGTCTGATGTGACTAATCCTGCGCAGCTCTAGGAAAATTGACTTGCAAAGCATGTTAATATGATTTTCCATAGTCTTGTAGAGATTACATTAAAGGTAATGAGGATTTCTATAGTGAACTCTTGAAACTTTGAATCCGTCGTTCGGCAGCTCCATTTTTACTGTATGTGAAACTTAAATAACAAACTGCAAAAATGTATGTGATACCAAAAAATTAAACATAATGATGTGTGGGGTATTTAAAATAATATGCTACAATTATGAATGTTGTGCTGAAATTAACAAACTTCAAAAATGTTTGCTGTAATTAAGTAATAATTTGTAATAATTTAGCGGATCCTTAAAATTACTGTAATAGTGTATGTAACACACCGTGTTTAGAAGAATCCGCTATCAATGCTCTTCTGTTCCTCAACGAAGCGACGTCATCTGCTTCACCTTGACCTGTGGTGGCACAATCATAATGCTAGTAACTTAAAATAGCATGTACAACCCGTCTAAAGATTAGAACTTGTCTAAAGACAAGGTCAATGAGTCTAAGAACAAGGCAATCGTTTCTAAGGACACGGAAAATGTGTGTAAAGACAAGTGCGTCTGAGGACCGGGCAGGTATTACTAGTTACAAGGCAGGTGCGTCTAAAGACCAGGCAGGTGTTATTGCATACAAGGCAAGTGTGTCTAAAGACCAGGCAGGTGCTACTAAGTACAAGGTTAGTTCGTCTAAAGACCAGGCAGGTGTTACTGAGTACAAGGTAAGTGTGTCTAAAGACCAGCAGGAGTTACTAAGTACAAGGCAGATTTTAATGAGTACAAGGTAAGTGGGTCTAAAGACCAGGCAGGTGTTACTAAGTACAAGGCTAGTTCGTCTAAAGACCAGGCAGGTGTTACTGAGTAAAAGGTAAGTGCGTCTAAAGACCAGGCAGGTGTTACTAAGTACAAGGCTTTTTCATCTGAAGACAGAGCAAGTGTGTCCAAGGACCAAGCAAGTTAGTCTAAGAACAAGTCAGCTGTGTCTAAAGATATGTCCAAATGTGTCTAAAGGCAAACTTGTATGACTAAATAGAAGGCAAACGCATCTAAAGTCAAGGCTTATGGGTTTAATGTCAATACAAAGTCATCGAAAGACAAGGCGAATGCGTCGACGGGCAAAGCAAATGTAAATGTGTCTAACGACAATCCCAGTGTGTTGAAGGACAAGAGTAGTGAAACCAACACACATGTCTACCGAACGTTTTGAGCTAGTTTGAGGCGGAAACACGGTCTGTAAATCCCAGCTGGTAACCCACAGTCAGGTAGGACTTACAAGAATAGTAGAGGACTGTTTTGTTTTCCATAATTGTAATTTCACTTTGGTTTAAAATAATATAACCGAGATCAAAACACTATTTTTAAACATCTCACTGCTTATAGTAAAATGGGCGTCAGATGAAAACTCCCGGGTTGAAGTGCCATTACTACAGGAACATGGGCAGCACCGGGTCCAGTGTCGGACGAGTTTGTAAAACTGCAGTCGGAACCTCCTTCTGAAGAAGCAGTAGACGATGAAGTTGCAGCTCTGGTTGGTGTACATCATAAGAAGGCAAAGATTGTTACCTAAATTGAGAAAGTAAAAATTCGTAGGAAGGGTAACAGAAAGAAAGAAGAAATGAAGAATCTATGATAATCAAGTTTAGGCGTATCTTGTTTCAGTCACCTGTTGGAATAAGTGGAAGTAATGTGTTCCACTGCTGGATATTTGCCCAACTTTTGGTTACCTCCGGAATTAGGTCCCTTGCCACTGTGTCAGGCCCAAAATGTGGTGATTGGTACCGAACTACTTTGTTAAGCCGTAATACTGGTTATTATCCTACACCATACTTCCTAACCAAACAAGTATTTAATTACTAAGAATTGGTTAAATGTATTATGTAAGCCTCTGGAACTTTTAAAAGCATTATTATAGATGTGTTGCTTCATGTATATATATGTATATGTTAGGCCACACCACCGTATGTTTATTTATACAAACCCCATTGAAAAGGAAACAAGTGCAGTCAATAAAGCTCTCGTTATTTTTGGACTAATCTAAATACGCCACGTTTTGGCCCTTTCCCATGGCTATGAGCCACTGCAAGGCTGATCAATGGATTCAAGTAGTTATCCATGGATTTGAGAGACGCTTCCAGAGAAATTTTAAAGTGATATTTCCGCCTCAAATCTAACCACTGTTATGCATGTCTATCTGGCCATAGTGGATTGCGCCTAGAAGATCGTTAAAGCTGCACCTTGTCTAACGCATCAAACGCTTCATAATATTTCCCGACAGGGGTTTCAACATCAAAAATCCGTGGGCGTTGGGAGGGTAAATACACACAGGAATCAGTGAGATTAGATACTGTGTACTCGATACCATAACTAGGTACAGCAACCGTTTTCTGACTGTTGGAATAAACATATAGATGAGATTAGATATTGTGTACTCGATACCATAACTAGGTACAGCAACCGTTTTCTGACTGTTGGAATAAACATATAGATGAGATTAGATATTGTGTACTCGATACCATAACTAGGTACAGCAACCGTTTTCTGACTGTTGGAATAAACATATAGATGAGATTAGATATTGTGTACTCGATACCATAACTAGGTACAGCAACCGTTTTCTGACTGTCGGAATAAACATATAGGTGAGATTAGATACTGTGTACTCGATACCATAACTAGGTACAGCAACTGTTTTCTGACTGTCGGAATAAACATATAGATTAGATTAGATACTGTGTACTCGATACCATAACTAGGTACAGCAAATGTTGCGTGATTGTAGCAAAAAAAAAAAAAAAAAAAAAAACACCAACAATTATGATATGTTAATTTCTGCATTGACAATAAAATTAAGTTCATTTTCGTTTTAAAAAAATTGTGTAAATCTAAGTGAAGCTTCTCTTCTACTATTTGGTGAGGTAAAGTGCACTAAATATATGCTGGTGTACTAACGACTCTATAGAGATTTCCTGTGAGATGAACATTGGTAGCATGATGGTAGTTAATGGTAGCATGATGGTAGTTAATGGTAGCATGGTGGTAGTTAATGGTAGCATGGTGTTAGTTAATGGTAGCATGATGGTTGTTAATGGTTGCATGGTTGTAGTTAATGGTAGCATGGTGGAAGTTAATGGTAGCATGATGGTAGTTAATGGTAGCATGGTGGTAGTTAATGGTAGCATGGTGGTAGTTAATGGTAGCATGGTGGTAGTTAATGGTAGCATGGTGGTAGTTAATGGTAGTATGGTGGTAGTTAATGGTAGCATGGTAGTAGTTAATGGTTGCATGGTGGTAGTTAATGGTAGCATGGTGGTAGTTAATGGTAGCATGGTGGTAGTTAATGGTAGCATGGTGGTAGTTAATGGTAGCATGGTGTTAGTTAATGGTAGCATGGTGGTAGTTAATGGTAGCATGTTGGTTGTTAATGGTAGCATGGTGGTAGTTAATGGTAGCATGGTGGTAGTTAATGGTAGCATGGTGGTAGTTAATGGTAGCATGGTGGTAGTTAATGGTAGCATGGTGGTAGTTAATTGTAGTATGGTGGTAGTTAATGGTAGCATGGTAGTAGTTAATGGTTGCATGGTGGAAGTTAATGGTAGCATGATGGTAGTTAATGGTAGCATGGTGGTGGTTAATGGTAGCATGGTGGTAGTTAATGGTAGCATGGTGTTAGTTAATGGTAGCATGATGGTTGTTAATGGTTGCATGGTGGTAGTTAATGGTAGCATGGTGGAAGTTAATGGTAGCATGGTGGTAGTTAATGGTAGCATGGTGGTAGTTAATGGTAGCATGGTGGTAGTTAATTGTAGTATGGTGGTAGTTAATGGTAGCATGGTGGTAGTTAATGGTTGCATGGTTGTAGTTAATGGTAGAATGGTGGTATTTAATGGTAGTATGGTGGTAGTTAATGGTAGCATGGTGGTAGTTAATGGTAGCATGGTGGTAGTTAATGGTAGCATGGTGGTAGCTAATGGTAGCATAATGGTTGTTAATGGTAGCATGGTGGTAGTTAATGCTTAGTTAAGAAAGAATGTTGCCCGTCTTGTAAGGTGGCGCAGTTGCGTCGTTAAAGAGATGTTAAAAAATGAATTCTGGAATTTGATTCCCAATTTTATAAATTGATTCTTGTTCTAAAAGCTATCACTTCTCTTATCAGCTTGAAGACTTTCCCCTGAATCAAAATACATGTAAACATCCTGACAAACATGACATTTTCTCCTGCGGAACTAGTCTTTCGTTACAGTTGAATGAAGCAAATCTGCCATTAGAGAACCTGACCCGGAAAAAATAACGTTCATCATTATAATTTTTTGTTGTTGATAGAACGTCTAAACATTTTAAAAGATGTGTGCATCTGTATATGTGTGTATATCTGTATATCTGTGTGGGCGGATGTGTTTTATGTATTCACCCAAAATGCTCCCATTTTAAAACAAAAATCTTCATATACTTAGGAAGGCAGGAAGATTAATTTTGGGCCTCCTTTTTGGTTAACGCCTTAAAATCAGCAAACTTCTCACAACCACTCCTAACACACCCCCCCCCACCTTATACCCCGCACCACACATCATTTTACGTCAAATCAATTACTTTTCAAAACTTGATTAAAAGTCCTGTAACGCGAGATGTACTGTATCATTGTATAATACATTAATTTAAGAAGTTAAAAAAAAAAAAACACACACAAAAACCTATTTCTTCAGACCATTTATTCGTTGTAACAAAGACAACTTAGATTTTTTTAGTATAATTGTTAAGAAAAATAAACTATCATTATTCAATCAATTCATCATATCCTTGTATAGTTACTTGTCGACGTGGTGCGTGATCCCTCCACAAGACCAGACGTGTTGCCCCGGTGAGACAATATATCCACACATTGAAGACGATGAGCAGCAGAGACGTGCCCACTGCCTGGAAGATCACCTCAATGACGGAGTAGACTGATGTGCTTGGGGTGTAACACTCGACTGTTTCCCTGACCAGACGAAGGATGGGCATTAAAGTATACTTACATAATGACATGAGCATTGAAGCATGATTATAGAATGGCATGGTTATTAAACTATGCTTACATCATGGCATGGAACTATGCTTACAACATGGGATGGGCATTCAGCTATGCTTTCATCATGGCATGGGCATTGAATTATGCTTACATCATGGCATGAGGATTGAACTATGCTTAAAGCATTGCATGGGCATTGAACTATGCTTAATGCATGAAATGGGCATTGTACTATTCTTATAGCATTGCATGGGCATTGAACTAAGATTATATAATCACATGGGCATAGAACAATGCTTACAGCATGGCATGGGAAACGAACTATGTTTACATAACTGTATGGGCACAGAACTATGCTTACAGCATGGCTTCGACATACACCCTGCTTGCTATTGATTAATGTTTCATTTGACTAAAATGAAAATATTTATCTACCCTCGTTCATTCTTGACTTGTATCCATTTCAACATCAGTGGAGTGTGGATACAAGTCTGAGCCAACACCATCGTGAAGATCGTCTTTAAAGGGGAGTCATAGAGACACACGCGCTTCTTCTCCCTTGGGATAACAGCATAAATTGTATATTCAAGGAAATAATAAATCATAGTGTATGTTCAAGGACAGCAAAAAATCATATAAATGTGAAAAGAAAGGACTAAAGAACGGAATAATGTATCATCAAGACGGAAACTATATTTCCTTTACTGGAAAGAGCTCCATGAGAATCGAAAAGTTTGGGTACAATTTGAGTACCTTATTTTTTTATAATAGCAAAATGTCAAATTAAGTTTGAGCTGAACGTTACATCACAAAATGACAAACCTCTTTTCTCTCACAATGATAAAATTTAGGCTCACATGTCTTATAAGGCAACTCTCTTATTTCTTATTTAATAAACTTAAGCTCTCTCGTAAATGACACGCTTGCCTAACTAATGACTAAATTGTCCTAAAATGACTTACATTTCTAAAAATGACTAATTTCTCTCAAAAGTGACTTATGGTTCTAAAATGTTTCATAAATCAATTATTTTAATACTATATGACCAACTTCATTAATAAATTCCTTGTGCGTATCAAAATGTCTTATTTGTCCAATAAATGACTTACGTGTCCAGCAGATAGCTTAGTCTGATGCCAGATATGATGTTGAGATGCCTTCAAGAAGATGACACAAGAATGCATTCTGTCGTCCGGAAAAATCTGTCAACAATAGTAATGGAAAGTAATAGGTATGTAGTGACGTGAAATGTTACAGTAAGCGATGTAGTGACTTGACAGCTACGGTTTAGAGAATTTTTCTCTTAAAATAAAATTAATGTATACAAGCAATAAATCATATTTTCGAGCTGTGACAGTTGAAATGTTTACATATGTTTACAGCTGTAGTTATACAAATAATTGTTAAAATGACTACCAGATCTGTCAGGCTTTTATAAGATGACTTTTTAAAATGTTAATTTATCGTATAAAAACATTCCTACCCAATTTTATGACATATTTATTTTACAAATTGTCTCAGAAAAAAAAAATATATGCATCAATTGCACTTGCGATATTTTTTTTTTAAAGAATATCATTTAGCGCAGTTGTACGTGAATTTTATTTCCTTATATCAGTGTTAACAAAATAACATCATCTTCCAGTGGAAAATTTATTTTTGCGAATTGGGGTAAGTTTGAAAATGAAATAGAATTTGTTGTCATCGGCAACCAGTCTATGCGCCAAAGTTTCAGCCGATCGATTGGTTGACGGGAAATGAGACAATAAGCCGTCACAAACTTTTGCCACACAGCCAGCCACATAGAAAAACATTAACAAAATCAAAATTAATATGAATTAATTAAAAAAATGGTTGATTTCGGTAAGAATATTAAATATACAACTCAAACTTTAAAATAATTGGTTATGTTTCAAGGCCAAAAAAAAAAAAATTTACAATTTAATTTAGGTAAATAATTTCACTCCTATAATTAAATACAATTCTACAACAAAATTAAAATAACGCCTCTTCCAACATACATAATAATGTCATTTTATAGCAAGTTGTGTAGTACAGACTTGAAGACACGTACCTGCAAAAGTTAGGGTCAGTAAAGTACATATCTCTATGGAATAACGCATTGCCTATAGTGATTGGGACACACCAAATCAACACCAGGATGTTGGAGACACACAGGCTGATCATGTAGGTAGACACCACAGCGACTTTCATATCTCTCTGCTTCAGTACAATGATGGTCAGAATGTTATCTGCAGTCCAGAAACTTTTGGTAAGGAACGATGGTATAATAATGAGAAACAAAGATTACTATGAAATCGTTCATTGTGAACCAGAGACGGGCTAGTTTCAGTTAGGAGTAAACGGTTTCCTGAATTGTTAAATGGGTCAACGCATTTTTCGTTATGGTTTGGTTGGAGCGCCCTGCACTTGTACTGGTTGACATTGTCCCTCTTGGTTCATAAAATACAACTATGTTAAAGTCTTATATGTTACCCTATTACGTGCATTGCTTAGCTTTAAAACTCCATTACTATGTTATGTCCCATCTATTACCACATTAATTTCCATCTATCACCTTAAAAAGTTCCATCTATTAACATAGTAAGTCCCATGTATTACCATTTAAAGTCAATTATTTTCAACATTGCTTCAGTTTCTGCGATGATTTACAAGTTTTGTTCAGCTTGCAACCTGGTACTTCCACTAGTGTTTTGGGATTGCCCATCAATATCTTACGTTAATAATATGTCATAAAATACTTGCCTTGCCCAATCATACTTAACATTAATATATTTTTATTATGCACTAGCATGGAACACCAAAACATAAAATTAAAATATTGTCATAATATACTTGTGTGACACAACATTACTGTAAAAAGTAAATTTCATCATAAAATACTTGACTGGCCACCTAAAATCTAACATTAAAACATGTTAAAAGTACTTGCCTGGTTTACCTAAACCTAAAAGTACAATTGAGATTGTCATGAATGTGTAAAATTAATCACATGAAAATTTTGAATCTTTTTCATATTTTTTTTGGTCAAGTTTGTGAGATGAAAGCTGTCTCCTAGTATTTCCAGTGGTCCACCCATGTGATACTGATTCGGTAACCTGTTGAGTGAATATTATATTGGGATAGTTTTTATGTTATCTTCACTGTTACCTTCTGACATAGACATCCTGAAAGGTGTCAGAAAGCTTTCTCAGAACTGCCAGAAGACTTCTTCAAGCTGTCAGAAGATGGCCTCAGAGCTTTTATAAGACGTAATCAGAATTTTCAGAAAACTTCCTTTGAACTGTCAAAAGACTTCCTTAGAGATAACAGAAGATTTCCTAAGAGCGTTCAGAAGACGTCCCTAGAAATGTCAGACGACTTCCATAGAGCTAAGAGAAGACTTTCTTAGAGCTAACGGAAGACTTCCTTAGAGCTAACAGAAGATTTTCTGAGAGCTTTCAAAAGACGTCCTTAGAACCGTCAGAATAATTCCTTAGAGCTTTCACAAGACTTCACTAGAACTGCAGAAGACTTACTTAGAACTAACATAAAATTTCCTAATAGCTTTCAAAAAACTTCATTAGAACTGTCAGAAGACGCTTAGAGCTGTAAGAAGAATTCATAAGACCTCTCAGAAGACTTCGTTGGTGCCGTCGAAAGACTTTTTTAGAGCTATCAGAAGATTTGCTTATAACTGTTAGAAGACTTCCTTAGAGCTTTTATAAGACTTCCTTAGAGCTGTCAGAAGACTTCTGAAGAGCTGTCAGAACACTTCCTTAGAACTATCTGTAGACTGCCATAGAGTAAGAAGTAAACCACTTGCATTGTATTATTTAAATACCCTTGTTTGTGGTGAAATGTGTATTGAGAGAAATATTTTTTTTTCCGTTTTGCGGACGCTTTTCTAGTTTGTTGTGAAATTAAAAGATGTATAGAAAACAGACCGGAATGTACACAAATTTTCCTCACGTCTTTAAAAAAATTAATATCTGCCACTACCTCACAGCTGGTGCAATAAAAACGCAAGTCTTTGCCCTTGTTCACTCTCGTCTTGACTATTGTAACCCTCTTCTGTCAGGTTCACCAAAACACTTCATTGAAAAATTACACGTTTCAAAACTCAGCTGCTAGACTAATTCTAAAGGCAAAAAAATCGTGATCACGTCACACCACTACTTCATTTACTTCATTGGCTCCCTGTACAAACATGGGTTGACTACAAACTCTCTGTTCTCTTCCACAACTTTTCTCGAATTCCTTCCCTCCCTTCCTATCTAACCGAACTTCACCCCTTCGACAGCTTCGCTCTACCGTCAACGCGCGTATTCTTTCTGTCCCCAAGACTCAAACAAAAACAGAGGTGAACAAGCATTCTCTTTCTGTGCCTCCATACAATAGAATTCTTTTACACAATATATTCGCAATATACCTACCATCACAGCCTTTAAAACTGCACTCAAAACACATCTCTTTAAACTTTACTATCCTGACTGATTCCCCCCTCTGACCGATAAAAGATGCTGCTGGGTAGCCGTCCATGGCTTGACATGTATAATAGTTCTTGAATGTGGAGTAAATATACATCTGTTTGTTTTATTTAATTAATGTTTGTTAATGTTTAAGTTTATGATTATGTTTGTTATTCTGTATGTACAGCGTGGTAGGCCCAGTCCTAGGCTTGCTTACAGCGCTATATAAATTCAACACTAATAATAATGACAATAATAATAGTTAAAAAATGTGATAACTGTCATACATATTTACACTTGTGTTTGCTTTTGTGTTTTTTTAATTATTCTTTTTTTTACTTCAAATCAACATACATTTCTAAATTAAAGCATACAACTATATGCGATATGTCGTACACAGCAAGAACGGATGAACAACATTAAAACAACAAATAAAAAGTTCCTAATTTCTATTTGATCTGGTTATTCGGTTACTTGCGCCATGCTCATGAAACTTACCCTTATATTCAGCTGTTTTTATCTTTCTGTCCCATAGATATTTTGTGGACTTTCTGCTACAATGAAATCTGCAAAAACAGATCATGAAAACGTCTATGTTTCGAACTATAATGATAAAGAATCTGACAGGCTTATGTGCTTATGATTACAAAAGAATATTTTTTTTTCTTAAAGTTAATATCCGAATGAAGGAAAACTGAATGATAAAAAAAAAAAAAAGTAAAAATAGGTTTAATAAAAATTAAATTAATTTTTTTTATTTTATTGCACTAAACATCACATCCGTTCACTTCATTTAAATTTCACCTTTTTTTAAACAGTCAATTAATGAATCGTCAAAATGTGATTATTTTATCATAATTCTCCATTAAAAAAAACCACATTATAATGTTTTGTTAACAATAAATCATTATTATGTTATTTGTATATTGTTAATGTGTTAAAATCCCACTGATTTCCCATAGTTCAGTTTATAATCATTTACTCTGAGTGAAAAGCCACACTTTTGAGGTTAAGTTAGAATATAAATAAATGTGCACGTTGGTTCCAAATGGCTTACGTTGTGGAATGCTCTCTACTCTCTGGCTTTAGACCGCCCCCCAACAGCAACCCGTCGAAATACAGATTGGTTTGAGGAAAATGTTAATGAGATACACTCACTCTCATCGCAAAAAGATAAACTTCAATCGCAGAAAGGGCCAGAGTTATGGCTGCTAGCGCCCCTGGCAAGCTTAACTTTGGCGCCCCTGGCAAGCTTAACTTTGGCGCCCCGGGCAAGCTTAACTTTGGCGCCCCGGCAAGCTTAACTTTTGCGCCCCGGCAAGCTTAACTTTGGCGCCCCGGGCAAGCTTACATTTGGCGCCCCCGGCAAGCTTTACCTTGGCGCTCCGGGCAAGCTTAACTTTGGCGTCCCGGCAAGCTTAACTTTGGCGCCCCTGGCAAGCTTAACTTTGGCGCCCTCGGCAAGCTTAACTTTGGTGCCCCCGCAAGCTTAACTTTGGTGCCCCGGCAAGCTTAACTTTGGTGCCCCGGCAAGATTAACTTTGGTGCCCCGGCAAGATTAACTTTGGTGCCCCGGCAAGATTAACTTTGGCGCCCGGCAAGATTAACTTTGGCGCCCCTGGCAAGCTTAACTTTGGTGCCCGGCAAGATTAACTTTGGTGCCCCGGCAAGATTAACTTTGGTGCCCCGGCAAGATTAACTTTGGTGCCCGGCAAGATTAACTTTGGCGCCCCTGGCAAGCTTAACTTTGGTGCCCGGCAAGATTAACTTTGGTGCCCCGGCAAGATTAACTTTGGTGCCCCGGCAAGATTAACTTTGGTGCCCCGGCAAGATTAACTTTGGTGCCCCTTTTATGTATTATCATGAACATTTTTTTGCAAAGAAACAAAAAACAAGGTGTTAGGTAATGAGTTTATCAGTTACTTTGTCGTTTTAATGAACGATGAACAGTAATCGCATGGTGTTCTGAGCTTGTATTTGGACAGTTAGTACCTTGTGCATCCACAGTGAACTGCTGTTCGCTGACGATGCTGCCTTAACACCTCACACAGGAGAAGATCTGCAGGGGCTGGCTAGTCGTCTGTCACGCGCTTGTAAAGAGTTTGCACTGACAATTATTCTACAGAAAACTTATGCCATTATGCAAGATGCACTGTCTACTCCAATCATATCTATTGAGGGCAATACTTTGTCGGTTGTTGATCATTTCACACACCTTAAATCCAATATTTTTTGTCTCAGTTTGATGAAGAGATAAACATCAGGATCGCAAAAGCCGCAACTATGGCTAAACTGAATAAGAGGGTGTCGAATAAAATCATTCTAACTGAAAAAAAACAACAAAGCTAAGTGTCTATCAAGCCTGTGCACTTAGTACGCTCCTATATGGCAGCGAAGTGTGGACCACATATACCAGTCTTGGGCGGAAACTCTACAGCTTCTATCAAAGATGTCTGCAATGCATTTTACCCGTTCGATGGCAGGGCAATATGCCTAACACAGAGATCTTGGAACGTGCACACATGTTTAGCATATTCTCCACTCTAGCAAGAGGCGCCTTCGCTGGTCAAGCCATGTCAGGAGAGTGGAGGAAGGACGTATCCCAAAGATGCTGTTGTCTGGAGATTTGGCAGGAGGGACAGGACTTGTTTGACGGCCGCACCTAAGGTTTATGGACTTTTGTAAAAGTAGCATAAGAGAAGCCAACATTGATATAAACAAAAAAATGTAATCATTGCCGAACAACGTTCCAGCTGGCGAACAGCATTGTATGAAGGAGTAAGAAGGGCAGATGATACGCGAAACGAGGCCTTTGCAACAAAAAGACAATATTGAAGAATAAACATAACAAGGAATCAATATTCTCCAGCGATAAATGCAGTCGATATTGTCATTCCAGGATTGGCCTAGTGAGCCACTCGTCGAAGTGTAGGACTACATAGCTACTCCATCGCCTCGCCAAGCCGGAAGGAGGCCATATCTATTTTGCCAGTATGAGCAATAGGCTACCATGAGCAGTGAAAACAATTAGCCTACCATGGCCAGTAAGAAAAATTAGCCTACCTTGTGCATTATGCAGAATTTGCCTAATATGGGGAGTATGAACAAGTATCCGACCGTGAGCAGTATAATCAATTAGCCTAACTTTGATGGAATAAAAATTAGCATATCGTGGGTAGTCAGAATAATTGGCCCACCGTGAGTAGTGAGTTATCCTACCTTGAGAAGTATGACCGATTAGCTTACATTGTATAGTGTGAAAATTTCTTTGCAGAAAGATATACCCTTGGTTAGTGGAGTTTACTCTCATGATCTTTGCCTTCTTTTTATATATTTTGAGTTTGAACTTTGCTGCAAATTTGGACATGCATTTTGCCTGTTGCTGCATTTGTAGCTGGTTGTGGAACAGAAGTGTAATTTCATCTGCAATGTCAAGGCTATTCAGCAGTTCCGAGGTTGTCCACTGTATCCCGTCCCACATTTTGACTGTAGATTTGGTCCCTATCCAATCAATGGCAATGTTGAGCTTGATGGGGGCAAGAGACGTTCTAGTCTAACTGCTGTTTTCATTTTAATGTCATCTGTAAGTCTTCCTTCGTCTACCACCCTGCATGTCATCTGTAAATCTTTCTTCGTCTAACACCCTACATTTCATCTGTAAATCTTTCTTCGTCTACCACCCTTCATGACATCTGTAAATCTTTCTTCGTCAACAACTTACATGTCATCTGTAAATCTTTCTTCATCTACCACCCTACATGTCATCTGGAAATCATTCTTCGTCTACAACCCTACATGTCATCTGTAAATCTTTCTTTGTCTACCACCCTACATGTCATTTCTTTATAATTACTCTAAATAATACTGAGTAGCTTCCCAGGTATTCCATAGTGCCAGAAAGACTTCCACAAGGTTTATTAGGCTATCAAAAGTTTTTCGTAGTCGATAAAATTGATATGAAGTGTGGACTTTCATTTGATTTACTATTTTGCAATGTATTGTAGTGTTTCAATGTGACCTGTGCATGATCTGTTTCGGCGGATAGACTGAAGAATTCAGGGCTCAGCCGAAATACATGTATCCTAGACCAATTGCCCATACGTATGAATGATGAAACTCAGCTATGGTAAGATTTTAGAAGCCGTTAACTCCCCAACTGCTACAAACGATAATGCCATGGATCGTTTGCCCAGTAACGCAGGGCATAAAAAAACGGTATATACAAACTCTTTAAATTTGTAACACTTATTATACATTTCACAAATTTTTTTAGTAAAATTATTAGACATTGCAGTCCTACACTCTTAGATCATCTCTAGAAATAGAAATTGTTTTATGTTTTAAAACTGTCTCTTAAATTGAGAGGCTTAGTTTTACATTTGAGTCGATCTTTTAGTCAACTATAAAATGAGAAACTTGCTGGTTGGCTTTTGAAGCTAATTTAAACCAGTTTTGACCTCATCGCGTTAAGGTTAGTTTTTGCATTAGAAAATCATACTTTTTTAATTTTAAATTTTCAAGGTAGGTTTTTGCTTATGTGTTGTTATATAAGCTTGTTTACATAATTTTTCTCGTGCGTGCCCTATGATTTACCCCGCATGAGACGCTGTGTTAACAGAGGGGTGTGGCTTAGTCCTTTGATCTATTCGTGTTTATGCCGCCAGCTACTAAAAATAATTCATCTGTTCCAAGTAGTATTTGGTAGAACGAATGTGATTGTTCTAGAAACGTCATAAGTTTTCTGGAAGGCAGGGCTTACGTGACCTATATAAGGGATTGACAGGCACGGAAGGAGGGACGGAGATTCAGGTAGATTTATTAACTTTGCGAGGCGTGTTTTATTCTTTGTGTATTTGTGAGCTAATATATGTTTATTTCGCCTTATTCATTGGCACATTATTCTAACTGTATTAACTGTGTACCGGTACAAGCTCTACCATACTGTAAGTTGAAGATTGTCATTATATTTTCTTTTCTTTTGTAATTATCTTAAGACATGATAAATCTTAATTAATTGTAACTAGAAACTGTTTTTGTTGTCGTATCTTTAAAGTTGTTGACTCTATGGTATCGTCCTTTGTTAAGCACTGTTTACAACGAGCCAATTAAAATTAAAATAGGATATTAATTTCTCTCAATACTAGTCAGTGCGTAACAGTGTATATATTTTTTTTCCCAAGCACCCTTTAAAATATAACTATGGCGTTGACATCACAATGTGACTATGGCTTTGACATCACAATGTGACTATGGCGTTGACATCACAATGTGACTATGGCGTTGACATCACAATGTGACTATAGCGTTGACATCACAATGTAACTATGGCGTTGACATCACAATCTGACTAAGGTGTAGACTTAGCAGGATGAAGTAGCTGGGCCTGAGTTTTTTTTCTGCCTTTGGAGCAGTTATTTCCATAGAGCGCTAATCACCTCTCTCCGCACATCTGGATAACATAAGATAATTGTCAGTGTGGTATACACTGCTAAACATCAGAACGGTCGCAGGAGATGCCGGGAGCTTTAGTGTGTCAAAGTCATACAGCATATGGGTCTCGTCTGTCTGGTTTGCAGTTATGAATTTCCATCTCTTGGATGAGTTGCCTCCAGCCGTATAGACAGATGATGCCAGGAAATAAAACATATGTCAAAGAAACAGAGAATGAAAATTGGGCTCGTGCTGTTTAACGATGACTTCCAGAATATATTATTTTAAAAATTAACGACATTAACAAAATAATGTTTACAGTAGTCTAAAGTATAGCCAGTTAGTTAGTTTAAAATTGTCTTCTGCTGGCCCGTCTAGATAAGAGAGCCCGCTTATTTAGTAAACACTGAACAAGAAGCTCTGTATAAGTCATTTAGATAAATTTTAATACCAAATTTCAAAATTTTGCAAAATATCACATAATTAAAAATTTTAAAATCTTGTTTTGAGAACCGGCATCATATAGTTAACATGAACATAGACAGCTATTGAATGCAATCAAATGGAAGACAGGGAATTTATAAACATCTTATTAAAATGTTTATACAGTAACAATGATTTTATTTAATCTTTTAAATATGTTGATTTCAACAGAATCTACACTAAACATTGATGAAATAAGCAGGTTAAGTAGATATTATCATGATTATTATTATCTGGGATATAAATATATAAACTGTAAAGAAAGATTCCTGACTCATGTATCACCGTCAAATATATGTCAGACATCTCAAAGGGCATCCATAACATTGTTGTGAGTGGAAAAATACACACAAAAAACACGTTATGCTACTCGACATCAAACTGAGCCCAACAGTCATTAGTACACGTTACTTTGATCAACAAACACACATCTGTAATCTTGGGAAATGATATCTCTAAATCCAAAAATTTCCATTTGAACCCATTCATTGGTCAGTCACAGTCAAAATTGGAACTTTTGAAGTGAAAACGAGTTGATCCCTACATATTCGAACAGTCGCCAACAATGGCATCTCCTGGGTTGGACCCCACCTTTTCAAACGTTACTGGGGAGCCTGGCTCAGATGTTGCCGTCCTCAAGTTGGGTCGGCTGTTTCACAAATGAGTGGAGGATATCCACCAGATCGCAACCACTTTAATGCTTTACTCTGACAGTGATGCATTTCAAATATTCAACATATTATTCAAAAACCATAATCTTAGAAGTAGAATTTGGTTTGATTTAGCTTCTTCCTTGAACCCGTGAAACATGAGGAGACTAACAAGAAGGTACTAACTAGGTTAAAGTAAATAGTGGAACAACCTATGAGGCTGGACAAGAAAAATACATGACGCTACTAAAGGATGACTTAAACGTAGTCCTTAATATTATTATTATCCTCATTTAGATTACTGTATTATATCTAACATAAAAAGACGTGTAAGATATAATGTATTAAAATACAGAAAACAATGTAACTATATTATAGGAAATCATTTGTTTATGTTTACCCGGTTCTATAAGTTCTTTTACCTGTTGTCTTATGTAGTTTCAGCGTTGAACTTCCAACAGTCCAAGTGTTTTGATGTAGAGAGATATACTTAAAAAGCTTTGTGAAACATTTTGACCTTCCCGCTAAGTAAACACTTGAAAATGTCGTCAATTTTTTCTAGGGTTGCAGTTCATGCATTTATTGGCATACGTATGGTCTTAACAGTTCTCTAAGTTACATAATACATGTGTCTTTGTGGATAGCTCTATGAGATATGTAACCCATGCCATGTGTCTTAGTTGGTAGTTCTATGAGTTACTTAGTCCATGCCATGTGTCTTAGTTGTTAGTTCTATAAGCTACTTAGTCCATGCCATGTGTCTTAGTTGTTAGTTCTATAAGTTACTTAGTCCATGCCATGTGTCTTAGTTGTTAGTTCTATAAGCTACTTAGTCCATGTCATGTGTCTTAGTTGTTAGTTCTATAAGCTACTTAGTCCATGCCATGTGTCTTAGTTGTTAGTTCTATGAGTTACTTAGTCCATGCCATGTGTCTTAGTTGTTAGTTCTATAAGTTACTTAGTCCATGCCATGTGTCTTAGTTGTTAGTTCTATAAGTTACTTAGTCCATGCCATGTGTCTTTAGTAATTAGTTATATAAATTACTAAGTCCATGCCATGTGTCTTAACTTTTTGTTCTATAAGTTACTTAATCCATGCCATTTGTCTTTATTGTTAGTTCTATAAGTTACTTAGTCCATGCAATGTTTCTTAGTTGTTAGTTCTATGAGTTACTTAGTCCATCAGTTCTATAAATTACTAAGTCCATGCCATGTGTCTTAGTTGCTAGTTCTATAATTTACTAAGTTCATGCCATGTGTCTTAGTTGTTAGTTCTATAATTACTTAGTCCATGCGATGTGTCTTACTTGTTAGTTCTATAAGCTACTAACTCCATACCATGTGTCTTAGTTGTTAGTTCTATAAGTTACTTAGTCCATTCCATGTGTCTAAATTGTTAGTTGTATAAGTTACTAAGTCAAAGGCATGTGTCTTAGTTGTTAGTTCTATTAGTTACTTAGTCTATGCCATGTGTCTTAGTTGTTAGTTCTATAAGTTACTTAGTCCATGCCATGTGTCTTTAGTAATTAGTTATATAAATTACTAAGTCCATGCCATGTGTCTTAGTTGCTAGTTCCATAAGTTACTTAGTCCATGCCATGTGCCTTGGTTGTTAGTTCTATAAGTTACTAAGTCCATGCCATGTGTCTTAGTTGTTAGTTCTATAAGTTACTAAGTCCATTCCATGTGTCTTAGTTGCTAGTTCTATAATTTACTAAGTCCATGCCATGTGTCTTAGTTGTTAGTTCTATAATTACTTAGTCCATGCGATGTGTCTTACTTGTTAGTTCTATAAGCTACTAAGTCCATGCCATGTGTCTTAGTTGTTAGTTCTATAAGTTTATTAGTCCATGCCATGTGTCTTAGTTGTTAGTTCTATAAGTTACTAAGTCCATGCCATGTGTCTTTATTTTTAGTTCTATAAGTTACTAAGTCAACCCAATGTGTTTTAGTTGTTAGTTCTCTACGTAACTAAGTCCATGCCATATGTCTTTGTTGTTAGTTCTATAGTTACTTAATCCATGCCATGTGTCTTAGTTGTTAGTTTTATTAGTTACTTAGTCCATGACATGTGTCTTAGTTGTTAGTTCTATAAGTTACTAAGTCCATGCCATGTGTCTTAGTTTTTAGTTCTATAAGTTACTAAATACATACCCTGTGTCTTAGTTGTTAGTTCTATAAGTTACTTAGTCCATGCCATGTCCCTTAGTTGTTAGTTCTATAAGTTACTAAGTCCATGTCATTTGTCTTATTTGTTAGTTCTATAAGTTACTTAGTGCATGCCATGTGCCTTGGTTGTTAGTTCTATAAGTTACTTTGTCCATGCCATGTGCCTTGGTAGTTCTTTGAGTTACTTAGTTTCTTTCCATTTGACTGTGTTGTTAGTTCTATGATTTACTTAGTCCATGCCGTGTCTCCGTGTTGTTATAGTTCTATGAATTACTTATTCCGTTCCAGCTGTCTTTCTAGAGGAGGCGCTCATAGACATCATTGATTTCTTTGCATTCTTGTACATGTTCACACTTCCGTCATCAGCACTGGACGTGGTCAAGGCATCAGATCCCCAGAGTCCGGGAGGTTTGTCGTCATCACGGTCATGAAAACGATGGACCTTCTCTATCGCAGTGCTTTCTGGGGGCTTCTCTTGGGGCTCTATCTTGCAGTCTGCAACGTGAGACCAATGATTGACCATGATACAGCTTTAAGCGTTATTTTTAGGGATGTATCTAACAAAATAGTTTAAGATCTTACCTGTACAGATATGAACTAGTTTCTACTATTTTAAAAGCAAGCAATCAAATTTATATATATATATATAAATATATATATATATATTTTTTTTTTAATTCTAATTTTTTGTTCCTATGATTAAAATCAGAAACAAATTACTAATGGCGATTTGCGAGTCATCGAGCCCTAAACATTTGATTAGATTTAGATAATCTTAAGACATCGAGTACAGCAACATTGTCTTAACTTAATTTAAAGCAATAAAATACTGAGATTTAACAAATGTAAACATATTTGCGTTTTGATATAAATTATCGTTTTCAAAGATTGCCTGTTAGTCAAGAAGAAGATCTCACGCTGAGGTTAATACTAAAGCTACTATATTTTTTACAATAATTTTTCCTTTAAATTAAAAACATGAATACACAAATAATATATATATATATATATATATATATATATATATATATATATATATATATATATAATTAAAGAATCACCTAAAAACTCAAAAAGTGTATATAGTATTTTCATTTTAAAAATTATATAAACATATCTTTTTATAGAATGTATATTTTATATTTTAATATATATATATATATATATATATATATATATATATATATATATATATAATTAAAGAATCACCTGAAAACTCAAAAAGTGTATATAGTAATTTCATTTTCAAAATTTTATAAACATATCTTTTTATAGAACGTATATTTTATATTTTGGACAAAAAGATTGGGGAGGTTTAGAACATCAGATTTATCCAGTAACAAATTTAAGTCTTGCAAACATCCATTTAATTTTCATACTTGATTAAAAAAATAATTTGTTTCCCCATTATTTCCGAATTTCTGTTTCGCAATCAGTTTTGGCTTGCATTATGTCTTTTGATTTAATTTTCGTTGTGTTTTGAAAGAAAAACAAAATGAACTGTATCATTTACAGGTTTACATTATTCATTATTGCTTAGTTTGAAAGGAGAGAGTTTCTATACAAATGATAAAACAATGCTTTCCACATTACAACATCATAGATTATATTCTCTAAAAAGCCATATAAATGCTTGAAACAAAACTTACATATTTAAAAAAACAAACAATGTCTGCTCTATTCCCGTCTAGTTATTTGTGTTTTAATTGAAAATAAATACCGTTTTTACTGGCTGCTTCTTTTAGGGCTTTACTTTGTTCTATGGATATGACGTCGTCTGTTTCGTTTGGGCCTGGGTGGACGTGGTAATTTGGCAGTAGTGGCACACCAGGTTTATAGTGACATTAGTGGTACACCAATGTGATAGTGGCATTTGTGGTAGAAAATGGTGAGCATAGCATAAGTGGAAGACCATTGTCATAGAGCTATAAGCAATGCAAGCAATATTTTAAGATGGCAGAATAAAACTACAAAATGATCTTAGACCAGCGGCAAGTAAGGTAGCTGGAAAAGTGACAGTAAAATTGACAGTAAAAGTGACAAGGAACATCAAAAAGAAATTAGAAAGGAAAGTTAGAAACACGGTGGAAAAGGAAAGTGGAAAGGAAAATAGAAAGTAAATAAAACTGGAAAGGAACGTGGAAAGATAGGTTGCAAGGGAAATAAATAGGACATCATATTGGCGAAGAAATTGTCAGGGAAATTGGAAAAGAATTTGGAGATAAATTGGCAAAATAATTTGAAGAGATATCTACAAACACATTGGCAATAAAACTAACCTCTTCTGTATGACATGAAAATAATCAGCAAAGCAGAAGTAGAAAAATAAATAAAAAATAAGACAAAAAAAATATTTGAGTGATGTACTTAACATAATGAAATAAGTTAATGATCTATCATAATGATGTATTATGTTCTTTTCCAAGATTCCGAATTTCAAAATTATCTCGGGATAAATTACTCTAATAAAATCTCACTGCTAAATGTAAGATGGACGTCAGTTGAAAACTCCCGGTTTGAATCGCCTTTACTACAGGAATATGGGCAGCACCGGGTCCAGTGTCGGACGAGTTTGTAGAACTGCAGTCGGAACCTCCGTCCAAAGAAGCAGTAGATGATGAAGTTGGTGCTGTTGTTGGTGTACAATATGAGAACGCAAAGGTCGTTACCTAGATCAGATATATAAACATTGGGAGGAAAACAAAAAGAAAAAGACAACACATAATGAATTTTAAATTTTGTTCATGTTCAGAAGCAACGTGATTATTAATACGTTCAAATTTGTGGAACGACTATACTACAAGTATGGGTATTTCCTCAACTTTTGTGTTACCTTCGGGCTTACGGCCCTGAGTATAGTGTAATTATAAAAAAAAAATATAAAAAATATATCGATACATTTACACCAATTATTTTAGGCCCCAATAATAATTATTATCCCACACGATCCTTCCTATGCAAATAAGTATTTAATTGCTAAGCATTGATTACCCTAATATTGTAAGCCGCTGGATACTCAAGCCTTACTATAGATGTGCTGCCTCAATGGGTTCACAAGATTCATCATTGATTATATCTAGACCATACTAGTTCCATACTTTTGTTGAAGAGCCTTGTAAGGTGATTACGTGTCCACTGGCTAATGTACTTACTCCGTTACTCTAATAATATCCTAACACAGGAAATACTCGGCCGCATTGCCCAGCAAATGATACTAGACAGACCACCAAACAACCCCCCCCCCGGCCCGTATGTTGGTTCGGGGCATTTCGAAGTCAACAGGCTGCCATAACTGCTGCCCACCGTGTGTACCTTTTGCTTTTGGTGTATTTGCACGTGCCTGTGTTAGTGTGTGTGTTTGTGTGGAGCTGTGATATTCTTGAGCCAACTTGTTGTATCAATGCTACTAAACAGAAGTACACAATTAATGCCCCCCCCCCCTTTGCTCTTAGGAAACATTCCTGATACTATGGTGGTTTATTATTTATTTATGATCTTAGGATTTGTGATCTGTGATCTGTGATCTGTGACCTGTGAACTGTGATCTGTGATCTGTGAGCTTTAAACATATTTTTAAAAAAAAATTGTTTGCAAGTTTCGTTTTCTAATCTTCATAACTGTTACTGTTTATGAAGAATTGTTCTGATGAAAATTATTTCTTATCAACATTTTTTCTTACGAACATATTTACTTATTAAAATTTTTTTTTTGTGTTAATATTAATCTTATGAACATTATGTGTTATGACATTTATTTATATTGCAAGTTATTGTAAAAGCCACACTTTCCATTCATTTTTCCATTGTCATCCGAATAGTAGACTAGTGTGTCAAAAGATTGGTTGTTCTAAAATTTTTGTGTTTTGTATTCCTATTCTCAAGACATAGACTTTGTTGTCAACATTTGGTAATTTTTTGTTTAACTCTAACTCTAACGTTCTTTTCTTAATATATGTAGGGTTAAGAATCTCATGTCTATTTAGACAAACCCCCTAGACATCGAAGCCTATAATGGGTTGAAAATATGAAAGGATGAGTGATAATATAAACTCACTTCTAGGTATGTTCAATTCCCTAGTGGAAAAATTAATATCAAATTTCTGACTATAAGAAAAATTGAAATCATGCTAACCCTTGTAGGGAAGGAAATCTCTCCTATATTTAGACCCAAACCTTGTCTCAATGTTTGCGTGTTTTTATGATAATGATCCATTGCAAGTCTTCAATGAATTGAATTAGTTATCCATGGATTTTAGGGACACTTTCACATCAAGTTACAGCGATACTTCTGCCCATAACTGACTACTGTAATGCCCCCATATCTGACCACAGTGACGGCGCTTTAGGGACTTTGAAGCACAGAAATGCAATTTAAGGCTGTTTCGTAACTCATTTGTCATAGACGTTGAAACAAGTCCTATAAATATACAGATGTAGATAATTAGACCTGCAGCGTAATGGGACACAAAAGGCAAAGTACGACACAGTCAGGCCTCCACAGTTCATTCGTTTCATTTCTGAAGAGAAGCCCCAGCTTCGTCTTCATGCAGCTCGAACCTTGAGCATGTTGGGTAGGACATATGTGTGTGAGCAGCTGTGATGAAGACTAACAAAACATCACTCAAGATTCGACTCACTGATGAACACTTGCAGTACATCATGAGAATCTCAATGATACAAAACGTTTCCCCCAACATAAACGAATTTACTTGTTTTTGTAGCCAAATGGGCCAATCATCCAGCACCTGCATATTGGCATAAGAAACGAAAATTGGTATGCCAATGATTTTTAATTATTTCCAATTTTCCGTTTTCATTTATAAATTTATTTTGTTAAAGTTTAATTTTCAGCTAACTGGGTCCTGTTGTGCCCGAAAAAACTTACATGTGATTTGAGTTTGGCTCACCGAGCGATTGAGTTTGAAACCACTGCTCTAGAATTTTGTAAAATACCCACATTTTCTAGCTTACGAAACACTTCATCTGACTACAGAACATGGCCTCTAGAAGATTGTAAAATACGCCTCTTACCAAACAATTCATAGTATTTCCCGACAGGGGTTTCAACATCAAAGAGCCTGTGGGCGTTCGGAGGGTAAGTCCAGAGAGGTATCAGTGAGATTAAATACTGTGCACTCGATACCATAGCTAGGTACAGCAACCGTTTTCTGACTGTCGGAATGAAACAATTAAGTCAGATTAAATGATGTGTACTCGATACAATAGCTAGATACAGCAACTGTTAACTAAGTTTATATTCAGTAGACACAGTCAGGCATTAGTTTAAACTCGGTAGACTCAGTAGACTCGGTCAGTCGTTAGTTTATTTTTCGTAGGCCACAGTCAGGCATAGATTAACATTCGGTAGACAAGATCAGGCATACGTTTGTGTTTAGTAACTACTGAAAGACATAAGTTTATATTCGGTGGCCACAGTCAGGCATACGTCTATATTTAGTAGAAACTGCCAGACATACATTTATGCTCGGTAGACACATTCAGACAGAAGTTAAAAATCGGCAGACACGATCAGACGTACGTTTATATTCGGTAGACACAGTCAGACATAAGTTAAAAATCGGTAGACATATTCAGGCATACGTTTATATTCGGTAGACCAGTCAGGATACGTTTAAATGTGATAGACAAGTCAGGCGTTTGTTTATAGATATTTGATTTACCTTGTTGCAAATGTTAAAATTGCATTAAAAATTAGTTTGCTTCAAATCAATGGCATATTCAAGACAAAACTAAAAGTCTTTTAACAAGAGCCCAACCACCACAAAAGTAATAAATTGTCAATTAATTATAACTTTATTGAAACAAACAAAGTGTATTTGTTTAAAAATATAAGTGTAATAAAAACAAAGACAAACTGTCTCAATGTATAAACAATTCATCAACTTTACTTGTCGGTGTAGAATGTGCTCCTTCCACAAGACCAGACGAGTTGCTCCGGTGAAGACAATATATCCACACGTTAAAGGTGATGAGCAGTAAACACGTGAATATGCCTTGGAAGAACACTTCAATGTATGAGTAGACTGAGGTGCTATTGATATTGATATAACACTCCACCGTCTCTCTGTTGAGACGAAAGATGGGCACTGTACTATGCTTTCAACATGGCCATCAATTATGATTATATCATGGCCATCAAAATATGATTATATCAAGGCTATCAAACTATGATTATATCATGGCCATCAAACTATGATTATTTCATGGCCATCAAACTTTGATTATGGAAAGGTTATAAAACGATGATTATGGCATGGCCATCAAAATATGATTATATAATAGCCATCAAACTTTGATTATGGCATGGCAATCAAACTTTCATAATGCCATGGCATGGACATTGAGCTGTGATTATGGTATGGTCTGGAAATTGAACTGTAATTATGGCATGTTATGGACATTGTTATGTATGACACTTTTCCCCCGTGCTTGACTCCACATTAGATTCCTAGCAGACGGTAGCGATTTTTGTGGGCGTGGCTTAGTCTTTAATGTATCGTGTTTACTACCAACCACTATTAAAAATGTTTGGTATGTCTACTAGTATCTTATTGAAAGATGTCGATTGTATTAGAAATGTAAGGGCGTTTCTAAACGTGTCAGTAGACCCACATATATAATGTATTGACAGGCACAGAGAGAGACGGAGATTGATAGATATTTATAACTTCACGAGACGTGCATTATTTTGTGTTTATTCGCATTGCTCATTCATTATTATTCATTGGCACATTGTACTAACTGTGTTAACTGTGTACCGTTACAAAATATACAATACTGTAAGTTGATGATTTGTAATGATAAGTCTTTTGTTTTGTAATTGCATTATTACTAAATTAAATCAAATTACTTTTAATTTGTACTTGTTACGCACTGACTTGTATTGGGAGAAATTAATCTCCTATTTTAATTTTAATTGGCTCGTTGTAAACAGTGCCTAACAAAGGACGATACCATAGAGTCAACAATATTAAATATAAGACACCCTAAACAGTTTTTAGTTACAATTAATTAAGATTTTTTAAGTCTTAAGAGAATTACAAATAAAATAAAATATAATTACAATCTTCAACTTACAGTATGGTAGATCTTGTACCGGTACACAGTTAACACAGTTAGAATAATGTGCCAATAAATAATGCGAAATAAACATATATGAGCACACAAATACACAAAGAATAAAACACGCCTGTTAAAGTTAATAAAATCTATCTGAATCTCCGTCCTCCGTCCGTGCCTGTCAATCCTTATGTAGGTCGCGTAAGTCTTGCCTTCCAGAAAGACTTATAACGTTTCTAGAACAATAACATTCATTCTATAAAATACTATTTGGAACAGATCAATTATTTTTATTGGCTGGCGGCATAAACACGACAGATCAAATGACTAAGCCACACCCCTCTGTGAACACAGCGTCTCATGCAGGGTCAATCAGAGGGCACGCACGAGAACAATTATATAAATAAGCATTTATATAACAGTACTGCTTTGTGTTATTTTATTTTTCTATGGTCTCGACCTTTGTTAGACACTGTTTGAACGAGCCATAAATTTAAAATATGAGATTTATTTCTCACAAGGGAAGCCAGTGCGTAACAAACAATCAACTGTGATTATTGCAAAGCATGGGCATTAAACTTTGATTACAGCATAGCATTGACATTGAATTATGCTTACAGCATGAAATTTCTGAATGGGAAATTGCTTGTTTATTTTCAAAACTATGTATTATTTTATTCTTACATCAAATGACTACTTAAATGAAAGGTAAGTATATTTAAAATTTACAATATAATCAAGAAATTTTATAGAATGAAATAAAACAACAAATACAAGTAATTTTTTTGTATAAAACATTTCTATATACACTTGTTATTCATTTAAATCCAAATAGTGATGACCAACCTGCTTTTACACATCATTTTTATTTCCCTAACTATTTCAGAAAAACACAAGAACATTTACACACTAAATGGCTGCCAGTCACGGACTGAAGAGGCGTTAAAATAAATGATTTACTGTAACACCCCTTAAAAACGTACTTTCCGTAAAAAACCCTTCGAAAAATGTAATGTCGAGCAATTGGGGCTGGGGCTAAAAATGTGACAAATCATGCATACAAGTAACGCATTTTCTAAGGATCCCAACTAGTGCCCTACCCCCTCTCTCCAAGGCTATGAACTCAACATTTTTCTCCACACCTGAACCATAATAATTCTCTAATGTCCCATCTGTTTTAACCCACCGCAGATTTGCTTTCAAAATCAATTTCAGGAAATCAAATGAAAATATTACGCACCAAACGTACTGGCGGTATTATTTTTAAAGGATCTCATTTTGCACAGTTATCGGGAATTTCCCTTCAAGATTCCCTAGAAAAACAGGAAAAACTGATTTCTGAGGGCTTGTGTTCTCCGTGGGTTTCACATTTGATCGAATGTGTTGTCTTCAGCAACGAGTCTATGTGTCGATAAGTTAACAGGAAGTGGGTCAGCTAGCCGTCCAAATAGTTTGTCGGCCAGCAAGCCACAAACAAAAGTGAAATTAATTTTAAGTATATTTAAAAATATTTATTTTCCAGTCCATTTCGTTATACTAGAGTAAATAACCAGATGGAATCGGAATAATAATGATAGGGCCTTTGCGATCATTTCTACCAGGTATTGCAAAAACTCATCAAAATTCCTAAAAATCCTAACATATTGAACGTTTTGCTTAAGTGTGTGAGTCTAGTATAAAGAAATAATAATATAACGCCCTTCTTATTACGAGTTCTACAGTGTGTCCTTAAAACTCAAAATTTTTTTTTCAATATACATTCAAAAGAAATATCACATTTTGTGTTTGGTTAGCCGTCCTTTGTACCCAACAAACGGAGTTGTCATTCAGTTCAAGCTGCTAACTGCTCGCGATAACACTCTGCTCTTATTGACTAAAAGTGAACTGATCCATTTACCCCTTTTTATTCTTGACTTCGAGCCACATCAACATCAGTGGAGTATGGAAACAAGTCTGAGACAAGACCATCGCAAAGATCGTCTTTAATTGGGAGTCATAGAGACACGCACGCTTCTTCTTCCTTGGATTAATTGGACGGAAGAAATCATAGTACGTTTTTATAGACAGACGATATTGTAGCGTATGTTTAAGGACAGGAGAAATAATAGAGTACGTTTTATACAGTAGAAATCATAGTATATTTATTTATTTAGGCATTTTTTTATATAGCGCCTACCTTAAAGCTCTAAGCGCTTTACAATTATTAAAAACATGATTTAAAAAAAAAATACTTGTGTTATAAATAATAACTTTTCTTTAAAAAGATTCACCTTTCTAATAATTTACTAATTTGTATAAGAAATCACTCTTTTTTAATAAAATAATTTGTCTTATAACCAAATCACTTGTCTTAAAATGAATAACATGTCAAAAATTTTAAAAAATTCTTATATTCTCTCACATTTCTAAAATTCATATCACAGGTCACATTAACCACGGTCTTTTTTTAATATCATTAATACATGGCACACTTAATGACTCATTTCTCTCAAATATTATTAGTTCTATAACTTACTTACTATGTAATAAATCAATTATTTGACTAATAAAAAAACAACTTATTTTTCATTTTTGGTGTGTCTCAAAATGTCTCATTTGTCCTATAAATGACTTACTGGTCTCAAAATGTCTCATTTGTCCAATTAATGACTTACTGGTCTCAAAATGTCTCATTTGTCAAATAAATGACTTACTGGTCTCAAAATGTCTCATTTGTCCAATAAATGAGTTACTGGTCTCAAAATGTCTTATTTGTCAAATAAATGACTTACTGGTCTCAAAATGTCTAATTTGTCCAATAAATGACTTACTGGTCTCAAAATGTCTCATTTGTTTAATAAATGACTTACTGGTCTCAAAATGTCTTATTTGTCAAATAAATGATTTACGTGTCTCAAAATGTCTGTTTTGTACAAAAAATTACTTACGTGTCCAGCAGATAGCTAAGCCTGATGCCAGATATGAGGTTAAGATGCCAATAAGAAGATGACACAAGAATGCATGCTGTCGTCTGATAAAATCTTTTTTTTAAAATGGAAGTAATATGTATGTAGTGACCTGATTGTTACTGTAATACGGATGTAGTGATTTAAGAGTTACAAAGTAATGTTTAGTTGATTTTTTTTTTTGAAACATACGTTTAATTTTTTAATATAGATAATTAATGCCATTCCTATTTGTATTGAATATAACATTACATTTCAAACCAGTATTGAAAGTACGTTTCTCCCCAACAGAATAATGAATAATGTCCTATAACCAATTTTTACTTACCTGCAAAAGTTTGGGTCAGTAAAGTAAATTATTCGATGTAAAACCGCATTGTTTATAGAGATTGGGATACACCAGATCAACACCAGGATGTTGGAGACACACAGGCTGATCATGTAGGTAGAGAACACAGCGTCTTTCATATCCCTCTGCTTCAGTACGATAATGGTCAGGATATTGCCTGCAGTCAAGAAACTTTCAGTCAGCAACGATGTCATTTTTAATGAGAATAAAACAAGGAAGATGAAAGGTGTCCATGCTGCATAATGACGGGTTAAGTTCAGTTAGGAGCAAGTTGTTTCCTATGTTGTATAGTAGGTCAAAACATATTGCGTTATGTTTTAAGTGAAGCGTTCATTGCTAGTGTCATTTATGATATGTTACCAGCTACATGCCTTAGAATATACTCGAAGGTCACATGTTCCCGTAGTATTGAAACCCCTGGGGACACAGCAGTCCGATTTTTGTGTCTCATGAAATGGCAAGGCTGGCTCATAAACTCAAATTATGTTTTCAGTGTCATCTATTACCTTAACCCATGCATTGCTTTGGTTTAAAGTCTCTCTACCATTGTAAGTCCCGTCTATTACGTTCATTTATGCATTGCCTCGGTTTAAAGTCCCATTATCCGATTAAGTCTCATTTATTACAAGAGTTCAAACATTGCTTCGTTTCAAAGTCTCATCTATTATTATGCAAAGTTACATTTTTTATCATACTAAATTCCAATACCTAATATTAGTATATTGATATATTATACTTGTCTGGCCCAACAACACCTAACATTAATACACTGTAATTACATACATGCCTGGTATACCAATACTCAAAAAAAAAATTGAGAGTGTCATAAATGTGTAGTATTTAATGACACGAAATTGTTGAATCTTTTCCAAGTCTGTTTCAGTTAAGTTTGAGAGGTCAAGGCTGTCTCCTAGTATGTCCTGTGGTTCTCCCATCTGTTACTGATTTGGTAATCTGTTGAGTGAATATGATCTCTATATTAATCTCTAATATATATATATACAACAAAAAAGTTGTCAAGCAGTGAATGTCATTCGTGACTGTTGAACTCAGGTAAGAAGGTAGGACTGTCTTTTGGCTTATTGTTTTAGACCGGCAGGTAGGGGGTAGGAATGTCTTTTGGCTTATCGTTTTAGACCGGCAGGTAGGGGGTAGGAATGTCTTTTGGCTTATTGTTTTAGACCGGCATGTAGGGTGTAGGAATGTCTTTTGGCTTATTGTTTTAGACCGGCAGGTAGGGTGAAGAACTGTCTTTTGGCTTATTGTTTTAGACCAGCAGGTAGGGTGTAGGACTGTCTTTTGGCTTATTGTTTTAGACCGGCAGGTAGGGGGTAGGAATGTCTTTTGGCTTATTGTTTTAGCCCGGCAGGTAGGGGGTAGGACTGTCTTTTGACTTATTCTTTTAGACCGGCAGGTAGGGGTTAGGACTGTCTTTTTACTTATTCTTTTAGACCGGCTGGTAGGGTGTAGGAGTGTCTTGTGGCTTATTGTTTTAGACCGGCAGGTAGGGTGTAGGACTGTCTTTTGACTTATTGTTTTAGACCGGCAGGTAGGGTGTAGGACTGTCTTTTGACTTATTGTTTTAGACCAGCAGGTAGGGTGTAGGACTGTCTTTTGACTTATTGTTTTAGACTGGCAGGTAGGAGGTAGGACTGTCTTTTGGCTTATTGTTTTAGACCGGCAGTTAGGGGGTAGGACTGTCTTTTGACTTATTGTTTTAGACCGGCAGGTAGGGGGTAGGGCTGTCGGTAAACACATTTTGTAAAGGAAGGAATAAAATAATAGAGACTGAGAAGTTCAATTTTTTGTTAAACTTTGACAATCTTTGTATTTTCTTAAAATACACGGAACCTGTGTAAAAAACTGTCCCGGTTAAGCCCTAGTAATATAATATTCTTTTTACCCACTAGAGTGTTGCCTTCTAGTGAAGTCTTCCTCCGAGCTGTCGACCACTTATCCCACTTTCTACGTCGTCCCAGACATACGAGTACACCATACTGTAGCTTAGAGTCAGATGTAATTCACTGGTATTTGATCAATTATTTAGATTACTTCTTACCTTAACTTTTATGTTGAAATTGTGTAAGGGGATAGAGTAATGTGCCCCATTTCACCGAGAAAATTTTAATTGTTTGTAAAATAAAATGTTGCAAGCTAGTCATTTTTTTTTTTAGTTTTTAATGTTTAGAAAACAACAATTGGAGTACAAAAAAATTATAGGAAAGAGTCCACGGTTTCCTTGTGTCTTAAAATTTAAAAAGATAATTTTTTCTGATAACATTTGGAATTTTTTTTTTACTTGTGTACGTTAGATGCTACCTTTTTTATTACTTTAAATTCACATTGATTTTTAACTCATGTAACTACATTCAATATGTTATACACAGGAGGAAGGGGTTGCGATAGTTAAAACAACAATACAAGTTTTCTAATTTTATTTGACCTGGACATTCTCTTATTAGCTTCATACTTATGTAACTTACCTTTCAAATCAGCTATTTTTAGCTTTCTATTCTACAGTCACAGATATGCTGTTTACCTGCTAGTACAATGAATTATACTACAAAAGATCACGAAATCGTCGATGTTTCGATATAAAATATTAAAGAATCTGGACAGGCGTGTGTATACATTAAAATATGTTTGTTTACTATTAAAATTAAAATAAAAAAATGAAGGAGACATGAATTTTTTAAAAATTTTTTAAAATATAGTCAATAAATTCCTGTTATTTTATTTTATTACTCTAAACGTCACATCCGTTCAGTCACTTTCAATTTCGCATTTTTGTTTAAAAGGCAATGGGAGTCGCTTAGTCAATTGTTTTGTCACGTGATGAGAGTAAATACGAGTAAGACTTCCGGGATGCTGTATGCAACACACTAGTGCTTGACAACAGTAACCTGTTACACACTACAACTAGTAATTCAAGATACCCAGGCAATGTTCGGCTTTTGGCTGTTCAAACAGTAAAGTTGAGGACAGTGGTATAAGTTTGCATAAATTTCCGCTTAAGGATAAAGAAAATTTAAGATAATGGCTTGACAAAGTGCACCTTTATTAATTATTCACATGAAATCTTGTTCCAATCGGTTATTATAATATTCCTTCCTATTTAATAAACACGCAAATGACGTCATGGGTATGCCGACATTTCGTCCAATGAAAATTAACAATAAAATAAAGAGGAATGACTCTTGCACAAATATTAAACACGCAAATGACGTCATGGGCACGGAGCTCAAGTTCCCATCGAATATCGCTCACAAATTTTTCTTGAAATAATTTTCTTCCTTTAATCATAACTGACGTATATTTATTGTCACATTTATATATTTCATTAAAAAAACAAGTGTATGCCAGAATATTTTGAAAGGTCAATTTTTTAAGTAACATGACATTGGGGAAGCACTGATGAAGACAAAGTTTTTCTTAAAAATTAATGGAAGATCAACTGTTATCTTTTGTTGTGTGTAGCAGCCTAGTGATGGCTTACTCTCATCACGTGACCAAACAAGGAAGTGACTAAGCGAAAATCGTCAAAATGTTCACAAGCTTTATTACAAGTTTCGATTTTTATTTTTTATTGTTTTACTTTGTTAAGAGTAGAAAATTTGTTATAAAAAATATTTATGCGTTTAAAGCCCAGTGATTTCAAATAATTCTGATTATAAACAGTTTCACTCTGACTAAATGGGAACAATTTTGAATTTAATTTTTTTAAAATAAAAATTAAATATAAATGTCCACAGTTTCCGTGTGGTTTAAATGAAGAAATACTATCTACTCAACAACATTAGATCACTGCGGATCAAAAACTTCACAGAAATACAGAGTGGTTTGATGAAACTGACCATGAGATACAGTCAGAACTTAACGATGAACCCCCGGTGCTGAGATCATAACAGAGCAACCCAACGTGAACAGGCTGCGATCATAACAGAGCAACCCCACGTCAACAGGCTGAGATCATAACAGAGCAACCCCACGTCAACAGTCTGAGATCATAACAGAGCAACCCCACGTGAACAGTCAAGGAATAGTTTGTCCTCTGCAAAATAACATTTTAAAAAATAGCGCATACAAATTCCTTGAACTGTAGGACCCACAGCTCAGCTGTGAGTCTGAGGAAATTCAGGGATGTGAAGATAAACATGATACATAAGGCTTCATATGATGCCACATAAGAATTTATGTTAAAATTCAGGGCTATGACGACAGACATGATACCACAGACTTCATATGATGCCACATAAGAATTCATGTTAGAAAGCCATGGCTTTGACGATAGACATGCTATCTAAGGCTTAATATGATGCCACATAAGAATTCATGTTAGAAATTCAGGGTTATGCAAATATACATTATACCAAGCTTCTATGATGCCAAAAAAGAAGTCATGTTAGAAATTCAGGGCTTTGCTGATAGACATGATATCAAAGGCTCATATGATGCCACATACGTAGTCATGCTAGAAATTTAGGGCTATACCGATAGACATGATACCACATACTTAATAACATGCAAGATAAGAGGTCTATGGACCACTCTCCTAGGGCTGCTTGCCCAGCCTGAAAAAATTGGGAACTCAGTTACTTAGAGAAAATAGTCAGAACTAAGAATGATTGGCCGAACGCTTCTTTTTTCTAGTCCTTAACTGTCCGCCTGCTCAATTACTTTTTTTACTTAAGGGCTAGACAATTGTTAGATAACAATCTTAACAGTTATTATTTCTTTATTTACTTATTTAGGCATTTTTTGTATGGCGCTTACCTGACAGCTCTAAGCGCTTTACATTTATTAGAAATATGTTAACTATTTAAACTGCTAAAGTAAAATAAAAATGAAAAACCAGAGCCACTAGAATAGTAACTACAATGTGAAAAATGACTATAGAAACAGTAGCTTAAACATTAAATTTGTAATAAAAACGAGTACACTTTGGCACATTTTGGCCAAAATACCACAGGATCAACCCGTGACAGAAAATGAGGCAGGGCAAGGAGGGTGCATCACAGGTCATAGTCGGACCTAAACAGGTTGTTTTTTAGTACACGTATTTCACATGTTTGAAATGCCGTTAGTATAACTATTCGACATTGTAGTACTTACTTACTAAATCAACTCTATTTTTTTGATAGCATCCTTCACAATGTGAGGATGGTGAAGACTTCGCAAGACGAAATCCACAAGGCCTGGGATTATTCTTCTAGGATTATAAGCAGGTTCCCAACAGCAAATCGCCTCTCTCCACGCCGCTGGATAACCCAAAGGAACATCATGTGGATGATACAGCTTGACACCAGTGACGACGCAGGAGTTGTTGGAATGTTTCATTGTGCCAATGTTATCCGCCTACTGGACTCCATCTGCGGGTTGGAATTCAGAGTTTCCTTCTCTTAGATGAGTTGCCAATCCAAGGTTAACGAGTCCCACCCACTCGTAGCGCAGGTGATGTTTCTTTTAACTGTGCTTTTGAACTCCAGACAACCAACTTGAGCTATCCAGCACTCTGTTTAGGTAAATTATTAAATGAGAAACGACAGGTAAGCATTTGAAGTCTTTGCAATTTTGTGTGTACCTAACTGGCTGTTGTAGGTGTATACCTGAGTGGCTGTTGTAGGTGTGTACCTGAATGGCTGTTGTAGGTGTGTACCTGAGTGGCTGTTGTAGGTGTGTACCTGAGTGGCTGTTGTAGGTGTGTACCTAAGTGGCTGTTGTAGGTGTGTACCTGAGTGGCTGTTGTAGGTGTTCTTGAGTGACTTTTGTAGGTGTGTAACTTAGTTGCTGTTGTAGGTTTGTACCTGAGTGGCTGTTGTAGGTATGTACCTAATTTGATATTGTAGGTGTGTACCTAGGTTACTATTCTAGGTGTGTTTCTAAGTGACTGTTGTAGGTGTGTGCCTAAGTGGCAGTTGTAGGTGTGTACCTAAGTGGCTGTTGTGGGTGTGTGCCTAAGTGGCAGTTGTAGGTGTGTACCTAAGTGGCTGTTGTGGGTGTGCACCTACGTGGCTGTTGTAGTTGTGCACCTAAGTAAATGTTGTAGGTGTATACCTTTGTGACTGTTGTAGGTGTGTACCTTTGTGACTTTTGTAGGTGTGTAACTAAGTTATTGTTGTAGGTGTGTAACTTTGTGACTGTTGTAAGTGTGTACCTAAGAGACAGTAGTAGGTGTGTACCTTTGTGACTGTTGTAGGTATGTACTTAAGTGACTGTTGTAGGTGTGTATCTAAGTGACTGTTGTAGGTGTGTACATAAGTGGCTGTTGTAAGTGTGTACCAAAATGACTGTTTTAATTGTGTACCAAAGTGACTCTTGTAGATGTGTACCTAAGTGACATTTGTAGATGTGTACCTAAGTGACTGTTGTAGGTGTGTACCGTTGTGACTGTTGTAGGTGTGTACCTAAGTGACTGTTGTAGATGTGTACCTAAGTGGCTGTTGTAGGTGTGTACATAAGTGACTGTTGTAAGTGTGTACCTAAGTTATTATCGTTGGTGTGTACCTTAGTGACTGTTGTAGGTGTGTACCTAAGTGACTGTTGTAGGTGTGTACCTAAGTGATTGTTGAAGGTGTGTACCTTTGTGACTGTTGTAGGTGTGTACCTAAGTGACTGTTTTGTTGTGTAACTAAGTGGCTGTTGCAGGTGCGTACCTAAGAGGCTGTTTAAGGTGTTACATGATTGGCTTTAGTAGTAGTTTGCGTGTAAGTTAAACATCACATCCATTTTATTTTTTCATTTTAAGTTTCAAGGGAGCCGGATGGTTTTTTATGACTTTGTGTTACTATTAGTTACTATTAGTGACTATTTATGATTATGTTTAGCGATTTGTTACTATTTTTGAAATTGTCTGACCATTTATTACTATGTGTTAATATGTGTGATTATGAATGGCAAGGTATATATCTTTCCTCTCACAATTTCTGGCAAGATCAAATATTACACCAGACTGCAAATTAACCCTCTCCACGCATCTTGAAAATCATCCAGTCAGGATGATGTTTGACCTAGGAAATCGTAGGGTAAGTTAGAAATGACTAATCTTGGGAGGACTTCAGGTCAGTAAATAACCACTGATCGAGACTGTCTGTGTCCAAATCATTAAGGTTTATATTTAAATTACAAATAGCAAGACCAGCAGTATTACATTATTGAAAAGTTTCAAAATTTTGATCTCAAAACCAGCATCATAAAGGTAAATTGAACATAAATAGTTAGTCAATAAAATCAACTTTAAGAAAGTGAATTTAGAAACAAACTAAAAGTTGAATACGTCATACTAGTTTTATTTAAAGGTGGTAAATCTATTTAATTCAATACAATGTACAAAAAAATGATGAGATAAGCAGGTTCAGAAGATATTGTTATTATTATTATTATTAGCAATTAAAAACATTCAAACTATAAAGTGAGTACGCTAAATCATGTAAACTATAATATGGGTAGGCTGAATCATGTATATCCGTCAAATCAAGATGATGATTATGTAAGGCATCGATAATATCAATTTGATTGGAAAAGAAATAACAAAATCAGCCATATTCATTGCCATCGGACTGACTTCAAACGTCAGACTAACAAGTAAATGTTAACCAAAATAGACGTCGTTGCATGGACCCCACCTTCAAAACCCTTACTGAAGAACCTTGTTCATTTAACCCGTCGTAAGGACAAAAGGACCGGGGGCTATCCACCAGACACAGTCATTGCCACCAGTTTGATTGGTCGACTCCGAAACTGTGATGCACTCCGAATGTTCATTATGCTTTAAAAAAGACACGATCAGAAAAGCAATGTTTTTACGCCCCTTGCTTAGAGCCGTTCAAATAAGGGAGTTGAACGAAAGTGGGCACCCTCCTCGGGCGCCAACATTGTCCTTAAATAAAACCTCATTCATGAATTAAAAGTTCATATACAAATAATTTAACAAATACAAGAAGTGTTTTAATCGTCATTCTGCTAGTTGGCTCCGGGCGGCAATGTTGTTTTTACATTGAGTGTTGTACTTTTGCGAATTCACCAAGGGTGCTTCTTTTCCTCCGCCCTGACTAGGCCATATTTAAACAGATTTGAATAAATAGTAGAAGAAGAAGTGAGGCTTGAACTCAAAAATACAGGATACTCCAAAAGGATGACTTGTACGCAGTCCTTACTATTATTATCTTCTTCTAGACTACTTATTATATACAACATAAGAGAAAGACGTGTAACACAAAGTATATTAAAAGAAAGAGAAACGTAAAAACATTATACTATGAGTTAATATTTTGTTTTGCCACTTATATGATTTCGGTGATCGGTTATATTTTTTTAATGTCAGAGTTTAAATTCTTACAATCAAGAGTTTTTGAATATAAATATATAAATATATATATATATATATATATATATATATATATTCGTTGACAGCTTTGTGCATTATTTTAACCTTCTTGCATTTCATAGTTGAGTTACTGTATTGGAAGTTCTTTGTGTTACTTAGTCCATGTCATAAATATATTTAGTAAGTTCTATGACATACTTAGTCAATGACAATTGTCTGTGTTGGTAGTTCTATGAGTTACTTAGTCCATGCCCTGTTTACATTTAGTTTTTCAATTCCATGTGTACTTCTTGTTTGTTCTACGATTTACTTAGTCAATTCCATGTGCAAATATTGTTTGTTCTACGAGTTACTTAGTTAATTCCATGTGCAAATCTTGTTTGTTCTACGAGTTACTTAGTCAATTTCATGTGTAAATCTTGTTTGTTCTACGAGCTACTTAGTCAATTCCATGTGAAAATCTTGTTTGTTCTACGAGCTAATTAGTCAATTCCATTTGTAAATCATGTTTGTTCTACGAGCAAGTCAATTCCATGTGTAAATCTTGTTTGTTCTATGAGTTACTTAGTCAATTCCATGTGCAAATCTTGTTTGTTCTACGAGCTACTTAGTCAATTCCATGTGCAAATCTTGTTTGTTCTACGATTTACTTAGTCAATTACATGTGCAAATCTTGTTTGTTCTACGATTTACTTAGTCAATTACATGTGCAAATCTTGTTTGTTCTACGAGTTACTTAGTCAGATCCATGTGCAAATCTTGTTTGTTCTACGAGTTACTTAGTCAATTCAATGTGCAAATCTTGTTTGTTCTACGAGTTACTTAGTAAATTTCATGTGTAAATCTTGTCTGTTCTACGAGCTACTTAGTCAATTCCATTTGCAAATCTTGTTTGTTCTACGAGCTACTTAGTCAATTCCATGTGCAAATCTTGTTTGTTCTACGAGCTACTTAGTCAATTCCATGTGTAAATCTTGTTTGTTCTATGAGTTACTTAGTCAATTCCATGTGTAAATCTTGTTTGTTCTATTAGTTACTTAGTCAATTCCATGTGCAAATCTTGTTGTTCTACGAGTTACTTAATCAATTCCATGTGCAAATCTTGTTTGTTCTACGAGTTACTTAGTAAATTTCATGTGTAAATCTTGTTTGTTCTACGAGCTACTTAGTCAATTCCATGTGTAAATCTTGTTTGTTCTACGAGTTACTTAGTCAATGTCATGTGTCATTGCTGTTAAATCGCTGAGTTACCTTGTCATGTCATGTGTCCATCTCGTAAGCTCTATAAGTTACTTAGTGCGATCCATATGACAGTATTGTTAGTTCTATGATTTACTTAGTCAACGCCATGTCTACATGTTGTTAGTTCTATAAATTACTTAGTCCGTTCCACGTGTCAATCTAGAGGAGGCGCTCATAGACAGCATTGATTTCTTTGCATTCTTGTACATGTGCACACTGCCGTCATCAGCACTGGATGTGGTCAAGGCGTCAGATCCCCAAATTCCGTGAAGTGGGTCGTCATCACGGTCATGAAAACGATGGGCCTTCTCTATCGTAGTGCTTTCTGAGAGTTTCTTTAGGGGCTCTATCACGCCGTCTGCAACCTGAGACCAATGATTGACCATGATTTATCTTTAAGCGTTATTTTTAGGGATGTATCTAACAAAATAGTTTAAGATCTTATCTGTAAAGATATGTACTATAGTTTCTACTATTCAAAAAGCAAGCAATCAATCTAATATATATATTTTTTTTATTTACTTTATTTTTTATTTTTTTTTCATATGATTAAAATGAGAAACAAATTAATAATGGCGGCGATTTGCTGGTCATCGAGCCCTAAACATTTGATTAGATTTAGATAATCTTAAGACGTCGAGTACAGAAAGATTGTCTTAACTTAAGTTAAAGCAATAAAATAATGAGATTTAAAAAATGTAAACATATTTGCGTTTTGATATACATTATCGTTTCAAAAGATTGCCTTTTGTCCCAGAAGAAGATCTCACACTGAGGTTAATACTAAAGCTACTATATTTTTACAATTATTTTGCCTTTAAATTAAAAACATGAATACACAAAGTATATATATATATATATATAAATAAAGCATCACCTGAAAACTCGAAAAGTGTATATAGTAATTTCATTTTCAAAATTTTATAAACATATCTTTTCATAGAACGTATATTTTATATTTTGGAAAAAAATATTGGGGAGGGTTAGTTGAAAATAAATACCGTTTTTACTGGCTGCTTCTTTTAGGGCTTTACTTTGTTCTATGGATGTGACGTCGTCTGTTTCGTTTGGGCCTGTGTCGAAGTGGTAATTTGGCAGTAGTGGCACACCAGGTTTATAGTGACATTAGTGGCACACCATAGTGATAGTGGCATTAGTGGTAGAAAAATGGTGAGCATAGCATAAGTGGAAGACCATTGTCATAGAGCTATAAGCAATGCAAGCAATATTTTAAGATGGCAGAAGAAAACTACATGATGATCTACAACCAGAGGCAAGTTAGGTAGCTAGAAAAGTGACAGTAAAATTGACAGTAAAAGTGACAAGGAACATCAAAAAGAAATTAGAAAGGAAAGTTAGAAACACGGTGGAAAAGGAGAGTGGAAAGGAAAATAGAAAGTAAATAAAAATGGAAAGGAACGTGGAAAGATAGGTTGCAAGGGAAATAAATAGGACATCATATTGGCGAAGAAATTGTCAGGGAAATTGGAAAAGAATTTGGAGAGAAATTGGCAAAATAATTTAAATAGATATCTACAAACACATTGGCAATAAAACTATCCTTCTTCTGTATGATTTGAAAATAATCAGCAAAGCAGAAGTAAAAAAAAAAAAAAAAAAAAAAAAAAAAAAAAAAAAAAAAAAAATTGGAGAAAAATTAGAAAAATAATTTAAAGAGAAATCTACAAACACATTGGAAATAAAACTAACCACTTCTGTATGAAATGAAAATAATCAGCAAAGCAGAAATAGAAAAAAAAAAAAAAAAAAAAAAAAAAAAAAAAAAAAAAAAAAAAAAAAAAGACAAAAAAAAATATCTGAGTGATTTACAGAAGAGAATGAAATAAGTTAATGATCTATCATAATGATGTATTATGTTCTTTTCCATAATTCTGAATTTCAATAGTATCTCTGGATTAATTAATCTAATAAAATCTCACTGCTAAATGTAAGATGGACGTCAGTTGAAAACTCCCGGGTTGAAGTGCCTTTACTACAGGAACATGGGCAGCACGGGGTCCAGTGTCGGACGAGTTTGTAGAACTGCAGTCGGAACCTCCGTCCAAAGAAGCAGTAGACGATGAAGTTGGTGCTGTTGTTGGTGTACATTATGAGAATGCAAATGTCGTTACCTAGATCAGATATATAAACATTGGAAGGAAAACCAAAAGAAAAAGACAACACATAATGAATTTTCAATTTTGTTCATGTTCAGAAGCAACGTGTTTATTAATACGTTCAAATTTGTGGAACGATTATACTACACGTATGGGTATTTCCTCAACTGTTGTGTTACCTTCGGGCTTACGGCCCTGAGTATAGTGTAATTATAAAAAAAAAAAATATAAAAAATATAGCGATACACTTACACCAATTATTTTAGGCCCCAATAATAGTTATTATCCCACACGATCCTTCCTATGCAAATAAGCATTTAATTGCTAAGCATTGATTACCCTAATATTGTAAGCCGCTGGATACTCAAACCTTACTATAGATGTCCTGCCTCAATGGGTTCACAAGATTCATCATTGATTATATCTAGACCATATTAGTTCCATACACTTGTTAAAGAGCCTAGTAAGGTGATTACGTGTCCATATGCTAATGTACTTACTCCGTTACTCTAATAATATCCTAACACAGGAAGTACTCGGCCGCATCACCCAGCAAATGATACTAGACAGACCACCAAACAACCCCCCCACCGCCCGTATGTTGGTTCGGGGCATTTCGAAGTCAACAGGCTGCCATAACTGCTGCCCACCGTGTGTACCTTTTGCTTTTGGTGTTGTTTGCACGTGCCTATGATTGTGTGTGTGTTTGTGTGGAGCTGTGATATTCTTGAGCCAACTCGTTGTATCAATGCTACTAAACATAAGTACACAATTAATGCCCCCCCCCTTGCCCTTAGGAAACATTCCTGATACTATGGCGGTTTATTTTTTTATGATCTTAGGATTTGTGATCTGTGATCTGTGATCTGTGAGCTTTGAACATATTTTTTTTAAAAATTGTTTGCAAGTTTCGTTTTCTAATCTTCATAATTGTTACTGTTTATGAAGAATTTTTCTGATGAAAATTATTTCTTATCAACATTTTTTCTTACGAACATATTTACTTATTAAAATTATTTTTTGTGTCAATATTAATCTTATGAACATTATGTATTATGACATTTATTTATATTGCAAGTTATTGTAAAAGCCACACTTTCCATTCATTTTTCCATTGTCATCCGACTAGTAGACTAGTGTGTCAAAAGATTGGTTGTTCTAAAACTCTTGTGTTTTGTATTCCTTTTCTCAATTTTTTGTTTAACTCTAACGTTCTTTTGTTAATATATGTAGGGTTAAACATCTCATAGACGTGTCTATTTAGACAAACCCCTAGACATCGAAGCCTATAATGGTTTGAAAATATGAAATGATGAGTGATAATATAAACTCACTTCTAGGTATGTTCAATACCCTAGAGGAAAAATTAATATCAAATTTCTGACTATAAGAAAAATTGAAATCATGCTAATCCTTGTAGGGAAGGAAATCTCTCATATATTTAGACCCAAACCTTGTCTCAATGTTTGGGTGTTTTTATGATAATGATCCATTGCAAGTCTTCAATGAATTTAATTAGTTATCCATGGATTTTAGGGACACTTTCACATCAAGTTAAAGCGATACTTCTGCCCATAACTGACTACTGTAATTCCACCATATCTGACCACACTGACGGCGCTTTAGGGACTTTGAAGCACAGAAATGCAGAAATTTAAGGCTGTTTCGTAACTCATTTGTCATAGACGTTGAAACAAGACCTGTAAATATGCAGATAGAGATAATTAGACCTGCAGCGTAATGGGACACACAAGGCAGAGTACGACACAGTCAGGCCTCCACAGTTCACTCGTTTCATTTCTGAAGAGATGCCCCAGCTTCGTCTACATGCAGCTCGAACCTTGAGCATGTTGGGTAGGACATATGTGTGTGAGCAGCTGTGATGAAGACTAACAAAACATCACTCAAGATTCGACTCACTGATGAACACTTGCAGTACATCATGAGAATCTCAATGATACAGAACGTTTCCCCCAACATAAACGAATTTACTTGTTTTTGTAGCCAAATGGGCCAATCATCCAGCGCTTGCATATTGGCATAAGAAACGAAAATTGGTATGCCAATGATTTTTAATTATTTCCAATTTTCCATTTTCATTTATAAATTTATTTTCTTTAAAGTTTAATTTTCAGCTAACTGGATCCTGTTTGGCCCGCAAACTTACATGTGATTTGCGTTTGGCCCACTGAGCGATTGAGATTGTCACCGCTGCTCTAGAATTTTGTAAAATACCCACATTTTCTAGCTTACGAAACACTTCATCTGACTACAGAACATGGCCTCTAGAAGATTGTCAAATACGCCTCTTACCAAACACTTCATAGTATTTCCCGACAGGGGTTTCAACATCAAAGAGCCTGTGGGCGTTCGGAGGGTAAGTCCAGAGAGGTATTAGTGAGATTAAATACTGTGCACTCGATACCATAGCTAGGTACAGCAACCGTTTTCTGACTGTCGGAATGAAACAATTAAGTCAGATTAAATGATGTGTACTCGATACAATAGCTATATACAGCAACTGTTAACTACGTTTATATTAAGTAGACACAGTCAGGCATAAGTTTAAATTCAGTAGACACGGTCAGTCATTAGTTGTTGTTTTTTTTGGTAGACCACAGTCAGGCATAGATTAACATTCGGTAGACACGATCAGGCATACGTTTGTGTTTAGTAACTACTGAAAGACATAAGTTTATATTCGGTGGACAAAGTCAGGCATACGTCTATGGTCAGTAGAAACTGCCAGACATACATTTATGCTCGGTAGACACATTCAGACATAAGTTAAAAATCGGCAGACACGATCAGATGTACGTTTATATTCGGTAGACACAGTCAGACATAAGTTAAAAATCGGTAGACATATTCAGGCATGCGTTTATATTCGGTAGACCAGTCAGGATACGTTTAAATGTGATAGACAAGTCAGGCGTTTGTTTATAGATATTTGATTTACCTTGTTGCAAATGTTAAAATTGCATTAAAAATTAGTTTGCTTCAAATCAATAGCATATTCAAGATAAAACTGAAAGTCCTTAAACAAGAGCCCAACCATCACAAAAGTAATAAATTGTCAATAATTATAACTTTATTGAAACAAACAAAGTTTATTTGTTTAAAAATATCAGTGTAATAAAAACAAAGACAAACTGTCTCAATGTATAAGCAATTCATCAACTTTACTTGTCGGTGTAGAATGTGCTCCTTCCACAAGACCAGACGAGTTGCTCCGGTGAAGACAATATATCCACACGTTGAAGGTGATGAGCAGTAGACACGGGAATATGCCTTGGAAGAACACTTCAATGTATGAGTAGACTGAGGTGCTATTGATATTGATGTAACACTCCACCGTCTCTCTGTTGAGACGAAAGATGGGCACTGTACTATGCTTTCAGCATGGCCATCAATTATGATTATATCATTACCATCGAACTATGATTATATCATGGCCATCAAACTATGAATATATCAAGGCTATCAAACTATGATTATATCATGGCCATCAAACTATGATTATATCATGGCCATCAAACTTTGATTATGGAAAGGCCATAAAACCATGATTATGGCATGGCCATCAAAATATGATTATTTAATAGCCATCAAACTTTGATTATGAGCAAGCCCTCAAACTTTGATTATGGCATGGCCATCAAACTTTCATAATGGCATGGCATGGACATTGAGCTGTGATTATGGTATGGTCTGGAAATTTAACTGTGATTATGGCATGTTATGGACATCGTTATGTATGACACTTTTCCCCCGTTCTTGACCCCATATTAGATTCCTAGCAGACGGTAGCGTTTTTTGTGGGCGTGGCTTAGTCTTTAATGTATCGTGTTTACTACCAACCACTATTAAAAATGTTTTGTATGTCTACTAGTATCTTATTGAAAGATCTCGATTGTATTAGAAAAGTAAGGGCGTTTCTAAACGTGTCAGTAGACCCACATATATAATGTATTGACAGGCACAGAGAGAGACGGAGATTGATAGATATTTATAACTTCACGAGACGTGCATTATTTTGTGTTTATTCGCATTGCTCATTCATTATTTTTCATTGGCACATTGTACTAACTGTGTTAACTGTGTTAACTGTGTACCGTTACAAGATATACAATACTGTAAGTTGATGATTTGTAATGATATGTCTTTTGTTTTGTAATTGTATTATTACGAAATTAAATCAAATTAATTTTAATTTGTACTTGTTACGCACTGACTTGTATTGGGAGAAATTAATCTCCTATTTTAATTTTAATTGGCTCGTTGTTAATAGTGCCTAACAAAGGACGATACCATAGAGTCAACAATATTAAATATAAGACACCCAAAACAGTTTCTAGTTACAATTAATTAAGATTTATTAAGTCTTAAGAGAATTACAAATAAAATAAAATATAATTACAATCTTCAACTTACAGTATGGTAGATCTTGTACAGGTACACAGTTAACACAGTTAGAATAATGTGCCAATAAATAATGCGAAATAAACACATATGAGCACACAAATACACAAAGCATAAAACACGCCTGTTAAAGTTAATAAAATCTATCTGAATCTCCGTCCTCCACCCGTGCCTGTCAATCCTTATGTAGGTCGTGTAAGCCCTGCCTTCCAGAAAAACTTATAACGTTTCTAGAACAATAACATTCATTCTATAAAATACTTTTTGGAACAGATCAATTATTTTTATTGGCTGGCGGCATAAACACGACAGATCAAATGACTAAGCCACACCCCTCTGTGAACACAGCGTCTCATGCAGGGTCAATCAGAGGGCACGCACGATAACAATTATATAAATAAGCTGTTAGATAAAAGTACTACTTTGTGTTATTTTATTTTTCTATGGGCTCGACCTTTGTTAGACACTGTTTGAACAAGCCATAACTTTAAAATATGAGATTTATTTCTCACAAGAGAAGCCAGTGCGTAACAAACATTGAACTGTGATTATTGCAAAGCATGGGCATTAAACTATGATTAAAGCATAGCATTGACATTGAATTATGCTTACAGCATGAAATTTCTGAATGGGAAATTACTCGTTTATTTTCAAAACTATTTATTATTTTATTCTTACATTAAATGACTACTTAAATGAAAGATAAGTATATTTAAAAATTACAATATAATCAAGGAAATTTTATAGCATGAAACAAAACAACAAATACAAGTAATTTTTTTGTATAAAACATTTCTATATACACTTGTTATTAATTTAAATCCAAATAGTAATGACCCACCCGTTTTTACACAGCATTTTTATTTCCCTAACTATTTCAGAAAAACACAAGAACATTTACACACCAAATGAACTTGCAATATTTTTGTTTTTAAGCATCTCATCTAGCGCAGTAATTTTGAATTTTATGGTATAAAATCAATATCATCCTAATTCTTTGTCTTCCATTTGCAAAAGATTAAAAACTAATTGGGTGGGGTAGGACTTAAAATTGAATAGAATGTGTTGCCTATTTGCCAAGTTTTCGCCTGATAGGTTGACTGGAAGTGAATCAATTAGCCGTCCGAATATTTTGCTTGCCAGTCACGGACTGAAGAGGCGTTAATATAAATGATTTACTGTAACACACCTTAAAAACGTTCTTTCCGTAAAAAACCCTTCGAAAAATGTAATGTCGAGCAATTGGGGCTGGGGCTAAAAATGTGACAAATCATGCATACAAGTAACGCATTTTCTAAGGATCCCAACTAGTGCCCTACCCCCTCTCTCCAAGGCGATGAACGGAACATTTTTCTCCACACCTGAACCATAATAATTCTCTAATGTCCCATCTGTTTTAACCCACCGCAGATTTGCTTTCAAAATCAATTTCAGGAAATCAAATGAAAATATTACGCACCAAACGTACTGGCGGTATTATTTTTAAAGGATCTCATTTTGCACAGTTATCGGGAATTTCCCTTCAAGATTCCCTAGAAAAACAGGAAAAACTGATTTCTGAGGGCTTGTGTTCTCCGTGGGTTTCACATTTGATCGAATGTGTTGTCTTCAGCAACGAGTCTATGTGTCGATAGGTCAACAGGAAGTGGGTCAGTTAGCCGTCCAAATAGTTTGTCGCCCAGCAAGCCACAAACAAAAGTGAAATTAATTTTAAGTATATTTAAAAATATTTTTTTTCCAGTCCATTTCGTTATACTAGAGTAAATGACCAGATGGAATCGGGATAATAATGATAGGGCCTTTGCGATTATTTCTACCAGGTATTGCAAAAACTCATCAAAATTCCTAACATTAAATCCTAACATATTGAAAGTTTTGCTTAAGTGTGTGAGTCTAGTATAAAGAAATAATAATATAACGCCCTTCTTATTACGAGTTCTACAGTGTGTCCTTAAAACTCAACATTTTTTTTTTCAATAAACATTCAAAAGCAATATCACATTTTGTGTTTGGTTAGCCGTCCTTTGTACCCAACAAACGGAGTTGTCATTCAGTTCAAGCTGCTAACTGCTCGCGATAACACTCTGCTCTTATTGACTAAAAGTGAACTGATCCATTTACCCCTTTTTATTCTTGACTTCGAGCCACATCAACATCAGTGGAGTATGGAAACAAGTCTGAGACAAGACCATCGCAAAGATCGTCTTTAATTGGGAGTCATAGAGACACGCACGCTTCTTCTTCCTTGGATTAATTGGACGGAAGAAATCATAGTACGTTTTTATAGACAGACGATATTGTAGCGTATGTTTAAGGACAGGAGAAATAATAGAGTACGTTTTATACAGTAGAAATCATAGTATATTTATTTATTTATTTATTTAGGTATTTTTTTATATAGCGCTTACCTTAATGCTCTAAGCGCTTTACAATTATTAAAAACATGATTTAAAAAAAAAAAATACTTGTGTTATAAATAATAACTTTTCTTTAAAAAGATTCACCTTTCTAATAATTTACTAATTCGTATAAGACATCACTCTTTTTTAATCAAATAATTTGTCTTATAACCATATCACTTGTCTTAAAATGAATAACATGTCAAAAATTTTTAAAAATTCTTATATTCTCTCACATTTCTAAAATTCATATCACAGGTCACATTAACCACGGTCTTTTTAATAGCATTAATTGCCTAATACATGGCACACTTAATGACTCATTTCTCTCAAATAATACTAGTTCTATAACTTACTTACTATGTAATAAATCAATTATTTGACTAATAAAAAAACAACTTATTTTTCATTTTTGGTGTATCTCAAAATGTCTCATTTGTCCTATAAATGACTTACTGTTCTCAAAATGTCTCATTTGTCCTATAAATGACTTACTGGTCTCAAAATGTCTCATTTGTCCAATAAATGACTTACTGGTCTCAAAATGTCTCATTTGTCAAATAAATGACTTACTGGTCTCAAAATGTCTCATTTGTCCTATAAATGACTTACTGGTCTCAAAATGTCTCATTTGTCCAATAAATGACTTACTGGTCTCAAAATGTCTCATTTGTCCAATAAATGACTTACTGGTCTCAAAATGTCTCATTTGTCCAATAAATGACTTACTGGTTTCAAAATGTCTCATTTGTCCAATAAATGACTTACTGGTCTCAAAATGTCTCATTTGTTTAATAAATGACTTACTGGTCTCAAAATGTCTTATTTGTCAAATAAATGATTTACGTATATCAAAATGTCTGCTTTGTACCAAAAATTACTTACGTGTCCAGCAGATAGCTAAGCCTGATGCCAGATATGAGGTTAAGATGCCAATAAGAAGATGACACAAGAATGCATGCTGTCGTCTTATAAAATCTTTTTTTTTAAAATGGAAGTAATAGGTATGTAGTGACCTGATTGTTACTGCAATACGGATGTAGTGATTTAAGAGTTACAAAGTAATGTTTAGTTGATTTTTTTTTAAACATATGTTTAATTTTTTAATATAGATAATTAATGTCATTCCTATTTGTATTGAATAATTACATTACATTTCAAACCAGTATTGAAAGTACGTTTCTCCCCAACAGGATAATGAATAATGTCCTATAACCAATTTTTACTTACCTGCAAAAGTTTGGGTCAGTAAGGTAAATTATTGGATGTAAAACCGCATTGTTTATAGAGATTGGGATACACCAGATCAACACCAGGATGTTGGAGACACACAGGCTGATCATGTAGGTAGAGAACACAGCGTCTTTCATATCCCTCTGCTTCAGTACCATAATGGTCAGGATATTGCCTGCAGTCAAGAAACTTTCAGTCAGCAACGATGTCATTTTTAATGAGAATAAAACAAGGAACATGAAAGGTGTCCAAGCTGCATAATGACGGGTTAAGTTCAGTTAGGAGCAAGTTTTTTCCTATGTTGTATAGTAGGTCAACACATTTTGCGTTATGTTTTATGTGAAGCGTTCATTGCTAGTGTCATTTATGATATGTTAACAGCTACATGGCTTAGAATATATTCGAAGGTCACATGTTCCCGTAGTATTGAAACCCCTGGGGACACAGCAGTCCTGTTTTTGTGTCTCATGAGATGGCACCGCTGGCTCATAAACTCAAATTATGTTTTCAGTGTCATCTATTACCTTAACGCATGCATTGCTTTGGTTTAAAGTCTCTCTACCATATTAAGTCCCATCAATTACGTTCATTTATGCATTGCCTCGGTTTAAAGTCCCATTATCCGATTAAGTCTCATTTATTACAAGAGTTCAAACATTGCTTCGATTCAAAGTCTCATCTATTATTATGCAAAGTTACATTTTTTATCATACTAAATTCCAATACCTAATATTAGTATATTGTTATAATATACTTGTCTGGCCCAACAACACCTAACATTAATACACTGTAATTACATACATGCCTGGTATACCAATACTCAAAAGTACAATTGAGATTGTCATAAATGTGTAGTATTTAATGACATGAAAATGTTGAATCTTTTCCAGCTCTGTTTCAGTTAAGTTTGAGAGGTCAAGGCTGTCTCCTAGTATGTCCAGTGGTTCTCCCATCTGTTTCTGATTTGGTAATCTGTTGAGTGAATATGATCTCTATATCAATCTCTAATATATATATATATATA
>CAXITT010000142.1:430102-483125 GCA_964033795.1 Lymnaea stagnalis
AGGTAGGGGGTAGGACTGTCTTTTGACTTATTGTTTTAGACCGGCAGGTAGGGGGTAGGACTGTCTGTTGACTTATTGTTTTAGACTGGCAGGTAGGGTGTAGGACTGTCTTTTGACTTATTGTTTTAGACCGGCAGGTAGGGGGTAGGAATGTCTTTTTACTTATTGTTTTACACCGGCAGGTAGGGGGTAGGACTGTCTTTTGACTTATTGTTTTAGACCGGCAGTTAGGGGGTAGGCCTGTCTGTTGACTTATTGTTTTAGACCTGCAGATAAGGTGTAGGACTGTTTTTTGGCCTATTGTTATAGACCAGCAGGTAGGGGGTAGTACTGTCTTTTGACTTAATGTTTTAGACCGGCAGGTAGGGTGTAGGACTGTCTTTTGACTTATTGTTTTAGACCGGCAGGTAGGGTGTAGGACTGTCTTTTGGCTTATTGCTTAAGACCGGCAGGTAGGGTTTAGGACTGTCTTTTGGCTTATTGTTTTAGACCGGCAGGTAGGGTGTAGGACTGTCTTTTGACTTATTGTTTTAGACCGGCAGGTAGGGGGTAGGACTGTCTTTTGACTTATTGTTTTAGACCGGTAGGTAGGGGGTAGGACTGTCTGTTGACTTATTGTTTTAGACCGGCAGATAAGGTGTCGGACTGTTTTTTGGCTTATTGTTTTAGACCGACAGGTAGGGGGTAGGACTGTCTTTTGACTTATTCTTTTAGACCGGCTGGTATTGTGTAGGAGTGTCTTTTGGCTTATTGTTTTAGACCGGCAGGTAGGGGGTAAAACTGTCTGTTGACTTATTGTTTTAGACCGGCAGATAAGGTGTAGGACTTTTTTTTTGGCTTATTGTTTTAGACCAGAAGGTAGGGGGTAGGACTGTCTTTTGACTTATTGTTTTAGACCGGCAGGTAGGGGGTAGGACTGTCTGTTGACTTATTGTTTTAGACTGGCAGGTAGGGTGAATATATATATATACATATATATATATATATATATATATATATATATATATATATATATATATATATATATATATAGATATTGCTTTTGGTGTGGCTGCTTCCTTTTACCAACCGGCGGCCCCCTTACTCAACATGTTCTATATTATTAGAACTGAGCTTTAACAAAAAAGCTGTCAAGCAGTGAACGTCATGCGTGACGGTTGAACTCAGGTAAGAAGGTAGGACTGTCTTTTGGCTTATTGTTTTAGACCGGCAGGTAGGGTGTAGGACTGTCTTTTGGCTTATTGTTTTAGACCGGCAGGTAGAGTGTAGGACTGTCTTTTGGCTTATTGTTTTAGACCGTCAGGTAGAGTGTAGGACTGTCTTTTGGCTTATGTTTTAGACCGGCAGGTAGGGGTAGGACTGTCTTTTGACTTATGGTTTTAGACCGGCAGGTAGGACTGTCTTTTGGCTATTGTTTTAGACATGCAGTTAGGGGGTAGGACTGTCTTTTGACTTATTGTTTTAGACCGGCAGGTAGGGTGTAGGACTGTCTTTTGACTTATTGTTTTAGATCGGCAGGTATGGTGTAGGGCTGTCGGTAAACACATTTTGTAAAGGAAGGAATACAATAATAGAGACAGAGAAGTTCAATTTTTTGTTACACTTTGACACACTTTGTATTTTCTTAAAATACCCGGAACCTGTGTAAAAAACTGTCCCAGTTAAGCCCTAATAATATAATATTCTTTTTACCCACTAGATTGTTGCCTTCTAGTGAAGTCTTCCTCCGAGCTGTCGACCACTTATCCCACTTTCTACGTCGTCCCAGACATACGAGTACACCATACTGTAGTTTAGAGTCAGATGTAAATCACCGGTATTTGATCAATTATTTAGATTACTTCTTACCTTAACTTTTATGTTGAAATTGTGTAAGGGGATAGAGTAATGTGCCCTATTTCACCGAGAAAATTTTAATTGTTTGTAAAATAAAATGTTGCAAGCTAGTAAATTTTTTTTAGTTTTTAATGTTTAGAAAAAACAATTGGAGTACAAACAAATTATTGGAAAAAGTCCACGGTTTCCTTGTGTCTTAAAATTTTAGAAAATATTTTTTTTCTAAAACATTTGGAATTTTTTTTTACTTGTGTACGTTAGATGCTACTTTTTTTTTATTACTTTAAATTCACATTCATTTTTAACTCATATAACTACATTCAATATGTCATACACAGGAGGAAGGTGTTGCGATAATTAAAACAACAATACAAGTTTTATAATTTTATTTGACCTGGACATTCTCTTATTAGCTTCATACTTATGTAACTTACCTTTCAAATCCACTATCACAGATATGCTGTTTACCTGCTAGTACAATGAATTATACTACAAAAGATCACGGAATCGTCGATGTTTCGATATAAAATATTAAAGAATCTGGACAAGCGTGTGTATAAATTAAAATATGTTTGTTTACTATTAAAATAAAAAAATGAAGGAAACATGAATTTAAAAAATTAAAAAATATAGTCATTAAATTTCCTGTTATTTTATTTTCTTGCTTTAAACGTCACATCCGTTCAGTCACTTTCAATTTCGCCTTTTTGTTTAAAAGGCAATGAGAGTCGCTTAGTCAATTGTTTTGTCACGTGATGAGAGTAAATACGAGTAAGACTTCCGGGATGCTGTATGCAACACACTAGTGCTTGACAACAGTAGCCTGTTACACACTACAACTAGTATTTCAAGATACCCAGGCAATGTTCGGCTTTTGGCTGTTCAAACAGTAAAGTTAAGGACAGCGGTATAAGTCTGCATAAATTTCCGCTTAAGGATAAAGAAAATTGAAGACAATGGCTTGACAAAGTGCACCTTTATTAATTATTCACATGAAATCTTGTTCCAATCGGTTATTATAATATTCCTTCCTATTTAATAAACACGCAAATGACGTCATGGGTATGCCGACATTTCGTCCAATGAAAATTAACAATAAAATAAAGAGGAATGACTCTTGCACAAATATTAAACACGCAAATGACGTCATGGGCACGGAGCTCAAGTTCCCATCGAATATCGCTCACAAATTTTTCTTGAAATAATTTTCTTCCTTTAATCATAACTGACGTATATTTATTGCCACATTTATATATTTCATTAAAAAAACAAGTGTATGCCAGAATATTTTGAAAGGTCAATTTTTTAAGTAACATGACATTGGGGAAGCACTGATGAAGACAACGTTTTTCTTAAAAAATAATGGCAGATCAACTGTTATCTTTTGTTGTGTGTAGCAGCCTAGTGATGGCTTACTCTCATCACGTGACCAAACAAGGAAGTGACTAAGCGAGAATCGTCAAAATGTTCACAAGTTTTATTACAAGTTTCGATTTATTTTTTTATATTTTTTTACTTTGTTAAGAGTAGAAAATTTGTTATAAAAAATATTTATGCGTTTAAAGCCCAGTGATTTCAAATATTTATGATTATAAACAGTTTCACTCCGACTAAATGGGAACAATTTTGAATTTATTTTTAAAAAAAATAAAAATAAATATAAATGTCCACAGTGGTTTAAATTAAGAAATACTATCTACTCAACTACACTAGATCACCGCGGATCAAAAACTTCACAGAAATGCAGAATGGTTTGATGAAACTGATGATGAGATACAGTCAGAACTTAACGATAAACCCCCGGTGCTGAGATCATAACAGAGCAACCCCACGTCAACAGTCTGAGATGATAACAGAGCAACCCCCGTCAACAGTCTGAGATGATAACAGAGCAACCCCACATCAACAGGCTGAGATCATAACAGAGCAACCCCACGTCAACAGGCAGAGATCATAACAAAGCAACCAAACGACAACAGACAAAAAACATAACAGAACAACCACTGAGATGATAACAGATCAACCCACGTCAACAGTCTGAGATGATAACAGAGCAACCCCACATCAACAGGCTGAGACCATAACAGAGCAACCCCACGTCAACAGGCTGAGATCATAACAGAGCAACCCCCCGTCAACAGGCTGAGATCATAACAGAGCAACCCCACGTGAACAGGCTGAGATCATAACAGAGCAACCCCACGAGAACAGTCAAGGAATAGTTTGTTCTCTGCAAACTAAAATTTAAAAAAAAAAAAAAGCAAATAAAAATTCCATGAACTGTAGGACCCACAGCTATGAGTCTGAGGAAATTCAGGGCTGTGAAGATAGACATGATACCAAAAGGCTTCATATGATGCCATTTAAGAAGTCATGTTAGAAATCCATGGCTTCGACGATAGACATGATAGCTAATGCTTAATATGATGTAACATAAGAATTCATGTTAGAAATTCAGGGCTATGCAAATATACATTATACCAAGCTTCTATGATGCCACATAAGAAGTCATGCTAGAAATTCAGGGCTTTGTCTATAGACATGATCCCACAGGCTCATATGATGCAACATACGAAGTTTCTTTTAACTGTGCTTTTGAACTCCGGACAACTAACTTGAAAATTTCGCAGCTTAAACCAATCGGCTATCCAGCACTCGGTTTAGGTTAATTATTAAATGAGAAACGATGGTACGCATTTGGAGTCTTTGCAATTGTGTGTGTACCTAACTGGCTGTTGTAGATGTGGGCCTAAGTGAATGTTGTAGGTGTGTACATAAGTGGCTGTTGTAGGTGTGTACCTAATTGGCCGTTGTGGGTGTGTACCTAATTGGCTGTTGTGGGTGTGTACCTAAGTGACTGTTGTAGGTGTGTACATAAGTGGCTGTTGTAAGTGTGTACCTTAGTTACTATTGTTGGTGTGTACCTAAGTGACTGTTGTAGGTGTGTACCTAAGTGACTGTTGTTGGTGTGCACCAAAGTGACTGTTGTAGGTGTGTACCTAAGTGACTGTTGTAGTTGTGTACCTAAGTGATTGTTGTAGGTGTGTACCTTTGTGAATGCTGTAGGTGTGTACCTTTGTGAATGTTGTAGGTGTGTACCTAAGTCACTGTTGTAGGTTTGTACCTAAGTGACTGTAGTAGGTGTGTACCTAAGTGACTGTTGTGTGTACCTAAGTGATTGTTGTAGGTGTGTACCTTTGTGACTGTTGTAGGTGTGTACCTAAGTGACTGTTTTGTTGTGTACCTAAGTGGCTGTTGCAGGTGCGTACCTAAGAGGCTGTTTAAGGTATTACATAATTGGCTTTAGTAGGAGTTTGCGTGTAAGTTAAACATCACATTCATTTTATTTTTTTATTTTAAATTTCAAGGGAACCGGATGGTTTTTAATGACTTTGTGTGACTATTAGTAACTATTTATGATTATGTTTAGCTATTTGTTACTATTTGTGAATTTGTCTGACCATTTATTACTATGTGTAAATATGTGTGATTATGAATGGCAAGGTATATATCTTTCCTCTCACAATTTCTGGCAAGATCAAATATTACAACAGATTGCACATTAACCCTCTCCACGCATCTTGAAAACCATCCAGTCAGGATGATGTTTGACCTAGAAAATCGTAGGGTAAGTTAGAAATGACTGATCTTGGGAGGACTTCAGGTCAGTAAATAACCACTGATCGAGAAGGTCTGTGTCCAAATCATTGAGGTTCATATTTAAATAACAAATAGCAAGACCAGCAGTATTACATTATTGAAAAGTTTCAAAACTTGATCTCCAAAACAAGCCATCATCAAGGTAAATTGAACATAAATAGTTAGTCAATAAAATCAACTTGAAGAAAAAAAAAATAAGAAACAAACTAAAAGTTGAATACGTCATAATAGTTTTATTTAAAGGTGGTAATACTATTAAATTCAATACAATGTAAAAAAATGATGAGATAAGCAGAAGATATTATTATTATTATTATTAGCGATCAAAAACATGTAAACTATAAAGTTAGTACGCTATATCATGTAAACTATAATATGGGTAGGCTAAATCATGTATATCCGTCAAATCAACATAATGATTATGTAAGGGATCGATAATATCGATTTGATTGGAAAAGAAATAACAAAATCAGCCATATTCATTGCCATCAGACAGTCTAACAAGTAAATGTTAACCAAAATAGACGTCGTTGCATGGACCCCAACTTCAAAACCCTTACTGAAGAACCTTGTTCAGAACCCGTCGTAAGGACAAAAGGACCGGGGGCTATCCACCAGACACAGTCATTGCCACCAGTTTGATTGGTCGACTCCGAAACTGTGATGCACTCCGAATATTCATTATGCTTTAAAAAAGACACGATCAGAAAAGCAATGTTTTTACGCCCCTTGCTTAGAGCCGTTCAAATAAGGGAGTTGAACGAAAGTGGGCACCCTTCCCCGGGCGCCAACCTTTTCCTTAAATAAAACCTTATTCTTAAATTAAAAGTTCATATACTAATAATTTAACAAAAACAAGAAGTGTTAATCATAATTCTTCTAGTTCGCTCCGGGCGGCAATATTATCTTTACATTGAGGGTCGTACTTTTGCGAATTTACCAGGGGTGCTTCTTTTCCTCCGCCCTGACTAGGCTATATTTAAACAGATTCGAATAAATAGTAGAAGAAGAAGTGAGGCTTGAACTGAAAAATACAGGACACTCCAAGAGGATGACTTGTACGCAGTCTTTACTATTATTATTATCTTCTTCTAGACTACTTATTATGTATCACATAAAGATAGACGTGTAACACAAAGTATATTAAAAGAAAGAGAAACGTAATAACATTATACTATGAGTTAATATTTTGTTTTGCCACTTAAATGATTTCGTTTGTTGGTTATTTTTTTTTTTAATGTCAGAGTTTAAATTCTTACAATCAAGAGTTTTTGTATATATATATATATAAATATATATATATATATATATATACATTGACAGCTTTGTGCATTGTTTTAACCTTCTTGCATTTCATAGTTGAGTTACTGTATTGGTATTTCTTTGTATTATTTAAAATCTTGTTTGCTCTACGATTTACTTAGTCAATTTCATGTGCAAATCTTGTTTGATCTACGAGTTACTTAGTCAATTCCATGTGCAAATCATGTTTGTTCTACGATTTACTTAGTCAATTCCATGTGTAAATCTTGTTTTTCTACGAGTTACATATTCCATGTCATGTGTCAATGCTGTTAAATCTATGAGTTACCTTGTCATGTCATGTGTCTATTTCGTAAGCTCTATAAGTAACTTAATCCTATCCATATGACCGTATTGTTAGTTCTATGCTTTACTTAGTCAATTCCATGTGCAAATCATGTTTGTTGTACGATTTACTTAGTCAATTCGATGTGTAAATCTTGTTTTTCTACGAGTTACTAACTACATGTCATGTGTCAATGCTGTTAAATCTATGAGTTACCTTGTCATGTCATGTGACCATTTCGTAAGCTCTATAAGTAACTTAGTCCGATCCATATGACCGTATTGTTAATTCTATGATTTACTTAGTCCATGCCATATCTCCATGTTGTTAGTTCTATGAATTGCTTAATCCGTTCCACGTGTCCATCTAGAGGAGGCGCTCATAGACAGCATTGATTTCTTTGCATTCTTGTACATGTGTACACTGCCATCATCCGTACTAGACGTGGTCAAGGCGTCAGTCACGGTCATGAAAACGATGGGCTTTTTCTATCGTAGTGCTCTCTGAGAGTTTCTTTAGGGGCTCTATCTTGCCGTGTGCAACGATTGACCATGATACAGCTCTAAGCGTTATTTTTAGGGATGTCTCCAACGCAAGTTTTTAAAGAATTTTTTCGTTTTTATGAGTAGTTAAGACCTAAGGTATAGTGGGTAATAATTTAAGACTCATGGCGCGAAGATGATATTTGCATTTTTTTAAATTTTTATAGCAATTTATTTAAATGCTAGTAAATTGAACTCGATAGACCCACAATTAAAAAAGACAGTGAGTGTAAAGGAAGGAATTAAAGGATTATATTAACTACGGATGTCTAGAGTTCCGAATTTTTCTAAAGATCCTATTTAATGGTGAACATATGCATTTCGGACAAAAACTAAATATTTATATTAAATTTTAATTTAAAAATTATATCTTGTATGCGAAAGGAAAACATTTGCATACTCTAAATATTATTTAATTTATTCATGTTTAAGTTTAAACTTTAAAAGTTGATGCATAATTTTCCTCCACAAAAATAATATTTAGATATGTAAAATCGATGGTTTCAAGTTTTCTTTCTATTTTTTCTTTTCTTTTTTTCTTTTTTTTTTTTAAATAAGAAAATATTTCAATTTTCTAATTTGGGAAACATAATTCATTTCTGAAAAATTTAGTCTTCTTTTATTGGACTTGAAAATTGATTAATATATTTTGCTTTACAGAGGAGAATCTGTGTTTTTCTATATTACGAAAATAGTATTCCCGATTTAGGAAAAAGTTGGAATGTCCTTTTTCAAACTGGATTTACAATGTATCGAGATCTGCAAAACGTTGCAGTATTTATTAGTACGCCCATTTGAAAAACAAATTTAGGACAAATTTTTAAAATTTGTATTAAATACTAGAATAAATGACCCGAAGTTATGGGGATAATAATGGTATCGATAATTTCTAACTGCTATTGCTAAAACTCATCACAATTCATAACTTTAAAAATGTAATGATATTTACGTTTCTAACATCATTAAGTCTTGAGAAGTATTTACCTGCTATATATTATAGGCCTACCCTACTCCCTTTCACGCCCCTAAACTACTTTTTCCACCCTCTAAAATGACCTTAAATTACAGTCTAAATTATCTCTAATTTTATCACTTTTGTCACTACAGAAGTTAATTGAGGGACAATTATTACGTTAGCGAAGAGAAATGCTTTAGATTTGAACCTTTTACGTGCCCTTGAATTACAACTTTTTTCTCTAAACATTTTTTTTCAAAACTTACCTAAAATTTACAATAAAGGATATATTTTTTTAGATTATATGTATTCGATATATATTGATATCTTTAACAAAAATTTAAACACATTTTGCCTTTTTCAAAAAAATTATATATTAACAGAAAATGGTAAAACAAAGAATTACTTTATCTAAAGAAGAATCGCGCAACCGTTTTTCACGTCTAGAACAGATTTGAGTATTTTTTATTTTTTTTTATAAATTTAAATTGTTAATCTCATAAAATACACATCTCCTTACTTTTTCAAAATAAAAACGAAAATATATTTAAATTTTTTTGAAAAAAAATATTTACCCATCTCTATTTTTCAAAATTAATTTGTAAAGTGTGTAAAATAATTGGGTTTTGATATTCATAGATATACTTTTATAAATGTACCCATGATTTGTTATCACCATAGATTTTCTTAAATGGTAAACATATGTATATTCATACAAAGAGAATGTAACATCTCTTTTCTCCGAAATGTAATACCATATGAGTTAATTATGTTGCCATCCACGTGAAAATGTACACATCCTATTTCCTACCTCCGACACGTATTTACGCAAGAAAATTAATTATTTGTCAAAATGATTCCTTTATTTGAGAATTATCTTGTGCTGCTTGGAGCAAAAGGAATATAGACATATTTGAAAACAGAGAATGTAACATCTCTTTTTTCCCAAATGTAATACCATAGCATTGAAATATATTGTCAACCAAGTGAAAATGTACACATCCTATTTCCTACCTCTGATATGTATGTACACAAGAAATTTAACTATTTATCAAATTCATCCATTTCTTTTAAAACGTATTTTGTTCTGACTGGGGCAAAGTAATCAAACCCTCCACCACCCAGATTAAATACATTTAGAAAATCTTCCACCAGATTGTAGTCCATTCCATAGCCAAACTAAAATAATTTTAACTTCATTTAATTCGTTCTTTTTTGTTTTGTTTTAGTTATAAGTGGATTAGTCAATGCTACTTGGCTATGGAGTTGCGCTACACTGTTTGACTTAAACCACATTTTCTTATTATAATAATTATATTTAAAGGTTAGTTTTAATTACGTTATGAACTTTATAAAAGTATATTTTTGGAATTAAAAAAGTTAAAACTGTTTAAATGTTAAAATAAACACAGCTGAAATGTGTGTGTGCTTTATTAACAATTGAAAAAGCAATCAATTATATCTATTAATTTTACTTTTAAGAAGGTAAAATATATTATCAGTTTTGTCAATCATGGTTATTAAATTTAAAGAAAATTAACAGTATTGGTGATATAGGCTATTCCATTTATGACTTCATTTGCTTTATTATTTAGAACAAATAAGTTTAAAATTTTATTTCGCAATATAGCTCATTCTTATAAATATGTGTTTCCTTTTTTTGAGATAAGCGATCAGGGATTGAATATCCCTAGATTACAAATAAAGAATAGAAAATTCTAAATAATTATTTACAAATAAAAAAAAATTTTGAACATAATTGGACATAATGCATAAAACATTAATATTTTACATATTAATTTATATACATATATATATATATATATATATATATATATATATATATATACACAAACAGAGAGAGAGAGAGAGAGTGAGAGAGAGAAAAAAAAGAGAGGAAGAGCGTGGTGGGGGGAAAGAGTGTAGATATCGGTGGGCGCCGTATCAAAAAAAAAAAAAAACAGACAGACGTACAGACAGACAGACAGACGGACAGACAGACATACGTACAGACGGACGGACAGACAGACAGACAGACGTACAGACAGACGTAGAGACAGACAGACGTACAGACAGACGTACAGACAGACAGACGTACAGACAGACAGACAGACGTACAGACAGACGTACATACAGACAGACGTACAGACAGACAGACAGACCGACGTACAGACAGACAGACAGACGTACAGACAGACGTACAGACAGACGTACAGACAGACGTACAGACAGAGGTACAGACAGACGTACAGACAGACGTACAGACAGACGTACAGACAGACGTACAGACGGACAGACAGACAGACGTACAGACAGACAGACAGAAAGACGTACAGACAGACAGACAGACAGACAGATGTACAGACAGACAGACGTACAGACAGACAGACAGACAGACGTACAGACAGACAGACAGACACGTACGTACAGACAGACAGACAGACAGACACATACGTACAGACAGACACGTACGTACAGACAGACAGACAGACGTAAAGACAGACGTACAGACAGACGTACAGACAGACGTACAGACAGACTTACAGACAGACAGACAGACGTACAGACAGACAGACAGAAAGACGTACAGACAGACACACAGATGTAGAGACAGACAGTCAGACAGACGTACAGACAGACAGACAGACGTACAGACATACAGACAGACACGTACGTACAGACAGACAGACAGACAGACACATACGTACAGACAGACAGACACGTACGTACAGACAGACAGACACGTACGTACAGACAGACAGACACGTACGTACAGACAGACAGACACGTACGTACAGACAGACAGACACGTACGTACAGACAGACAGACACGTACGTACAGACAGACAGACACGTACGTACAGACATACAGACACGTACGTACAGACAGACAGACACGTACGTACAGACAGACAGACACGTACGTACAGACAGACAGACACGTACGTACAGACATACAGACACGTACGTACAGACAGACAGACACGTACGTACAGACAGACAGACACGTACGTACAGACAGACAGACACGTACGTACAGACAGACAGACACGTACGTACAGACAGACAGACACGTACGTACAGACAGACACGTACGTACATACAGACAGACAGACACGTACGTACAGACAGACATACACGTGCGTACAGACAGACAGACAGACACGTACTTACAGACAGACAGACACGTACAGACAGACTGACAGACGCGTACAAACAGACAGACAGACGCGTACAGACACGCACAGACACGTACAGACGCATACAGATAGACAGACGCGTACATACACGTACAGACAGACAGATGCGTACAGATACGTACAGACAGCAGACGCGTACAGACACGTACAGAGAGACAGACGCGTACAGACACGTACAGACAGACAGACGCGTACAGACACGTACAGACAGACAGACGCGTACAGACACGTACAGACAGACAGACACGTACAGACAGACAGACGCGTACGGACAGACAGACGCGTACGGACAGACAGACGCGTACGGACAGACAGACGCGTACGGACAGACAGACGCGTACGGACAGACATACGCGTACGGACAGACAGACGCGTACGGACAGACAGACACGTACGGACAGACAGACACGTACGTACAGACTGACAAGTACGTACAGACAGACACGTGCGCACAGACAGACAGACACGTGTGCACAGACAGACAGACACGTGCGTACAGACAGACAGACACATGCGTACATACAGACAGACACGTGCGTACAGACAGACAGACAAGTGCGTACAGACAGAAGGACACGTGCGTACAGACAGACAGACACGTGCGTACACACAGACAGACACGTACGTACAGACAGACAGGCACGTACGTACAAAAGACAGACAGACACGTACGTACAGACAGACAGACACGTACGTACAGACAGACAGACACGTACGTACAGACAGACAGACACGTACGTACGTACAGACAGACACGTACATACGTACAGACAGACACGTACATACGTACAGACAGAGACGTACGTACATACAGACAGATACGTACGTACGTACAGACAGACACGTACGTATGTACAGACACGTACGTATGTACAGACACGTACGTACGTACAGACACGTACGTACAGACAGACAGACACGTACGTACAGACAGACAGACACGTACATACAGACATGTACGTACAGACATACAGACACGTACATACAGACACGTACATACAGCCACGTACATACAGACAAGTACATACAGACACGTACATACAGACACGTACGTACATACAGACACGTACATACACACACGTACATACAGACACGTACATACAGACACGTACATACAGACACGTACATACAGACACGTACATACAGACACTTACATACAGACACGTACGTACAGACTGACAAGTACGTACAGACAGACACGTACGTACAGACAGACACGTGCGCACAGACAGACAGACACGTGCGTACAGACAGACAGACACGTGCGTACAGACAGACAGACACGTGCGTACAGACAGACAGACACGTGCGTACAGACAGACAGACACGTGCGTACACACAGACAGACACGTACGTACAGACAGACAGACAGACACGTACGTACAGACAGACAGACACGTACGTACAGACAGACAGACAGACACGTACGTACAGACAGACAGACACGTACGTACANCGTACGTACAGACAGACACGTACGTACGTACAGACAGACACGTACGTACGTACAGACAGACACGTACGTACGTACAGACAGACACGTACGTACGTACAGACAGACACGTACGTACGTACAGACAGACACGTACGTACGTACAGACAGACACGTACGTACGTACAGACAGACACGTACGTACGTACAGACAGACACGTACGTACGTACAGACAGACACGTACGTACGTACAGACAGACACGTACGTACGTACAGACAGACACGTACGTACGTACAGACAGACACGTACGTACGTACAGACAGACACGTACGTACGTACAGACAGACACGTACGTACGTACAGACAGACACGTACGTACGTACAGACAGACACGTACGTACGTACAGACAGACACGTACGTACGTACAGACAGACACGTACGTACGTACAGACAGACAAGTACGTACGTACAGACAGACACGTACGTATGTACAGACACGTACGTATGTACAGACACGTACGTACAGACAGACAAACACGTACGTACAGACAGACAGACACGTACATACAGACACGTACGTACAGACATACAGACACGTACATACAGACACGTACATACAGCCACATACATACAGACACGTACATACAGACACGTACATACAGACACGTACGTACATACAGACACGTACATACAGACACGTACATACAGACACATACATACAGACACGTACATACAGACACGTACATACAGACATGTACGTACATACAGACACGTACATACAGACACGTACATACAGACACGTACATACATACAGACACGTACATACATACAGACACGTACATACATACAGACACGTACATACATACAGACACGTACATACATACAGACACGTACATACAGACACGTACATACAGACACGTACGTACATACAGACACGTACGTACATACAGACACGTACATACATACACGTACAGACAGACACGTACGTTCATACAGACACATACATACAGACACGTACATACAGACACGTACGTACATACAGACACGTACATACAGACACGTACATACAGACACGTACATACATAGATACTTACATACATAGTTACGTACATACATAGATACGTACATACATAGATACGTACATACATAGATACGTACATACATAGATACGTACATACATAGATACTTACATACATAGATACGTACATACATAGTTCGTACATACATAGATACGAAAATACATAGATACGTACATACATAGATACGTACATACATAGATACGTACATACATAGATACGTACATACATAGATACGTACATACATAGATACGTACATACATATATACGTACATACATAGATACGTACATACATAGATACGTACATACATAGATACGTACATACATAAATACGTACATACATAGATACTTACATACATAGATACGTACATACATAGTTCGTACATACATAGATACGTACATACATAGTTCGTACATACATAGATACGAACATACATAGATACGTACATACATAGATACGTACATACATAGATACGTACATACATAGATACGTACATACATAGATACGTACATACATAGATACGTACATACATATATACGTACATACATAGATACGTACATACATAGATACGTACATACATAGATACGTACATACATAAATACGTACATACATACATGTATACACACGTACATACACACATGCATACATGCATACATACATTACATATATACATTACATACATACATTACATACATACATTACATACATACATTACATACATACATTACATCCATTCATACATACATACATACATCCATACATACATCCATACATACATACATCCATACATACATCCATACATACATCCATACATACATCCATACATACATCCATACATACATACATGCATTACATACATACATGCATTACCTACATACATGCATTACATACATACATGCATTACATACATACATAAATACATACATATTACATACATTCATACATACATACATAAATACATGCATACATACATATATAAATGATAGATGTGTTTCTAACTTCATTCGATTTCGCTTTCTTTACTTCTATTTTATCTCATCTCTTATCCACACTCCAAACCAGTGAATTTCAAAGCAATTCTACTTTGCCAAATTTTAAAAAAAAAATATGCTGACAAATTTAAATAGATTTAGCACTTACAGATATTGATCATGTGAAATCTTCATTAAACATTTTCCCAATTTCTGAGTTGCTCTTGAACTAAATTATTTTTGACACAGTTTTAAAATATAAAAAAACAAAAAAAAAACGTCACACTTTATTTACAGTTTCAAGAGATTTAAAAAAAAAAAAAAGTTAATGCAAATATTGTTTTCCTGATTATTATGTACCCATCCTTTACGCCCTTCGCCCCCAGCAGAACTGTATAGTCGGAGAGTGGAAACGTTACGATGTCCCTAGTTTGAGAGACATCTTAACTAGTTTGTGCCCCTTTCCATCTTCTCTGAGTTTTGATGTACGAGTTAACGTATGCAAATCTGTACAAACTGTCTTAAGATCATTGTCTGCCATCTATGGCCGCATAATTAGTTATGTTTTACTTGGATGACATACCGGGTTTGGACGCGGTAACTCTTAGGGCTTTACTTTGTTCCAGGGATGTGACCTCGTCGGTTTCGTTTGGGCCTGTCTCGACATGGTGTTAGTGGCGTCAGTGGTAGAACATGGTGTTAGCTGCGTTAGTGGTAGAACATTGGGATAGAACATTAGTGGTATACATTTGGATAGCAGAATTAGTGTTACAACATGGGATAGAGCATTAGTGGTACAACATTTGGATAGAACATTAGTGGTATAACATTGGGATAGCAGCATTAGTGGTGAAACATTGGGATAGAGCATTAGTGGTACAACATTGGAAGACTGGCATTAGAGGTACAACATTTTTATAGTAGCATTAATAATAATAATAATAAAGTGTATTCCAAAAAAACACGCTTTTTTCCCAAAGGCTCGAAGCGCGGTACAAGAGTAAAAAAAAATTTATAATTTACCACATTTAAAACAAACGCAACACTACAAAAACTATTTACAAGCATATAATATCAAAGTCTTTCTACCCATTTCAACCCTGAGCAACACAGCTAATATGCATTAAATGGAAAATATGTTAGACAATCGTCCCAGAAGGTGTTTGCGAAATAAATGTGTCTTTGAATCGGTTTTAAAGCACTCCAGTTTCTGATTGTTTCTGAGATTGACTGGAAGGGCGTTCCAAATTGTTGGACCAACAAATGCGAAAGTGCGCTTTCCGCAAGTCTCAAGGCGAGCACGTGGTGTCAAGAGTTTGCCACTGTCGGATGAGCGGAGCTCTCTAGTGGGTACATAAAGTGTCAGCAGCTCTTTCAGATAGGACGGCACCATGTCATGTAAGCAGTGGTAGCACAAAGTTGCGATTTTGTACTCTATGCAAGCACGCACCGGCAGCCAATGCAACTCTCTCAGAAGTGTTTTTGCATGGTCGAACTTGCGTTTGCGGAGAACAATGCGAACGCATTATTCTGTGCTATTTGAATTTTATCCAGGAGCGTGGCTGGAAGACCCACCATGAGAGCATTGCTATAGTCCATTCGTGCATTGCAGTGCATAGCATTGCATTAGTGGTACAACATTGAAAGAGTGGCGTTAGTGTTAAAACATTGGGATAGAGCTTTAGTGGTACAACATTGGAAGAGTTGCGTTAGTGATAAAACAGTGGGAGAGTAACATTAGTTGTACAACATTGGGATAGTGACGTAAGTGGTACAACATTGAGATGGTAGCATTTGAGGTATAACATTGGTATGGTAGCATTAGTGGTACAACATTGGGATAGTAGCATTAGTATGATGATTGTCTACCATATCTTCCATTTAATGCATATTGGGTGTTGTTTAGGGTTGAAATGGCTAGAAAGACTTTGACTTGGTATGCTTGTAATTAGTTTTTGTAGTGTTGCGTTTGTTTTAAATGTGGTAAATTATATATATATATATATTATTACTTTGTACCGCTCTTCGAGCCTTTGGGGATGAAGCGTGTTTTTGTAATAAACTTTATTATTAGTATTAGAAAGTGGCTGGTGTACCGAGCTTTATAAAACCACTAATAATTGTAATAATAATAATAGTAATAATATTTATATACGAAAAAATTTCTGTAAGAAAATTGCAACGAAAGTGGCAAGAAAACTCTCTAAGAAAGTTGAAATGAAAGTGGCAGGAAAATTCTCTAATACAGTTGCAAGAAATGAAGCTAGAAAACTCTAAAAGATGCAACGAAAGTGGCAAGAAAATCTCTAAAAATTTAAAGGCAAATGGCAAAAAAACACTCTAAGAAAGTGGCAAAGAAAGGGGCAAGAAAACTCTCTAAGAAAGTAGCAAAGAAAGTGGCGAGAAAACTCTCTAAGAAAGTGGCAAAGAAAACTATTCTAATACATTTTCTAGAGAACGCTAGTATGAAAGTGGCATGACAACTTTTTCCAAGAAAGTGCAAGAATATTGGCATTAAAAGTTCAATTAAGAAAGTAATCAATAAATCATCAGCAAGAAAATAAAATAGAGTTTAGAGAGCTATGTAACATAATGCGCTATCATAATAATACGATATGTGCTTTGCTATGATGCTGAATTTCATATATTTTTCCACAGCATCAATAAATTAATCTACTAAAAGCTCACTGCTCTGGGTAGATGCACATCAGTTGAGAACTCTCGGGTAGAGGCGCATTTGAAACAGTCAACCGGACAGCACTGGGTCCAGTGTCTGAAGAGCTTGTAGAACTGCAGACGGAACCTCCGTCCTACGAAACAGTAGAGGATGAAGTTGAAGCTGTTGTTACTGTACAGCACGAGTACACAAAGGTTGTTGCCTGAAATGAAGTTCAGCAAATATAATTTAGTGGAAAAGCAAACAAAAAGTTTTGCTCTTTTGTGAAAAAGTGAAACATTTGAACACAGCGTTTAACTAAATCATTACCAAAAACAAACAATGAATTGTTTTTTTATGTGGAAAAAGTGAAACATTTGAACACGGTGTTTAACTAAATCATTATCAAAAAAAACAAACAATGTTGTTTTTTGTGAAAAGGTGAAACATTTGAACACAATGTTTAACTAAATCAAAATCGAAAACACACAGGAAAGGAATGTTCATAAGCAAAAATAACTTTCAAAGAGATAATGATCACATCTAATGGAAAATTTTAAAATTGTGAATCGCTGAGTTCGAGTTTTGAGATAATTAATTGTTTCCAATTCAACATTTAGTGTTCATTTGTAATCCACATTTGGGACACGAGTGATATCAAATGCTCCATAAAGCCGGACAGCGATTAACTTCGAACAGAAATTATATGAGTCGTCCTATCTGTCTGTCGGCCATTCTCTGCCTACATTTCCGTAAGTATGTCTGTCTGCCGGGATGTCTGTGTTCCCCTCCCAACCAGTCTCTCTGTCCACAAGTCTGTTAGCTGATCTGTCTGCTTTTCTGTCTACTGTTAAGTCTGCTGTTCTGTCTGCTGTTACGTTTTCTGTTCTGTCTGCCGTTCTGTCTGCTGTTCTGTCTGCTGTTCTGTCTGCTGTTCTGTATGTCCCTTCTAAAACATTTTGCAAAGCCACAATTCCTTATCATTGCGAAACACTTCCTGATGTCCTGAAAAAAATTTTTTTTCGGAAAAAACGTGAGGGGTCATATTTCTGCATTCCCTGACAAAGTCTCTCGCATACCAAAGTCTGCTTACGCCCCAGAGGCTGCTGACACACTAGAGGCTGCTTACACCCTAGAGGCTGCTAAAATCCTAGAGGCTCCTCACACCCTACGGGTGCTGACACACTAGAGGCTGCTGACACCTTAGAGGCTGCTGACACCTTAGAGGCTGCTGACATCCTAGAGGCTGCTGACTCCCTAGAGGCTACTGACACCGTAGAGGCTGCTGACATCCTAGAGGCTGCTGACACCCTAGAGGCTACTGACACCTTAGAGGCTGCTGACATCCTAGAGGCTGCTGACACCCTAGAGGCTGCTGACACCCTAGAGGCTGCTGACACCCTAGAGGCTACTGACACCTTAGAGGCTGCTGACACCCTAGAGGCTGCTGACACCCTAGAGGCTGCTGACACCTTAGAGGCTGCTGAGATCCTAGAGGTTGCTGACACCCTAGAGGCTACTGACACCCTAGAGGCTGCTGACACCTTAGAGGCTGCTGACACCCTAGCAGCTGCTGACACCTTAGAGGCTGCTGACATCCTAGAGGCTGCTGACACCCTAGAGGCTGCTGACACCTTTGAGGCTGCTGACACCCTAGAGGCTGCTGACACCGTAGAGGCTGCTGACACCCTAGAGGCTGCTGACACCCTAGAGGCTGCTGAGATCCTAGAGGTTGCTGACACCCTAGAGGCTACTGACACCCTAGAGGCTGCTGACACCTTAGAGGCTGCTGACACCCTAGCGGCTGCTGACACCTTAGAGGCTGCTGACATCCTAGAGGCTGCTGACACCCTAGAGGCTGCTGACAACTTAGAGGCTGCCAACATCCTAGAGGCTGCTGACACCCTAAAGGCTTTTGACACCTTAGAGGCTGCTGACATCCTAGAGGCTGCTGACACCCTAGAGGCTGCTGACACCTTAGAGGCTGCTGACACCTTAGAGGCTACTGACACCTTAGAGGCTACTGACACCTTAGAGGCTGCTGACACCCTAGAGGCTGCTGACACCCTAGAGGCTACTGACAACCTAGATTACGAATAATGCAGTAAAGCTTCCATTTCCCTAAACCAAACGATAAATTTGTTGATTCGGATAAAATTGTTTCGGATAAGTTTGTCTTTCAAAAGTTAGTACATAAAATATATGCTTATAAGTTTATAGCTCCACGCGTATTTTTACGATGTTAGGTTGTCACCTATTGATGCAAGCATATTTGGTTTTTTAGAAGAAAAAAAACCAAGAAAAAACAACAACGCACAACAATGTGCGGAACGATGTAGGCTTCCAAAACTAATTGAAAGCCGCTAAGACTAAAATCTTTGAAGGCGTCCTTTCTGGGACAAGTTTGCAGAACGCATCATTTCATTCTGGTCACGTGATGTAGCGAACACTCCTACAGTAAGAATCAAGATTCTTAGCATCAGTGTGGGAACGAGAAGCGGCATTTGATTTACGATGTTTTCTACACGGGTCAACAAAGCCGGGCGCATTGAGAATAATAATAAAAAGAATGCGCTCATTTCGGATGACCAACGTTTTGGTTAATCGGCAGACGTAAAGTGGATGTGCTGTTTTAGTATTTCACAAAATCTACACTAATTAAAGTGTTTATAATAAACACTACACTAATTAAAGTGTTTATAATAAACACTACACTAATTAAAGTGTTTATAATAAACACTACACTAAAAAAGTTTCAACACAATGTTTTTGTTTTGTTTTGAATTTCAATTAAGGTACCGCCTGTTGGGGTTGTACAATGAACAGAAGCTTGTCTACCTCAGCAAAGTCCGCTCCAGGTAAACTGCTTCTCTAGCAGAGAAAAAGAATGATGTTTGTTGGATGTGCTCATATGGGATGACACATGGCGATAGTTGCATTAATACAATAGATGCATGACTACCCTTGGTGATAGTTGCATTAGTAAATCAGATACATGACAACACAAATGTGCATTAGCCCGAAAAAACGAATTATAATACGAAAATTGTAATTTGTTTTCCTCTGTTCACACCAAATAATTTAATACCCTCCACTTTAAATGGGCAACAAGAGATTGTGGGACAAAACATCCAGTGTCTAGAAAAGACGCAACGGGAAATATTTGGACGAAAGATCACCTGTCTAATAAAGACGCAACGGGAAATATTGGGACAAAACTACTTATTAGATTCCCGATGTCTTACTTACCAAACGCCAAGTAGATTTGTCCGACCACAGTGCTGATGTCAAAAGCGTGGCGTGCGATATGTGGCCACAAGATGAGAGGGATCAGTGAGACCAAATAGTGTGCACTTGATACGAACACTAAGTAGAACAATCGCTTTTTGACTGTGGGGAAAAACACACAAAAAGAACATGTCTGAAATGGGAATGCTGCACTAACACTTGACGTCGTAAAATATTTGTTTCCAAGTAAGACGCTGAATAGATTTTTGGTTGTCTTACAGTTAGCTAAACAAGGTATTCATCCGATCAAGTCGTTAATACAGATAACAATTTTTAGCGTTTGTTACAGAAGACCGTCCACGCACAGAAATTATGTCTTTTCATTTAAAAAAAAAACAAAAAAAACCCAAAGATAATACTGTGACGCTTTGTGTTAAAAGCCATACAGCATGTTTTTGTAGTCAGGCGTAATCACAAACAAAAACCAGCAACTATTTTATTATAACAAAAGTATCCAAACACAGACCATATGGCTTAATAAAATAGATCCATGAAAACATGGACAAACTGTGTCATTGTCTAATGAAGACTTTACTCTGTTCTGTATTTGTACAGCAGCTAAATGAAAATAGAAACATGATTGCCATGTACTAAAAATTCTATTAAACTACAGACACGGAGTATGCTGTGAAAGAACCGATCAATTCCGCTAGTATTTACTTGTCGATGTAGAGTGTGCCCTCTCTGAAATTTCAGATGTGCTTCTCCGATGAAGACAATATATCCAGACATTGAAGATGATCAGCAGTGAGGATGTAAGTAGGCTTGGCAGGACGAGCTGAAAGAAAGCATGCACTGACGTACCGGGGAAGTAACACTCAACTGTTTCCCTGGTATGCCGGAACATGCACAATGAAATACAAGTGTTTTATTATAGGATTTTGTTGTTGGAGACAAAATTAAATAAAGATGAACATAATTTTGTGTTGTTGAAGCAACAAGTTTTCACAGAGACCTGTTCGACAGTATTGAGGTTGACGATGGTTTCGTTAAAAGAGGTGATATTTCGCAGTGGAATAAAGTAAATGAATTGAATTATGTGTACCTCAGTTTGACGAAAACAAGTTGATAAGATGGTTAGCATTAATTGCCTGAAAGGATAGTTGGTATTCATTGCATGTTGAGATATTTGGTATTCACTGCCTGATAGGATAGCTAGTATCAATTGCAAGATAGGGTAGTTAGTATTAATAGCACGATGAGATAGTTGGTATTAATTTCATGATGTGATAGCTAGTATTAATTGCATAAAACATTTTAATATTTAGGAAAAAAACGTTATGGTAGCTTAGATAGCTACTCTGAAGTTGATTATAACATGACGGAGATTTAACCTCAAAGAAATTAGTTCCATTTAAGTCGAGGAAATAACGCCTTTCAGAAGACACCCTCAAGATATCTTATCTGATCCATTTAACCTCATTAGATCTGAACTCATTCATTTACAATCATCAGATCTGAACTCATCCATTTACACTCATCAGATCTGAACTCATCCATTTACACTCATCAGATCTGAACTCATTTATTTAAACTCCTCAAATCTGAACTCATCCATTTACAATCATCAGATCTGAACTCATCTATTTACACTCCTCAGATCTGAACTCATCTATTTACAATCATCAGATCTGAACTCATCCATTTACACTCATCATATCTGAACTCATCCATTTACACTCATCAGATCTGAACTCATCCATTTACCCTCATCATATCTGAACTCAATCATTTACCCTCATAAGATCTGAACTCATCCATTTAAACTCATCAGATCTGAACTCATCCATTTACCCTCATCATATGTGAACTCAACCATTTACCCTCATCAGATCTGAACTCATCCATTTACACTCATCAGATCTGAACTCATTCATTTTAACTCATCAGATCTGAACTCATCCATTAACCCTCATCATATCTGAACTCAATCATTTACACTCATCAGATATGAACTCATCCACTTACCCTCTTTCATTTTTGACTTGAACCCATAGCAACAAAAATGGAGTATGATAACAGGCCAGCATCAGTAGCATCGTAAGAGTCGTCTTTAGAGGAGCATTGTAAAGACATGAACATCTCTTGTTTCTTGACATTAGAGAAGTTGGCCCATGTGTTGGAAGGGGTGGTGATAAAAATCCATTTTCATTTTTATAAGAGACATAATAATCGTTTCATGATTAATATTTTTTTTTCGTCATTTCTATACACTAACAACCTAAAGATGTGTGAAAGCTAGACTTGCAATTATTACTATTTTTTTTTTTATCTTGTTTGATTGGCATTTAATGTAACCTAGATTTATCTAAATTTTATCGAACACAAAATGGCCTGGAAACCCTGGATCAACAAAACTTGATGAAAATTGATCGACATTATAGGTTAGCAGGAAAACTAGTCAGTGGGGCAGCACACGAAGGAAGACTCACAGATGACTTGAAAGTGGGGGGAAAAAAAGGAGTAAAAGTTGGATGTGTCTATTGATCATCTAGTTATCCTTTCCATTGACTGGAAAATGAAAAATCCAAACAACAGGGGAATGGGATATTGTGGAACAAGTGAAAAACAACAACTCAATCTTGAAAATGACAGCGTTATGCTGTCCCTCAACTAGCAACAAAAGCAGGGAACAACGAAAGATGTCGTTATCATTTCAGCACAGCTCGGACTCATTAGAAATAAAATCTAGACAACGATCATGAAGTTAAACTCAAATAACCAAGAGCATATCTCTCTGGTCGGAATTGCACTGGAATTTGTGGAGGCTTTCACATACTTACTTAGACAATACCAAAGACATAAATGGTGGATCCGAAGCAGATATAATAAGGCTTAAAATTGGATAGGCTAGGTAAGCATTTATGCAATTAAACGAAATATCGGAGACAAAGGAGCAGACTACGCAAAGCAAGTTTTGACATTTCAACACAAAGGTCAAAATCAGTCCTACACAACAGAACCAAAACTTTTAGAACAGCAGCGCGCCTTACGCAATAGATATCCGGAAACACTTGCCTAAGAAAGATCCTGAGAATCCAAAAGCTAAAAATCATCACCAATAAAGACTTAGTGGAAAGGATAATTTTGCTGGAGTAAATGGTGGCGGCGGATAAGAATCACTCCTCCCAAACCACAGAAAACAACAGCAGACAAACCTTAACACAGAATCAACATGGAAAAAGATAGAGAGGAAGGACTAAGAATGCAATGGAAGGAATGGAGGCCTTAACATTCCTAGACAACACCATTGACATAAATGGAGAATTCAAAGCGGATCTCAGGGCTAGAATTGTAAAGAATGTTTTAGCATTAAAGCTATTAAATAAAATATGGGAGTTAAAAGAACTTACTCTGCAAAAAAAGATCAGAATCTTTGTCAAAAAATGTCAAACAGTCCAACTCTTTGGCACCGTAACTTGGAGAAGGACATCGAGCATTACGCAGAAAGTACAAACCGTCATAAACACATGCCTTAGAAAGATCATGAACATCAAATGGCCAAACAGCAGCACCAATAAAGACTTACTGGAAGAGACATGGTTGAAACCTATTGTTAAATGCGTCATAAGCAAAAGATGGCTGTGAGAAGTCACACTCTACGATAACACGCCCACCCTCGATAACACTAACATAAAATTCTTCACATGGAATCTACATAAAAAAAAAAAAAGCATGATGGAAATCAAGTAATGCAAGAAATACAAAATTATATTAACTGAAGTAAGCACCAATTGCATTGAGGAACAAAATGACAAGTAAAATGAAAATGATATACAAGAGCTACCGTATTTTCGCATACATAAGACGCATTTAATGCAAAGTTTTAATTACCAAAACTTTATTGGTGCGTGTTACATACAAATCATCAAAACCCAAGTCTTCTATATTATTATTAGTGGCCTTACATGTGTGTGTAGCTTATAATTAGGTGTGTCTTATAATTAGGTGTGTCTTATAATTAGGTGTGTCTTATAATTAGGTGTGTCTTATAATTAGGTGTGTCTTTTAATTAGGTGTGTCTTATAATTAGGTGTGTCTTATAATTAGGTGTGTCTTAAAATTAGGTGTGTCTTATAATTAGGTGTGTCTTAAAATTAGGTGTGTCTTATAATTAGGTATGTCTTAAAATTAGGTGTGTCTTATAATTAGGTGTGTCTTATAATTAGGTGTGTTTTATATGCGCGAAAATACGGTTACATCGTTTTGTTTTGTCTTACAAAAGATCCATGTCTAATACATGACTTACTTGTCTACTAATTGTACATGTCTAATACATGACTTACTTGTCTACTAATTGTACATGTCTAATACATCACTTACTTGTCTACTAATTGTACATGTCTAATACGTGACTTACTTGTCTACTAATTGTACATGTCTTATACATGACTTACTTGTCTACTAATTGTACATGTCTAATACATGACTTACTTGTCAAATAAATGTACCTGTCTGATACATGACTTACTTGTCTAATAATTGTACATGTCTAATACATGACTTACTTGTCTACTAATTGTACATGTCTAATACATGGCTTAGTGGTCTACTAATTGTACATGTCTAATACATGACTTACTTGTCTACTATTTGTACATGTCTAGTACATGACTTACTTGTCAACTAATTGTGCATGTCTAATACACAACTTATTTGTCTACTAAATTTACCTTTCTAATACATGACTTACTTGTCTACTAATTGTACATGTCTAATACATCACTTACTTGTCTACTAATTGTACATGTCTTATACATGACTTACTTATCTACTAATTGTACATGTCTAATACATGACTTACTTGTCAAATAAATGTACCTGTCTGATACATGACTTACTTGTCTAATAATTGTACATGTCTAATACATGACTTACTTGTCTACTAATTGTACATGTCTAATACATGGCTTAGTGGTCTACTAATTGTACATGTCTAATACATGACTTACTTGTCTACTATTTGTACATGTCTAGTACATGACTTACTTGTCAACTAATTGTGCATGTCTAATACACAACTTATTTGTCTACTAAATTTACCTTTCTAATACATGACTTACTTGTCTACTAATTGTACAATTCTAATACATGACTTACTTGTCTACTAATTGTACATGTCTAATATATGACTTACTTGTCTACTAATTGTACTTGTCTAATCCGTGACTTACTTGTCTACTAATTGTACATCTCTAATACATGACTTACTTGTATACTAACTGTACATGTCTAATACATGACTTACTTGTCTACTAACTGTACATGTCTAATACATGACTTATTTGTCTACAAATTGTATATGTCTAATACATTACTTACTTGACTACTAATTGTACATGTCTAGTACATGACTTACTTGTCTACTAATTGTACATATCTAATACATGACTTACTTATCTACTAATTGTACATGTCTAATACATCACTAATTTGTCTACTAATTGTGCATGTCTAATACATGACTTACTTGTCTACTAATTGTACATGTCTAAGAAATGACTTATTTGTCTACTAATTGTACATGTCTAATACATTACTTACTTGTTTACTAATTGTACATGTCTAACACATGACTTACTGGTCTACTAATTTTACATGTCTAATATATGACTTACTTGTCTACTAATTGTACATGTCTAATACATGACTTACTTGTCTACTATTTGCACATGTCTAATAGATGACTTACATGTCTACTAATTGTACATTTCTAATACATTACTTACTTGTCAAATAATTTTTTCATGTTTAATAAATGACTAAGTTTGTCTACTAATTGTAGATGTTTAATAAATGACTTATTTGTCTAATAAAAGACTTACTTGTCTAATAAATAACTTACTTGTCAAATACATGTCTTACTTGTCTAATAAATGACTGGCTTGTCTAATAATTGACTTACTTGTCTAGCAGATAACACAGCCTGATTCCAGTTATGAGAACAAGAAACCAAAAAGAATAAGCGATGAAGAAGAATTGTAAGATACGGTAAAATCTGTTCGAACAAAAGAAAGGCAAAGCATAAGGACTATCCCAACAAATGGTCAACACTTTTCATCTTCACATTCTTTTTACAATGTATTGTTTTTTTAAAAAAGCACTTATTATGGAACAATGCAACTTGTTAATCTCTCCAATTTTTTTTTCTTTAAGGGCGGGGCCGTATTTTTTCGTAAAATGCAAATGTTATAGCATGTGTGTTGACCCAATGTTGCTATAATGTTTTAATATTAACGTTAATGATTACACGTGTAGCGCTGTATCGAAACCATCAGCATCACAACTTTAAAAAAAACAAAAAAACAAGAAAATTCTTGTAATACGTTCGAATTTGTTATCAAGAATACTCTCTGGTGATGCAGTAAACTCTATAGCGTCTTTTTTTTGGAGAGTTTCAACTTTCTCTATGAAAAAGCAAATTTCCCAGTCGTTAAAGAATTTTGATAATTAATTAGACATGGTACATTTTAGTTGATACGTGTGCACAGTTGCAATCTTTGTGTGTGTGGGTGTGTGTATTAATATTCGTCTCTTTAGAGCAGTGGTTCTCAAACCTTCCTAATGCCGTGAACCTTTAATGTAGAGACGTACGTTGTGATGACCTCCAACAATAAAATAAATTTTGTAGCAATTTCATCAATATGCATTTGGTGACCCGTGTATAAGGGTAGAATAACATCCCCAAAGGGATCACGAACCAAAAGTTGAGAACCACAGCTTTAGAGGATTATACTTTTTCATTTGATTGCTATAAGTTAATATTTATTTTATTTTTTTTTGTCTATATGATTTTAAATTCTTTTATGAATGTAAAAACTTTAATCAAAATAAATATTTTAATATCACTGGCTTGGTGTTGTTTGATTTTTTAGTGTTTTTTTTTGTTTTTGTTTTTTTTTGGTTTGTTGTTTTTATTTTAAAAAAACGAATAAAGGTCCCTAATATAAATCTCATTTTAGATTACCTAGATACCCCCCCCCCCCTAAAAGAAAAAATGAAACAGGGTACAACAGTGTACTTAATCTAGTAACCTCTGCAATTTATTGTTAATGTAAGGACACCTTTGTATTAAAATAAGCCTTGGTGCCTTTTGTCTTTACATCACTTTAAAATATGTGGGTACACAATGTACACTAACGAGTTATCATTTAAAAAATAGAAGGACACACGTACAATATCACGTGATCATTTAACTATTTATGATAAATAATGACCTGTTCCTTGCCATTAATATATTTACAGCAATTTATAATTATATTGTTCTGATTAACAACTATTTTCCATGTCACTAAATAGCTAAATTACATGTCACTACATAACTATTTTACATGTCAATACATTGCTAGATTACATGTCACTACATAGCTACATTACATGTCAATACATAGAAACATTACATATCATTACATATCTAAATTGTATGTCACTGAACAGCTACATTACATGTCACTACATAACTGTATGGGGATGCGGTGGTCAAAGTGATAGTGCGCTGCGCTGCGGTACCAAGACTTCAAAATAAATCCCAATCAGTCACGGGTTCGAATCCTGGTGCTGGCACCCCTACGGGTAGATGACGACCTCAAAAACCCCCCGCTGCCCTCCTGCTATACCTCGGAAAAGGCTAAGGGAGCAAACCCTGACAGAAAATCAGGAAATCACTTTCTTCTGGTCAAGGCAGACCAACAAACGAACCTAGACAGCATGGTGTAGGCTTCGCTGATTAGAACACTCTTACACCATTCATCGCTCCATCAGGCACGGAGAGGATCCTCACTCTAAGACTCAGAACAGCTGCAGTCCCAGCAAACATTCTTAGTGTATATGCCCCAACTCTCTGTTCAACTCCGGACCAGGCAATCTACCTACTGGGAGATTTCAATGCTAGAGTGGGGACTGTTTGGCTCTTTGGAAGAGGAAAGATTAATGAAAATGGAAAGAGGCGTGCACAACTAGATAGCATCCCACTCACTCACAGCTATCACAGTGACTGTGACACGGATCACTCGCCAGCAAGGTACGAATAATGAGGAAAAACTCGTACCACACCAAGAAAAAGGGATGTCCACGTATCAATACCTTCTGCATGAAAGACCCTGCGCTAACGCAGCTGTTCACAGAGCTGTTCACAGACCCGGTGAAGGAAGGTATCTCAAGGATGTCCCCATGCGTCACCATTGATACAATCGTGATACAATCTATACATCCGCTCTTACAAGCCTACACCCGACATTTTGCATGCCTTAAAAATACCCAAAAGGCTGCACGTAATTTCGCTAACACCTACTGGTTTAACCTCTGTTCCAGCATACAGTCAGCAGCAGATATGGGCGATGCAAAAGCAATGTACGAAAACATCAAAAAGGCAACATATGACGTCCAAAGTTGCTCCTCTAAAGTCCAAAAATGGAGAAATTATCCAAGACCGGGCAGCACAGCTAAAACGGTGGGTTGAGCATTATCTGGAATTGTATTCAACAGTTACCACAGTCTCCAGATATGCAACTCATGGAAGAACTTGATGTCGTGCCCTCACAGGAAGAGCTGAGAAAAGCTATTGATAGCCTAGCTTGTGGAAAAGCACCAGAGGCTCCAACCATTGCACGAGATTCTGTCCCTCTGCTGGGAACAGGGCTACATCCCCCCAGACCAAAATGATGCAAATAGAGTGACACTATATAAATAATTATCGCGGCATTTGACTCCTTAGTATTGTAGGAAAGGCCTTTGCCCGTGTAATACTAACACGTTTACAGAGTCTAGCATCCCGTGTCTATTCAGAATCTTGGTGCGGTTTCCGGGCGTATTCTCCATACGACAGCTCCAGGAAAAATGCAGAGAGCAGCAGATGCCACTGTACATTGCCTTTGTGGACCTTACAAAAGTCGCAACGGGCTATTCAAAATACTGGCAAAAATCGGCTGTCCCCCTCACTTACTTGCCATCATCAGAGAGTTCCATGAAAATATGCAGGGTACAGTGCAGTTCGATGGAGCCAGGTCAGAAGCCTTTCCAGTCAGCAGCGGAGTTAAACAAGGTTGTGTACTCGCACCAACACTGTTCGCAATATTCTTCTCTGTACTACTTCGATACGCATTCAAGGATAGCAGTGAGGGAATCTGGTTACACACCACAGCTGATGGAGGACTTTTCAACACTGCCCGCCTCCGAGCCAAGACCAAAACGACAGATGTCCTAATTCGCGAGCTACTATTTGCTCTAACCGCACACACAGAAATTGGTTTGCAACAACTCGTGTCAAGCTTCTCCAATGCCTACAAAGAATTTGGTCTGCAAATCAACTTGAAAAAGACAAACATCATGGCCCAAGACACTCGACCTCCACCTAACATAAAAATCGATAACGAAAACTTGGGTCCAAGGTCTCCAACACACTGTCCATTGAAGAAGAAATTAACAGCAGAATCGGCAAGGCAGCTGCCACAATGGCTAAACTAAATAAAGGGTTCACGCAAAACACCAAGCTAACGGAGAAAACCAAACTGTGCGTCTATCGAGCTTGTGTCATCAGTACACTACTATACGGGAGCGAGACATGGACCACCTATACATCCCAAGAGCGCAAGCTTAATAGCTTCCATATGAGATGCCTGCGTCGCATCCTTGGTATTAAATGGCAAGAAAAAGTGACTAATAGTGAGGTCCTAATGAGTGCGAATACCCAAAGCATGTTCACAATCCTTAGTGAAAGACGCCTGAGATGGCTAGGTCATGTTAAAAGAATGAGTCCCGGCCGCATTCCGAAAGACCTCCTATATGGTGAACTTGCTTCGAGAAAGAGGAAAACAGGTCGCCCACGTCTGCGATTTAAAGATGTCTGTCAAAGGGACATGAAAGCAGCCAAAGTACTTACAAGTGACTGGGAGTGTAAGGCAAAAGACCGATATACGTGGCGCACAGTTGTCACCGCTGCTTGCATGACCTTGCATCGTCCTATCTCAAAGAGCTGCTGACGCCTTATGTATCCACTAGACAACTCCTCTCGTCTGATAGTTGGAAACTCTCGCCTTGAGACTTACGAGGGGCGTACTTTCGCATTTGCTGGCCCAACAATTAGGAACACCCTTCCTGTCGCTCTCAGAGACAGCCAGTCACTGGAGTCTTTCAAAACTGATCTCAAGACATATCTATTTCGCAAACACCTGCTGCGATGATCTTGTAGATATGTATTGGCATGTATTTTTTTCTGGTTGTTAGGTAAGAAAGAATGGGTATTCTCGTATATAGTTTTTTTGCATAGTTGCATTCTATAATTCAGTGTGGTATATTATAGATTGTTTCATTTCTCTTTTAATATACTTGACTGTTGACTGCGCTTTGAGCCTTGGGGGATTAAGAGTGATTTTGAAATAAAATTTATTACTATTATTATTATTATTATTGTTTCATGTCACTTCATAGCTATATTTCTGTAGTAATTGCAACGTAAGTAATATCTATAACACTGCATTTCATAATGTGAAATTCAGGTCAACACACTAACAAAGAAACAGATCATACGAGAAATCATAATTTATGCCAAGGCAGACTGGGATGACCTGAGGATTGCAACGACAGAGCTGAGCTCAAGCATGCAGGGGATTCAGGGTACAGCGACAACAGAAGAGCTGTGGGTAAAGTTTAAGACAACAATCACTGATGCAGTGAAGAAATTCATACCACACAAGATCACCAAACCTAGGATAAATCAGCCATGGGTCACAGCTGAAATCCGTAGGCTCATCCCAAGCAGAGAACGCCAATACAAACGTATGAAGAAAAATGGCTCGATTGAACTGAGAGAGGACGTACTGAGACTCCGCCGAACCATTCAACGCTTATTGCACAGATCATATTGGATCTACATGAACGGCATCTTCTCAGAGGAAGACAACCCGACCAAAGATGTCAAGAACAAGCGCATCTGGAGCTATGTGAAGAAACCAAAAGTCCTCAAACGCTGGAGTTTTCCCCCAATAGGGGGATGGCCATTTCACATCTGACCCAAAAGCACAGGCTGACGTAGTCAATCAGCAGTTCCATTCGGTCTTTGGTGACGATAGAGAGTACTCGGAGGCTGAGTTCCTTCTGAAGACCAAAATGATGAACAGAGCCTACCCTGTCATGGAAGATATCCAGATATCAAAACAAAGTGTTCCTCAATACCATTAACCCTTACAAAGCATGTGGTCCTGGTAACATCAAACAACGAGTGCTCAAAGAATTAGCCAAAGTAATCGCTCTTGCATTGACAATTCTCTTCCAATCGTCACTATGCACAGGAACTGTTCCAGCAGACTGGAGAACAGCTCATGTCACTCCAATCTACAAGAAAGAGGAGCATTCTGAACCTGCCAACTATCGTCCGATATCTCTCACCAGCGTGGTCTGCAAACTGTTGGAGCACATAATCGTAAGCACAGACATGAAGCATCTTAAAAGCCAAAATATACTCAATGACTGTCAACATGGCTGCCGTATCAATAGATCATGTAAGACCCAGCTCCTTGAATTTGTAGGAGACTTGATGCCAAATCTGTAGAACCACAAGAAAACTGACGTGCTGGTGATGGACTTCGCAAAGGAATATGACAGTGTTGAATCGTAGTTTGCTTCTAAACAAACGCCAGATGTATGGGATCCAAGGCACCACTAAAACATGGATCTCTAGCTTCCTCAGCCACCGATGCCAAGCAGTAGTGGTGGTCGGTACAAACTCCTCTATTGGGAATGTGAAGTCAGGGGTCCTCCAGGGATCAGTTTTAGGCCACTGTTTGTTCCTAGCATACATTAATGACCTACCCGAGAAACTGACTCCCAAGCAAGACTATTCGCAGATGACACAGTGGTGTATATGAGGATCGACAACAGATCTGACCAGGACCAGCTACAACAGGATCTCAATCTGTTAGCTGAGTGGGAGATGAGCTGGGACATGGAATTTCACCCTGCCAAGTGCCAGACACTATCAGTCTCTAGAAGTTGTACTCCTCTACACTACCCTTACGAACTGCATGGCCATATACTTGAGCTTGTTTCCTCCGTAAAGTATCTGGGTGTTACCATTTAAAGAGAGGTCCGCTGGGAGGAGCATATTAACAATGTAAACAGGAGCCTGGGGTTCTTAAGGCGTAATCTAACATTTGGCAACTCCTAAATCAAATAAAGAACATATAAAGCCTTTGTCCATCCGGTTTTAGAATATGCATCTTCAATATGGGTCCCAATTAGTCAGAAGAACATTGACATGTGTGAGGCTGTCCAGCGGCGGGCAGCATGCTTTGTCCTGAATCGCTTTAGGAATAGCTCTAGTGTTGGCAGTTTGCTGAAAAAACTAGGCAGGTCACCATTGGAGGAACGACGATGACAATCCCGGCTCTCCATGATTTACCAGATAAATAATGGGGAGGCCTTGACAGGCGATTCAGGCTCATACCAGCAAGAAGCCAGTATAGGAGCTGCTCATTCCTGCCCAAGACAATCAGGGACTGGAACAAGCTTTCAAAAGGAACGGTTGAGGCGACAACACTAGACTCTTTTGTGTTTATTGCCTCAAGCCTTCCAACCCCCAGTGCATGATTCCCTCACAAAGTGGCACTGGAAATCAGTGAAATGTCATCATCAATATCAGGCACAGAATCATTGAAAATCCCCTCTACATACAAACGAGCCAAACTGTTCAATAAATTGATCGTGGGGCTTAATACATAGAAGAAGAAGAGGTATATAATTTTATATATTTACATTTTGTAGCAATAAATAATTACGTGTCATATGTAGAATAATTACCTAGCGTGTGTACATGTTATTACATGTCATACCAATACTTTAATTACAGGCCATTTATAGTTACGTTTTAGGACTGCACAGCCACTCGAGAAAATGCAACCCAACCCAACGGTGATGCACCATCGTCTCACGAGACGGAAGGATGCCGATATAGATAGTTACATTTGATGCATGTCGCTGAATACATGACAAACTTTTAGCAGCTTTCCATAATGTTAGCGGCATGAAATAACATTTCATAAAAATAGCATTAATTGACTTGACGGCACTTACATACAGAAATGAGGGTCAGTAAAGTACACATCTCTTTTTAGCACTGCATTGACGATGTTGCTTGGGACACACCAAATTAACACCAGGATGTTGGAGACACACAGGCTGATCATGTAGAAAGAAAACACAGCGTCTTTCATATCTCTCTGCTTCAGTACAATAATGGTCAAGATATTACCTGCAGTCAAAAAGAGCCTAGGTCAACAACTCTTAAATATCTTTTTATTTTAAACATATAACTTTTCCTACAGTAAGAATCTATCGATGGCTATGTTACCTAAGCGACATAATGCTGCCTACAGAAGAGAGATTTTACATGAACACTTTGCTGACTCTGTTAATGCCATCGATAGTAAACACGCAATACATCAACGAAAAGTCCATATACATTTTGTACAATATCAGTCCATTAAAATTTAGTACACTACCAGTCCATATACATTTTGTACACTATCAGTGCATTAAAATTTAGTACACTACCACTTCATATACATTTTGTACACTATCAGTCCATTAAAATTTAGTACACTACCAGTTCATATACATTTTGTACACTATCAGTCCATTACAATTTAGTACACTACCAGTTCATATACATTTTTTACACTATCAGTCAATAAAAAATTTAGTAAATTACCAGTCCATAAACCTTTTGTACACTATCAGTCCGTTACAATTTAGTACACTACCAGTCCATATACATTTTGTACACTATCAATCCATTAAAATTTAGTACACTACCAGTTCATATACATTTTGTACACTATCAGTCCATTAAAATTTAGTACACTACCAGTTCATATACATTTTGTACACTCTCAGTCAAATAAAATTTTGAATACTACCAGTTCATATATATATTAAGTGCATTATCAGTTCATATATATTTATTACACTGTCAGTCCATTCAAATTAAATTAAAAGTTCATGTACATTTAAGACACTATCAGTTCCTTACATTTAGGACACTAAAAGTTCATATACATTTAAGACACTATCAGTTCCTTACATTTAGGACACTAAAAGTTCATATACATTTATTACATTACCAGTTCATTTACATTAGTACACTACCAGATCATATGCATTTAGTACACTACCAGTTCATATAAATTTAGTGCACTGTCAGGTCATGTACGATATTGTTATTCGAGAGTTGCCTCTCACAAAAATATCTGACATTAAGAGATTATCATTATACACTTGCCTCTCACAAAAATACCTGACATTAACAGATTGTCATTATACACTTGCCTCTTACAAAAATACCTGACAGTAAGAGATTGTCATTATACACTTGCCTGGCACACCAACAATCAACAGCACAATGGAGATTGTCAGGTATGTGTAATATTTAATGACATAATATTGTTGAATCTGTTTCATTTCTGTATCAGTTACGTTGGTGAGAAGAGGGAGACTGTCTCCTACTATGTCTTGGGCTGCCATGTTTCCTTTATAGATGTATCTGTGGAAGGAGACAGCGCATAAATTTGATTCCTACATTTGCATATGTAAGTGGTGTACGGACTGACATGAATAATACTTGATGCTATTAGTATTGTAAAGAAACCTTGCATGCTCTCTGCTAACCTTCATCTATATCTGGTAATCACCAAGGAAACAACTCAGGCGATAACATTTGATGAGTAAAATCGTGTTCTTTATTGAGTCGACACTTCGCTTATACTTTCTCTCATCTCGCAACTCTGACTGCCCTCTTCCTCTACCGTCGCTGTTCTCTCCCACTGTCTGCTCTCTGTGGCCGCGTCCCCCCCCCTCAAATCTAACCGTCCCCTCTTATAGGTCCACCAGCCAACCGAGGCGTCTCTAGAGATTACTCCCCCTACCTTCTTAAGTCTTGATTTATCTGCTACGCGACAAACACCTGGACTGAACTCTGCCGTGGGTTTTGCCCCTCATCCCTGTCCGCTGCTCCGTTGACATCCAACCTGGACTGAGGTTGAACTCTCTACAGTATGATATAATGATTTAGTACCCATAAATGTCCTTTTTTGTTATTGTGTTGTATTTAATATACTGTAAGAGACCAAGTTGGATGTACTTTTACACACGACACTATTATGACAGGATGGCGTAGTGATTTTATCATAACGTAATAATAGCTTGTAAAGCATGAGAACAGAGGGAACTAGTTTCTAGTGCGGAGGTTCACAAGCCGCCTTTATAGAGTGAAGAAGAGTGCACGATTTTTTATCCGACAGGAATTTGACATGTTTGAATTCTCTAGTATGGATTATGGAATTATTTTGATTTGATTGTGATATGATATATTGAATAAGTGTGTGATTATTGCATCCTAGAATTATTGCAGCATATCCTCTTGGCAAGACTTTGTATGGTTGTGTTTATTAGTTATAATAAAGTACTGATTAATCTCAATGGACGTTGCCACTTCATTAAATGAGAGAACAGATAAGTTTTAGGACTGGAAGGATTAGATATTCAAGTGAGCGAAATATTAATTAACCCTGTTATATCGACAATACAAAAAAACAACAAAAAAAGACGTCCCTCTCCCCATAGACTTTGACGAGGCCTTGACAGGCAATTCAGACTCATACCAGAAATATATTTTGGGCAGTTAATTTGTGAGAGTGGTAGGTTAGTTTAAGTTTTGTATGATCTTCATTGTTATTTAGACGACTTTTGAAAGCCTCTTTTCGTGTGATCATGCTGGTGCGACCTAATGCTGAGACAAGAGTAGTTTCACGATAGGACTTGGAGCGAAAGAAATCCATCAATTCATCAGCTCGTTCTAGAAATCCCTCATTAATTTGGCAGAGACGCCGTAGTCAAAGAAGTTGTGAGAAAGATATTGAATCTTTGCATGATTGGGGTGGGAGGATGAGTACAATAGGTAACTATGGCTGTCAGTTGGTTTATACTAGGCAGTTTAAATCAATTCATTTTCTTTCAAACTTACGGGGATATCCAGGAAGTTGACAGAATGTCCAGAGATTTGAAAGGTAAATACATTTTATTGAAGGGTGAAAAGAGTTTAAATAATCTATACATTTCTGGAGATCATTAGTTTCCATACTGGCGATACCTATGCCGTCATCTATGTATCTCACATTAAATTCAGGAATAGGCCCGTCTAAGCCCTAGCTATCATATATTCAAAGTTACCTATGAATGGGCAAGCATAACTACGGCCCATTTTAGTGTCCATGGCTACACCACTGATTTGGTCAAAACTTTGGCCATTAAATTCAAAGGAGTTGAGTTTAAGTACCAGTTCAGCCAATCTGATAAAAGTGTCTGTAGGGATAGAGGAGTCCTGTTTTGTTTTTCTAGGAAAAATTTCAAGGCCATAAGGCCATAAATTATATTTACAAGAACTTCCTTCTCGCCTTTGGGGAGAACTATGCATAATGTCATTTTTACACATTAAATTGTTTGATTTCTTCTATTTTAATTTTTTTTTTTTTTAAAATTAAATTGTTTTACATTTTCTATTTTTTAAAATTGTCTTGTGTTATTTGTTCTACTGTATATGTCAATATGTGCTGGATTGAATATGTACAACGTCTTAAAAACAAGATAAGAATAATGGTTTAAATATCCCTTCAAATCGGAACAGCTGGATTGTTTCTCGGCCGACGCTCAAGTGGTAAATTACCTGTTTATATATATGCATTCCAATAACATCACATGTTTGCGTCGTATCAAGCAGAATGGAAACAATAAGAATAAGGCTGCAATATTTTATCATTCTTCTTGCTATGCCGTTTCATATCCCTTCCCTTATGTAATATACCTTTAAAATAAACACATTTTTTTTCACTCATAAAAATAACTCTAGTCTGCAGCAGAAATGTTCGTGTTACCTTCTGGTACTATTCATAATGCCACAACTTTTCACGGAGACATAACTATTTTGATTAAAATGTAGTTTTTATCGCTGTCTATAATATAATATATTTACTAAAAAGTGTATTACAACAAACTCACCGTGAGCAAAATATAAATTTACAAAAATGTATTCATTAAAATGTGTACAATATGTGTTTAAATTTAAAATTGCGTGAAACGTCATTTCCCATAAGTTGATTTAACATTCGCTTTTTTTTTTCAACATTAAAATAACACTATCGTCTAAGTGTGCAATTTGTATTCTAAGTTTTATTTTTAATGACTTTTTAAAAGCTCTCTTGCTTAGCATGGACACATGTTAGATGGCCGTTTAAAAACTAAATATTCATGTCACGTATACTTTTGTTTGCTATACTAGGAAGAGACAAAATCGTTTCTCCTCGTTTGCAAGTTGAAAGAAGTTCACACAAATAAGTTGTTGCGAATTGTTTTGTTCTGAGTGAATCCAAAGCTTGTGGCCTGGAGTTCAGTCCCGAGGAAATGAGTAATCAAGGAAAAACATCATGTGGCAACCCGGGTGGTTGGCGACTACTCTAAGAGAATGTGAACAATGAACATAAAACCGGAGATAGGTTTATATAAAATCAAGCAACATGCAATTAAAGTTAAGGTGGACTGAGTGAAAAAAATATAGAGAAGTGAAAAGGCTTAGTAAATATATGAAAATGTGCTTGTTTGAATTTTTATGCCTTCGAGTTTAAAATAATGTAATCAATATAAGTACAGACAGCTGGATGAACGGTTGTGTCAATGGAATTTGTTCGCAGTATTTTAAACAAAAATAATGTATGAACTATACATTGATTCATTTATCAGACGAATCGCATGAAAGTACAAATGATTATGATCATGCTGTCAGTGATGAGGACGACAATGCTGGGGTTGGTCATGTTGTCAGTGATGAAGACGACAATGCTGGGGTTGGTCATGTTGTCAGTGATGAAGACGACAATGCTGGGGTTGGCAATGTTGTCAGTGATGAAGACGACAATGATGGGGTTGGTCCCTCAATATTTTTAGCAACTTCCTTTACATGTTTGCGCCTACCAAGAGAACATTTAATCCAAATACCACATTGGAAGATAAACTTGATCTTGGAAGTGGATCCCATTGCAAATATTTTCTGGAATATTTGGAGACTAAAATGTGTTAATAATGTGTGCAGCAAGCATATATATATTATGTTATGAAAACTGGAAAAACGTTAAATACTACAGCAGAAGAGTTGTAAAAGCATTTTGAAATTATTATTATCATGGCAATCTTAAAGTTTACAAGGATTATAATGTATTGGCATAAAGGCACCAGAGTTCTCTCAATTGCAGAAGTCATGCCTGTGAATCGGCTTATCCTGCTTCTGAACAGCAAATACATCCTTGATGGAAAAAAAACGTCCGTCCCACGAGCAGCAAAATATATTGTGGAAGATTGTCGAGGCAATAAGATCTCGTTGTTTACAGCTGACCAGAGAGAAGTAACGTTGATATTTCGTTGCTTACATTTGCTCAGAGAAGAGTGGCACTAAGAGCTCGTTGCTTACAGCTGCTCAGAGAGAAGCGGCACTACGAGTTCGTTGCTTAGAGCTTCCCAGAGAGGACTGGCACTAAGAGCTCGTTGCTTACAGCTGCCCAGTGCAGAGTGGCACTAAGAGTTCGTAACTTAAAGCTGCCCAGAAAGTAGGCGCACTAAGAACTCGATGATTACAGATGCACAGAAAGGAATGTAATTTTGTCGACAAGCATATGATTCCTTTCAAGATTTGATTTCTTTGGATACACAAAAATGCACACAGGTCTATAACGCTTTTACGTATGTAGTACACAAAAATGGAATAGCTTCTTTCAAAGTATACGACTAAAGCTAAAGTGCGTTCGAATGATATTTCATTTGTAGACTTGATATATTCAAATATTCGTGTTGAATATAGAATTAAAATGGCACAACTAAAAAAAAAAGTTGGGATACATATGCAAACAGACATGTGAAACGCTAGTTTCGTCATTTTAAAGTCTGTCTAAGCTTTGATATTGCTGCTTATTATATGTAGAGTTTATTTTTCTATAGTATATTCATATCTGTCGCCGTTGTCCGAGCTATGTGTCCGCTATGAGTTACGCGCATAGACATCATCTTCACAGACGTCAGTGAATGCACACTGCTGTCATCAGTACTAGATGGCGTCATGATATCGTCTGCCAGAATCTCACAGAGACGGTCTTTCTGACTTCTGATCGTTGGTTATTAAGATCTAACATTTCGTCTGCGAAATAAGACCTAAGATTGACGGCGGTTGTTGGTGTTTGTAGCACGAAATATGACCAAAAATATATATTAGTATGTGCTGAAATCAGCTTATATCTGATCAGTTCATGGATGCGTAGAAATATCTATCAATGCTATTAATTATCCGACTTGACAGGCTTATTTGGGCTTATAATACTTTAACACATTATCTTGTTGTATGTTACTGTTTTCTGTTTTCTACCGTATTCTTCTTATAAGTATTCTCAACAGTATACACTTTAAGAGACAGAGATGGTATATTTTGTGCAATGTGATTTTTAAGAGCCAGAGAGGTTATAATTTCTACAGTATGATTGTTAAGAGACAGAGAAAGGATATTTTCCAACAGTATAATTTTTAATAGACAGAAAGTGTATATCTTCTACAGTATAATTGTTGAGGGACAGAGAGACGGTATGAATACAAGATAACTTTGTCAGAACTACGAGATAAGAGTGCAAGAGATCACATTTGATCTTTTAAATTATTGAAATAAGCCAAAGAAAGAACGAAGAGAAACTCCAGGAGGTGGTATCGAGGGGTGGGAAGGAGATGGAAGGGGTGTTCAGCCACAATTGTTCTTATAATTAACACAAATTGTTTACAACTGTTTTCAATATTGTTATTGGTGGCTCTTACCAATAAATAAAAAAAAATATTATTATTTTTTTTTTAAAGTGTTTTCCGAATTTAAATAAAATAAGAATTGATTCGGAAATGTCTTACTTAATATTGATTTCTAAGAGACGGAAGAGTCCAACTTTTACAAGTTCTGTTTTTTAATAAACAGCAGTTGTTACTTTGTACGCAGATTTCTTGGTTTATCGAAAGATCAACAAAATATCAACATTAATCGTGTCATTTTTATTTTTATAAAATTCCTGAATGTCACCTATCTCAACCTGGTTTTCATCTTGCCAGATTACAAATGACTTTGTTCCTTGCAGACGATTGATATTGACGCAAACCTTGACACCACCTCGTATTGATTGTGAATCTTGGGTTTGGGATGGGTGTTCTCATCACTTACAACGCACAATGCTGTGGTGATCTGACTTATGACTTATTAGTGAGGAGTATCTCTCGTATGAGATCTCCCCTTGGCACTCTGTCTAGGGATCGTTATTTAAGCCAAATTACAACACAGACGTAACACCTATCTATATACATATAGCATAGACTGAAACGAAGTCTTAGTTAAAGGAGAAATTAACTACAAATATTTATTACATAATAATATATACAACTTCCTCCGTAAAACACTCTTAGTGCTTAATATATATACATCAAACTGATTTCATCCAATTAGAAAGGTATATCAACACAAAGCAAGTGTCCCTAACATACAGACGGTATCATCATTATTACTGCTATATTGCTCAAGGTCTATGCTCGATCTTGGTAAACTTAGCCTTTATAGTTCTGTGATGGTCTGGGTGGATCACACAGTGTGGGAGTCCTTCTGTTCTAGAAGCGTGTCCCTGTTCCGGCCTTCGGTGCTGTTCTGAGCTTAGCGAAGTCGGAGTTCCCTGTCGTAGATTCCGTGGGATGTCTGCGATGGGAAGATGACCCTCCCGCGATGAATCGTTGTGGTGAGAGTCCCTGGATCTCGAAGTCCTAGCTGTCAGGTAGTTTGATGTAGGATGTTGATCAATCCCCTAGTTCCAGCTTCAAGGTAAGTCGGTCCAGTAATAGAAACTAGGCTAAAGGCAAAATGATACAAAAATGGATAAGTATCCAGGCGAATATCCATAATCTGATAAGTCCCGATGCAACAACAACGAATTCAGATCGATGTATGGAAGGTGACATAGCTTATACATATATATATCCAATTCGTGTTTGGAATTATAAGTCTTGTCATTGTCGGCGAGAGCATATGTTGCATCGCGACAATGTTAGACCACGCAAACATTTTAATTAATGAAGTATGGGACATGGTATCATTAAAAATCATTTAATTTACTGGTACATAGTATACATATTGTCTTCTCGTTAAAAGAGACATGGGCGAGTTGGAACAACAACCTACCATCCCCATGATAGGATGGCGGCACGTCGAAGCCCGCGGCAAAAGCAATAATAGATTTCATGATATCAATATAATGTAAATAAAGGCATTATTAGAATAAGATCAAACACGATCGAATATTTGCGACATAGCGAATGAACAGTACAAGTGCAATACCATAATGTCAAAATCATGGTTGCGTACTTACTAGTACTCTAGGTAGCAGTTGCAGTTAAGTATCACGCAAGTGAAGTACTAAGTCTAGTCACTTCAAGCGTCCACAATCAAGTGATCAGATCTTAAAAGTCATGTACTTGCTAATATCCTAGGATGCAGTTATGCATCATGCTGACGAAGTTCTGAGTGCAGATCCTTCCAGCATTCACCGTCAAGTGATCAGATCATAAAAGGCAGAATCTTGCTTGTTCAGGCTATTTATTCGAGTTCGATGACGATTAGCTGATGGTTCAATTGGGTGATTCACATGAGGTGTGTTTTTCCATCCAATGAAAATCACTTTCACTGTTGGGAGTTTGACCTTCTACCCTCAAGGTTAATCGGACTGAGGTGAACATCCTTATTCAGGCTTTGGCGTGAGTTTTATGTCTAGACAATGCAAGTCCAGCAAGGGACGATACTCCGCCTTGCTGTCTACAGGGCACAAATGAGGGGGGGGGGAATGCTATTGTTTCCTAAAGGTTGTTCGGTGGGATAGTTTGACCGCAAATTGCACGCTCTGGAGGTGAGCGAACTGATGGAGGAATGCGACATCACAAGGGAACTCACTCGTGCTGAGCGACTGCGGGGCATCTTGAGGGAGGGGAAAGGAGTTATTTTACAAGGGTCTCCAAGGGCGGATTTACGATGGAAGAAATTTGACCAAGTCCAGCTTCGGATCGTGTACAAATGCTTCATTATTCTTTGTGTATTGTGTAAATAATGTTTTCAATATCTTATTGAATTTACTTTTTTTTAACTGGTGCCCTAGATAATATTGTACATTTTGAGAACCGTTGATAATACTTTGCTGAGCACAGTGAGAGCCCTATAATGGTTTGGATATCGTAAACGTCTGAAAAGTTAAGTCTCTAAATCAGTGGTTCTCAATCTTGCTAATGCCTCGACCTTTTAATCCAGTTCATCATGTTGTGGCGACCTCCCAAACACAAAATTCGTCTCTCTTCTTAAGTGCAGAGGATATGTGTTTCCCGATGGTCTTTGTTGTCCCCGGGAAAGGCTTGTTCCGCCCTAAATGGGGTCGTGATACAAAGGTTTAGCACTGCTGCTCTAAATGAACCCCAAAAAGCTCGATCATTACCTACCACAGCAAAACATGTCAATATTAAAAGCAACGTGAATCTAAACTAAAATAAAATAACTTTATCCAATCCTGCTGCTCTTGTTATAATGTACCTTTTTTTTTACTGTGCTGACTTGACCGAAGACCTTCCATTGGAGCAGCAAACTGTTAATCTGTCTGGATGAAATAGGTTCCAATCAATTAGATCCACTGATAAGACAGGTTTGTCTATTTCCATGATTCCGTCACATTAGGATTTTGCCAACCTACGGCCCGAGTTTAAAATGCAGCCCGCTAAAAGGTATAATACTTTAAGCTAGATTAATATTTACTTAAATAATTCAAATGGTAAATGTTCGTCTTCGGCAACGCGGTTGGAAAATTAGTCATCAAAATGTACATTTGCCCAGATGTAGTAATAAAAGTCATTAATTGAATTATGTATATAAATATTTATATATTTAAAGTTTTATTTTCTTACTAAATTCAGAAATAAATTTTCGAAACCCACTTTTTGAGACGTACATTAGAAGGAAATCAGTATGCGCTGAGACATATGGCCGAGCACTCAAACCCCGAGGACTCCATTCTAAAATGTGAGAGGTCGTTAATCCAAACTGAATGTTACAGTCAAATAGTAACGCGGTATTTCCAAGCACTGTTTAAGAGTACACGAGAAATACTGGGTGCACTGCGTTGTGATTACAGAAAAAGAAATATGGACAGGATAGAGAAAAGAATAACAATAGGCAATACAAAAAAAGTGGCCATTTCCTATAAGAAACCTTTGACAGTAAAAATACAGAGACAGACAAGTGTAGCTGTTTTTCTGTTAATCTCGTGCACAGAATCTTAAAATGGATGGACCACTTCAGTGATTGTATAGGCCTACCATTTGCTGTCATCTAAACAATTATGCCAGCAAATTTGATCCGTCTATGTATATTTCATGTCGAAGGCTTTTTAGCTGAAACCTCAAGCTCTTTAATTTTGTTTCTTTTAGAATTTTACTTAAACCTGTTCATATTTATTATTCCATCAGTACAATTTTAATAAAGAGTTAAGTGTACGTTGTTCATCAGCACACAAAAGCAAATAAACCCATATAATACTATCACTTGACTCACATAAATACTATCACATTACCCACATAAATACGATCACATGACCTACCTAAATACTGTTTGCTTGACTGTGATTTCACTTGAAATGAACTCCAGACTAACAACTTGAGATTCGCTCAGTTTAGACAACTCGGCCGCCCATCAGCTACTGCTAACTAATGCAAGTTCTTCTATTTCCTTTCATGTGTTTCACTCTAAAAAATAATTTCATTGTTCCTATCTTTTCTTTCCCTTGTTCGTCTAAGGGTGCTCCTTTTCTTCTGACATCTACATGTGATTAGATCCGTACGTCAAGTCACGCTTTTTGTAGGAAAAGCTTTTATCTTTTTAATATCATACAACTATTTTCATTACGTCATTTGAGGATAAGAAAGGTACTTATTACTAGTTATAGCTCGCCAATAATTGGCGACAGCACAGCGTGAACTCCCCATCTCCTCAAGTTACTGGACACAAAATGAACACAAAAAACGCACACTTAAGAATCCACATTTTTTTCCCCATCCCCTTCCCCCAATGTATTAATTCTTTGATATCCCCACCCGTTTAAAACCGAATATTGATTACATTATATATAAAAATAAGAGGATTTTTTTTCCCGCAAAGAATCAGTTCTAGTTATTTTTTGTAGAGAGTAGTTAAACTACGATTACATTGCGTATCACAAGGTGCGTGTGATTACTTAAACTAAGTTGAAATCATGCAGTAGAAAGAAATAGAAAACACAGAGTTATTTCAGATTTTCTAGATTTTTGTTTTTTTAAAGGATAAATATTTCGTTTAAAACTGAGAATATTATTTGAAAGAATTATTTTTCATGAGCAGTCATATGAAAAAAAAAGAAAAAAAAGACAACCAAAATTAATTTAGAACCTCTAAAATACCAACAATTTTTGACTAACAGAAGTAATGACAATTGATATAATACTTCTGTTGAAATAATTTAAAGGAGTGGAATGTTGAGTAATTTCAGTCGTTTTGCGATGATAAAAAATATCTTAAAGTTTTAACTTAAATGAACACAGCTACAATTTAATCCGATTTACTTATATTAACTTGCACACCATCTAGCTAGAGTCTAGAAATCTCAAAGTCTATAAAGCATTGTTGTGAACTTAATTAAATATAGGTCAAATCTGCAAGGTTAAAATATCTTGCAAATGTCATGAAGAAATGCAGGATGACAGTGAGGTCATGGTACGTCATGGTACAGACTCTTCTGACTGAAAGCGTAAACTCTTATCTTTAAGTCATGTGACTTGAGTTTCATGTCCTTCCGAACGTGTTTTGTTGGTTAAGTCCAAAAAGTTTGATTTTTTATTGTATATATTTTTTAAAAGATTACGTTTTTAATATTTTCATATCGTATGTTTCATCCGGGCAATATTTCAATCAATCAACTTTTGCCAAGAAGCAGATGTAGTGAAGTGTGGTCAAGTAACTAAAGCCTAAAGATAAATTGACCAAACCTTATATTTTAACAGCTTGCAAAAAGATCAAGATGCATGTCTACTAAAGTTACAAGCCGTAAATATAAAGCTACATGCTTAAAGCTGTGATGGAGAGTATCCTAATAAATGAATGATAAATCTGAAGACAAAAACGTTAAAAATATGTGTCTAAAGACCATGCAAAGAGTTTAAGGAACTTAATTTAACATTTAACCTTGGCTTCCATTATTTATTACATTATTTTTTTTTTGTTTATCAGGTATTGTATTGATATTTCTATTATTTCAATTTGCCAATCAGATATCTATAGATCGATTTAAACATGCAGCTGTCCAATTGAACCTATATGGATGGGGTCAAAAATTAGGCCGTCATATTTAATACCTATGCAGGCTGTTAAAAAATATGGCTGCCCTATTCAATATCTCTTGGCTGAGTGAAACATTTAGTTTAAAACAATCAACATTGCACGTGACAGATGGTTAGAGATTTTATTTTCAGAACGTACCCTTAGAGTCTAAGTAAAGTGATTCAATTTTAAAAAAATAAAAATAAAAAAAATAATAATAACATTGTCTAAAGGATTCGCTGTGTGGACCACATTCACTTCCAAACCCCCATACAAACATTATCTTTGATGTTTAAGAGCAATCGTCGAGCCAGAAAAAAAAATGTGTCGTTCTATCAACTGCAATAATTCTTGCAGCTGGATCAGACAAATGTTGTGAACTCATCAAAGAGCGCCATCAGTTTCCCATCGTCCGTGTCGATGCTGGCCTTATTCTCACTCTTGACCACGTCTTCCTCGTGGCTTTCTGGTTTGGACGAATGACGGGATTGGCTGGCCAAGAACTGGTACATCGCTTCCAGCTCGGACGATCTCCGCTCTACTTGAGAAATATCTTGAGCTGCGACCAGACATCATGATGACAAAGGAAAGAAATGACGAATCAGAACGGAAACAATTTAACAACTCTATCTAAACAAAGGAAAGAAATAGAAATTATTATTTTTTTTAAACTTAACTCACCCCTCCCTCCCCCCCCCCCATAAAATGTGTGTTACTGCAAATATTTTCCCTTTTTTATTTAGAAAGAAATGACGAAACAGAACGGAAACAATTTTACAACTCTATCTAAACAAAGGAAAGAAATAGAAATTATTATTTTTTTTAAACTTAACTCACCCCTCCCTCCCCCCCCCCCCATAAAATGTGTGTTACTGCAAATATTTTCCCTTTTTTATTTAAACTGTTGGTTTTTGATGGGGCTTGTGATAGGGATGGTGATAGGGTTGGTTATAGGGTTGGTGATAGGGTTGGTGATAGGGTTGGTGATAGGGTTGGTGATAGGGTTGGTGATAGGGTTGGTGATAGGGCTGGTTATAGGGTTGGTGATAGGGCCGACGATAGGTTTGTGATAGGGTTGGTGATAGGGTTGGTGAAAGGGCTGGTGATAGGGTTGGTGATAGGGTTTGTGATAGGGTTGTTGATAGGGTTGGTGATGGGGTTGGTGATAGGGCTGGTGATAGGGTTGGTGATGGGGCTTGTGATAGGGTTGCTGATAGTGTTGGTGATAGGGTTTGTGATAGGGCTGGTGATAGGGTTGGTGATAGGCTTGGTGATAGGGTTGGTGATAGGGTTGGTGATAGGGTTGGTGATAGGGTTGGTGATAGGGTTGGTGATAGGGTTGGTGATAGGGTTGGTGATAGGGTTGGTGATAGGGTTGGTGATAGGGTTGGTGATAGGGTTGGTGATAGGGTTGGTGATAGGGTTGGTGTTAGGGTTGGTGATAGGTTTTGTGATAGGGTTGGTGATAGGGTTGGTGATAGGGTTGGTGATAGGGTTGGTGGTAGGGTTGGTTATAGGGCTGGTGACAGGGCTGGTGATATGGTTGGTGATAGGGTTGATGATAGGGTTGGTGATAAGGTTGGTGAAAGGGTTGGTGATAGGGTTGGTAATAGGGTTAGTGATAGGGTTGGTGATAGGGTTGGTGATAGGGCTGCTGATAGAGTTGGTGATAGGGTTGGTGATAGGGCTGGTGATAGTGTTGGTGATAGGGCTGGTGATAAAGTTGGTGATAGGGTTGGTGATAGGGTTGGTGATAGGTTTGGTGATAAGGTTGGTGATAGGGTTGGTGATTGATTTGGTGATTTGGCTGGTGATAGGTTTATTGATAGGGCTTGTGATAGGACTGGTGATAGGGTTGGTGATTGGGCTGGTGATAGGGTTGGTGATAGGGTTGGTGAAAGGGTTTGTGATAGGGCTGGTGATAGGTTTAATGATTGGTTTAGTGAAAGGGTCGTGATAGTGTTTGTGATAGGGTTGCTCAACCCTGGTACAGCACGATGTCAACATGTGCAATAACCATATTAAAACTTAAGTGTGAATGACAACACCATGTGGTTGAGCCGGAAGCAAGTGAGCCACCTTTATAAGTTGAATCACAATACACTAGTGTTATTGTATAGGCGCTATACAAAAGAAACCTAGGTAGGCGCTATGCACCAAGATCTTGGTTAGGCGCTATACATCAAAGGAATAGGTCATGCACTATACACCACAAATATAGGTCATACACTGTATGGAAACTTTACCACAAGACCTCAAGGAAGCCTCAATTATCCACCTGTACAAACACAAAGGAAACCGCCAGGCATGCGACAATCACCATGGAATTTCACTACTGTCCATTTCAGGCAAGATCATGGCCGGAGCCCTTCTGAAAAGCCTGAATGCACATCTGGAGCTAGGTCTCCTACCCGAAAGTCAATGCGGTTTCCGCAAAAAAACGCGGAATCATCGATATTGGCGTTTGCTGCTAGACAGCTTCAAGAGAAATGTCAGGAACAAAATACAGAACTATATTCTACATTTCTCGACTTGAATAAGGCCTTTGACAGGGTCAATAGAGGTAGCTTGTGGAAAATCATGAAGAAATACGGATGGACAGACAAGTTCACAAACATCATCCGTCAGCTTCATGATGGTATGATGGCCCGAGTGCAGGAAAATGGTCAAATATCTGATAAATTAACCGTCACAAACGGTCTAAAGCAGGGTTGTGTTCTTGTTCACACACTCTTCAGTATTATGTATTCGGCAATGCTGTCTGATGCGTTTAAGGACTCCACCATGGGCTTGCCAATCCGGTTTCGTACTGATGGATCAGTATTTAACCTTAGGAGGCTTCAAGCTAAAACCAAGGTCAAACATACCACGATCAACGAGCTTTTGTTTGTAGACGATTGTGCCCTCAACGCTCCCCCAGAAGCCGTCATGCAACACAGCGTTGATATCTTCTCTGAGGCCTGCATCAACTTTGGCCTCACAATCAACACAAAGAAGACTGAGGTGACGTAGCAGCCAGCTCCCAGTAAGCCCTACGTTGAACCAACATCATCATCAGTTGACAGCGTCTCAACCCGGTGGATAAATTTACTTACTTGGGCAGCAGCCTCTCTAGATCTGTCGTCATGGATGATGAAATGAATGGCAGATTCTCGCAAAAGCTAGTGCCCTTTTTGGCAGGCTCCGCAGCACTGTTTGGGACAGGAGAGATATCAGAAGAGAAACAAAGCTCAAGGTCTATAGCTCAGGAGTCCTCCCGACACTGCTCTATGGATGTGAAACGTGGACAGTCTGCCAGCGTCACGCAAAGAATCTGAATCATTTTCACACTACCTGCCTCAGGAATCTCCTCGACATCAGGTGGCAAGACAAAGTCCCCGACATCGAGGTCCTGGCTAGAGCGAACCTACCTAGTATCTTCACCACTCTGACGCAGTCTCAGCTCCGTTAGTTGGGACACGTAGCCCGTATGGAAGACCACCAGCTCCCGAAACAATTATTCTTTGGAGAACTCACGATAGGCAAGCGCTCCCAAGGAGGCCAAAGAAAGCGTTACAAAGACTCACTGAAAGTGGCACTAAAGGCCTTCAGCATAAACCCTACTCAATGTGTGCAGACAGCCCAGGACAGAGCCAGGTGGAGAGCTGCTGTCAAAAAGGGGGCTAAATCCCATGAAGCTAATAGAATAACCACAACTGAGACACGCAGGCTTGTCTGAAAGAGCAACATTAGGTCACCGTCTGAAAAAAACTATTTCATGCCCACGGTGTCATAGATCAGTGGTTCTCAATCTTTCTAATGCCGCGACCCTTTAATACAGTTTCTTGTGTCATGGCGACCCCCCAGCCACACAATTATTTTCGCTGCTACTCCATAGCTGTAAGGATATGTGTTTTCAGATGGTCTTAGGCGAACCCTGGAAAAGGGTCCCGGAACCCCCAAAGTGGTCACGACCCACAGGTTGAGAACGCTGTCATAGATTATTCCGAGCAAGGATCGGTCTAGCAAGCCACCTACGAGCTCACCGTAATTCCAACCTCCCCCTAACCGGATGATTCGATGGTCCTAGTCGACTTCGACGGACGAACAACAAGGTCATGCACTATACACCAAATATATAGGTCAGGCGCTATACATCAGTGTTGTACGTCTAATGATTCAATCATAAAACGCCAAATATTCCGTTAACCTTACAGCAACCAAAACTCCAACATGGTTTACATACGTATAAGTGAACCACTGGAGTACATGTTTATATTTATATTGGCAATTACACGATTACGTCATAAAAATTAAATACCATAGCATTTATGTACAGAAATAACGCATTATCGTCCCCAAAACGCAATTGCTTATACCTTGAATGTGTTCTGATGAGCACATCTATTCCTCATGGCACACCTATTCTTTATAGCACACCTATTTAGCATTTCACAACTATTCTTCAAGCACCCATATTCTTCATAGCACACCTATTCCTCTTAGCACACCAGTACATTCATAACGAGACACATGCGAGAAATGAATTTAAACATTGTTGTAAACTATGAACACCCGTCATCTGTAGGGGTAATATACATGCCAACAAGGTATCTCTTGCTATCTCCGATCTATAACACAAAGTCGAGTTTGGTCTACTCACTGCTCAGTGTCATCGGGTAGTCGGTGGAGTAGTCACAGTTGGGCTCCTGGACGTGTGTGGCACAGTGGCACCGGTACGAGCAGTGCCGCAACAACTTACAAAACTGCTGCCGGAATTTTCTTCCGAAAAAACAGTAGACAATAAAGTTGGTGCTGTTGTTGGAGTACAGAAGGAGTAGACAGACATTGTAACCTGTTGGAGTAGACAGACATTGTAACCTGTTGGAGTAGACAGACTATGTAACCTGTTGGGGTAGACAGACATTGTAACCTGTTGGAGTAGACAGACATTGTAACCTGTTGGAGTAGACTGACATTGTAACCTTTTGGAGTAGACAGACATTGTAACCTTTTGGAGTGGACAGACATTGTAACATTTAGGAGTAGACAGACATTGTAACCTGTTGGAGTAGACAGACATTGTCACATGTTGGAGTAGACAGACATTGTAACCTATTGGAGTAGACAGGTACTGACAAATGCAGGAGTAGTCAGATATTGGAAACTGTAGGAGTAGACAACTATTGACATATGTAAGAGTACACAAATATTAAAACCTGATGGAGTAGACAGATACTGACAAATGTAGGAGTAGTATCGTATTGATACGCGTAGGAGTAGACATACTTTGAAAAATATAGGAGTAGACAGATTTTGACAAATATAGGAGTAGACAGATTTTGACAAATATAGGAGTAGACAGATTTTGACAAATATAGTAGTAGATATATATTGAAAATGTAGGAGTAGACTTATATTGACGAATATAGGAGTAGACAGATATTGTCAAATGTAAGAGTAGACATATATTGACACCTTTAGGAGGAGACATGTATTGTCACCTGTAGATCGAAATTCACACATGTAAGAGTGGGCACGTATTGGAGTAGACATACTTTGAAAAATATAGGAGTAGACAGATTTTGACAAATATAGGAGTAGACAGATTTTGACAAATATAGGAGTAGACAGATTTTGACAAATATAGTAGTAGATATATATTGAAAATGTAGGAGTAGACTTATATTGACGAATATAGGAGTAGACAGATATTGTCAAATGTAAGAGTAGACATATATTGACACCTTTAGGAGGAGACATGTATTGTCACCTGTAGATCGAAATTCACACATGTAAGAGTGGGCACGTATTGGAGTAGACATACTTTGAAAAATATAGGAGTAGACAGATTTTGACAAATATAGGAGTAGACAGATTTTGACAAATATAGGAGTAGACAGATTTTGACAAATATAGTAGTAGATATATATTGAAAATGTAGGAGTAGACTTATATTGACGAATATAGGAGTAGACAGATATTGTCAAATGTAAGAGTAGACATATATTGACACCTTTAGGAGGAGACATGTATTGTCACCTGTAGATCGAAATTCACACATGTAAGAGTGGGCACGTATTGGAGTAGACATACTTTGAAAAATATAGGAGTAGACAGATTTTGACAAATATAGGAGTAGACAGATTTTGACAAATATAGGAGTAGACAGATTTTGACAAATATAGTAGTAGATATATATTGAAAATGTAGGAGTAGACTTATATTGACGAATATAGGAGTAGACAGATATTGTCAAATGTAAGAGTAGACATATATTGACACCTTTAGGAGGAGACATGTATTGTCACCTGTAGATCGAAATTCACACATGTAAGAGTGGGCACGTATTG
>CAXITT010000142.1:483538-542260 GCA_964033795.1 Lymnaea stagnalis
TTGTGGTGCCCTTGTCTATTATGATGTCCTTGTATATTGTGGTGCCCTTGTCTATTATGATGTCCTTGTATATTGTGGTGCCCTTGTCTATTATGATGTCCTTGTATATTGTGGTGCCCTTGTCTATTATGATGTCCTTGTATATTTTGGTGCCCTTGTCTATTATGATGTCTTTGTATATTGTGGTGAATTGGTACATGTGGCGTCCTTGTATATTGTGGTGCCCTTGTCTATTATGATGTCCTTGTATATTGTGGTGAATTGGTACATGTGATATCCTTGTATATTGTGGTGACCTTGTCTATTATGATGTCCTTGTATATTGCGGTGAATTGGTACATGTGGCGTCCTTGTATATTGTAGTGCTTTTGTCTATTATGATATCTTTGTATATATGTTGAATTGGTACATGTGGCGTCCTTGTATATTGTACATTGTGGTATCTTGTTATATTGTAATGTCCTTGTATATTGTGGTGTCCTTGTATAATCAGGTGTCCAGTTTTATTGGGATGTCCTGTTATGTTGGTGTGTCCTTGTATAGTGTGGTGTCATATTATATCGTAGTGTCCTTTATTATTGTGGTATCCTTGTATATTGTGGTATCCTTGTATATCGTGGTAACCTGGTATAATGTGGTGTGCTGATGTTTTGTAGTGTCCAGCTATCCATTGTAAAGTATTATGACTTAATATGTTTAAGGAAAATGCTTATTTTCAGCGGTTGTGAATTTACTTCTGTATCTCCTTACCAAAATCTTACTTCTGTCTGCCGACCACCGTCTCTGCACACCAAAATCTCACTTCTGTCTGCCGACCACCTTCTCTACTCACCAAAATCTCACCTCTGTCAGCCGAACACCGTCTCTGCACACCAAAATCTCACTTCTGTCTGCCGACCACTGTCTCTACTCATCTAAATCTCACTTCTGTCTGCCGACCACCGTCTCTACTCACCAAAATCTCTCTTCTGTCTGCCGACCACCGTCTCTACTCACCAAAATCTCACTTCTGTCTGCCGACAACTGTCTCTACACACCAAAATCTCACTTCTGTCTGCCGACCACCTTCTCTACTCACCAAAATCTCAACTCTGTCAGCCGAACCCCGTCTCTGCACACCAAAATCTCACTTCTGTCTGCCGACAACTGTCTCTACACACCAAAATCTCACTTCTGTCTTCCGACCTCCATCTCTACTCACCAAAATCTCACTTCTGTCTGCCGACCTCCGTCTCTACTCACCAAAATCTTACTTCTGTCTGCCGACATCCGTCTCTACTCACCAAAATCTTACTTCTGTCTGCCGACATCCGTCTCTACTCACCAAAATCTCACTTTTGTCTGCCGACCTCCGTCTCTACTCACCAAAATCTCACTTCTGTCTGCCAACTTCCGTCTCTACTCACCAAAATCTTACTTCTGTCTGCCGACATCCGTCTCTACTCACCAAAATCTCACTTTTGTCTGCCGACCTCCGTCTCTACTCACCAAAATCTCACTTCTGTCTGCCAACTTCCGTCTCTACTCACCAAAATCTTACTTCTGTCTGCCGACCACCGTCTCTACTCAACAAAATCTCACTTTTGTCTACCGACTACCGTCCCTACTCATCAAAATCTCACTTTTGTCTGCCGACCACCGTCTCTACTCACCAAAATCTCACTTCTGTCTGCCAACTTCCGTCTCTACTCACCAAAATCTTACTTCTGTCTGCCGACATCCGTCTCTACTCACCAAAATCTCACTTTTGTCTGCCGACCTCCGTCTCTACTCACCAAAATCTCACTTCTGTCTGCCAACTTCCGTCTCTACTCACCAAAATCTTACTTCTGTCTGCCGACCACCGTCTCTACTCAACAAAATCTCACTTTTGTCTACCGACTACCGTCCCTACTCATCAAAATCTCACTTTTGTCTGCCGACCACCGTCTCTACTCATCAAAATCTCTCTTCTGTCTGCCGACCACTGTCTCTACACACCAAAATCTCACTTCTGTCTGCCGACCTCCGTCTCTACTCACCAAAATCTTACTTCTGTCTGCCGACCTCCGTCTCTACTCACCAAAATCTTACTTCTGTCTGCCGACATCCGTCTCTACTCACCAAAATCTCACTTTTGTCTGCCGACCTCCGTCTCTACTCACCAAAATCTCACTTCTGTCTGCCAACCTCCGTCTCTACTCACCAAAATCTTCCTTCTGTCTGCCAACCACCGTCTCTACTCACCAAAATCTCACTTTTGTCTGCCGACCACCGTCTCTACTCACCAAAATCTTACTTCTGTCTGCCGACCACCGTCTCTACTCACCAAAATCTCACTTTTGTCTGCCGACCACCGTCTCTACTCACCAAAATCTCTATTTTGTCTGCCGACCACCGTCTCTACTCACCAAAATCTCACTTTGTCTGCCGACCACCGTCTCTACTCACCAAAATCTTACTTCTTTCTGCCGACCACTGCCTCTACTCACCAAAATGTCACTTCTGTCTGCCGACTACAGTCTCTACTCACCAAAATCTCTTTTCTGTCTGCCGACAACCGTGTCCAGGTCGAAGATTCGGTAAAATATTTGTGGGAATATGCAGATAGGTAGACAACAGACGAGATATTGCACGCTTGATATAAAAACTAGCACCAGAAGTCTCCGGCGCACTGAGGAGCAGACAACAAAATATCGTTTGCCTTAACACGTACTCTGGTTTTGTATTCAAACGTACGTTTTTGCCTGAATTCAATCAGATTAGTTGATACGATTCACATACAAATTACATTCATTACAGATCATTGTGAATGTCCCGCTCCTCTATACATGTCCTTGTCAGAACCCTGAACCAGTGAACCCTGAACCAGTGAACCCTGAACCAGTGAACCCTGAGCTCATTAGCTAATAAAATATCATCAAATGTATAACACCTGAAAACAACATGACATCAAAGAAACACTATGTCAATTTGTAGTCTATACATTCCTACACACTGCCTTCTATTGCACATCCTTTGACGCCATCAAATATTCGCTGTCACACCCACCCTACCCGGTAAAATCATCATTCTAACCCTGTTACGCCATCAGTGGTACCTTTTCATTGCACTCTCTTTTTCTTTCAATGTTTATTATTAGGTACAGACACATTGATTAAGTGAATTTAATTAGTAATTTGCCACTAAACAAATTTGATTTGTTTCTAAATTCATATGTATCTACGCACCTTAACAGCTTCAGTCATTAATTAAGTTGCCTAGTTTGACCGTGTTGGGAGATAAATTCGGCACTTGTTTGACAATTCCTGGACGATCTGCGACAGATTGTTACAACAAAGCCTACATTAATACATACTTCTCTGGGTCTGAGATGTTTGTAGAAGGCTCGAATGTTTGTGGTGGTGTAGGGTGAAACAGCCAAATACCTACGACTATGGGTGTGTGTTGTTTCTAGAAGGCCCGACTGTTTGTGGTGGTGAAGGTAAAAGAGCCAAAAGTTGATCACCAACAGCAGAACTGCCGACGAAATTGTGACGAAGAAAATTTCGAAAAAAACGAACAGGGAGCTGGTCGGTAGAAAACATTCAATTTTCTCTCTGAAATAAGTAGAATTGTAAGCAAGTTAATCCAACTGTCTATCTTAAATAAGTAGAATTGTCAGAACGTAAATTCTACTGTTTATCTGACATAAGTAGAATTGTAAGCAGGTTAATTCTACTGTTTATCTGACATAAGTAGAATTGTACGCAGGTTAATTCTACTGTTTATCTGACATAAGTAGAATTGTAAGCAGGTTAATTCTACTGTTTATCTGACATTAGAATTGTAAGCAGGTTAATTCTACTGTTTATCTGACATAAGTAGAATTGTAAGCAGGTTAATTCTACTGTTTATCTGACATAAGTAGAATTGTAAGCAGGTTAATTCTACTGTTTATCTGACATAAGTAGAATTGTAAGCAGGTTAATTCTACTGTTTATCTAAACATAAGTAGAATTGTAGCTATTTTAATTTAACCGTCCGTCTGAACAAAAATACGATTGAGATAGATGTGACCATGTTTCCATGTGCAATAAATACGATTTAGATAGATGTGACCATGTTTCCATGTGCAATAAATACGATTGAGATAGATGTGACCATGTTTCCATGTGCAATAAATACGATTGAGATAGATGTGACCATGTTTCCATGTGCAATAAATATGATTGAGATAGATGTGACCATGTTTGAGATAGATGTGACCATGTTTCCATGTGCAATAAATACGATTGAGATAGATGTGACCATGTTTCCATGTGCAATAAATACGATTGAGATAGCTGTGACCATGTTTCCATGTGCAATAAATACGATTGAGATAGATGTGACCATGTTTCCATGTGCAATAAATACGATTGAGATAGATGTGACCATGTTTCCATGTGCAATAAATACGATTGAGATAGATGTGACCATTTTTCCATGTGCAATAAATACGATTGAGATAGATGTGACCCTTTATATTTGTATTATTGACCTACAATATTACTTCTTGCTTATGCCTTACCTCCGATGTCTTACCTTCTGATGTTCTACCCTCTAATGCCTTACCCACTTTTGTTCAGTGATGTTCTACTTTCTAATATCTTACCCTGTGATTTTCTACCCTTTGATGTCCTACCTTTTGATGTTCTTCCTTATGATATTATTGCCTCTAGTGTCCTACACCCAATAATCTACCTTATTATGTCCTAATGTCTAATGCCCTACCCTGTGATATCATAACGTATGACATCCTTACATCTCATGTTCTATCAGCAATATCCTTCATTCTGATGTCCTATACTTCAATGTCCCCCAGCCTGATGTCATACCCTCTAATCTCCTATCCTCTGATGTCACACCCGAAAGTTTCCTTTATTCTTAATTCGCCTTAAAGAACACTGATGTTCCTACCCTCTGATGTTCGTATCGGTGACCCACATCATCACCACTGGGATCTGGATGGCCAGAATGACAGTCATCAATATAAAGATCATCTTTATTGGAGATTCGTAAAGATGGATCAGCCTTCGATCTCTAGGTTGTTGTGTTTTTTTTAAAAAATAAATAAGAATTAAAAGAGACAACAAAAGGACAAAATGAATGTAATGTTTAAAAAGGGGTCGATATTTTTTAGAAAAGATTTCATAACATGATAATGTAAATGATTTATGTGCTTAACAAGACTTGAAATGCAAAGTTAAATAGCCCTACTTTACGCTAAAATTTTGAGACATCATTCTATAACAATTGGTAAACTGACATTATTTGATAACTAGCAAGATCTGAACAATTCCATGACCAATGACCACTTTTTGTGACCCTTATCTAGAGCGGTTCAAAGCAAAGATGTTGATATTATTATTAATAGGTGGTTGATATAACGCAGTACCCCAGCAAAGGGCTTTGCTCACTGCCCTTTACATACAAATTAGCAATTACTGCCTATTAGACATTTTAAAAACAACAATTGGTTAGAAGCTTGACCTCACCCACCCAAGTATTATCTACCCCTGTCTAGCCCGAGACAACACCCAGCAGCATCGATGGTTATTTATCAGTTAAAAATGGTGACAATGGGACGGTATAGTACATTTCGAAGAGATGGGTCTTGGGGAAGTTTTGAAGGCTTTGATGGTCATCATTTTGTGGATGTGTAATGGGAGAGAATTACATTGTGTTGGGGCGCAGAAAGAGAAAGATCGTTCACCATATGTTTGAGTGCGTGTTCTGGGAACAGAAACATCACGCGTGTCTGTGGTGGAACGAAGCTGTCGAAGGCATGAATAGACAGAAATAAGTTCGGTTAGATAGGAAGGGCAGGAATCCAAGATGAAGTTTTGACAAAGAACAGATAACTTGTAGTCAATGCGTCACTGCATAGGGAGCTAATAAAGTGAGTGGAGTAGTTGAGTGATGGGGTCACGTTATTTACATTTATAACTAACCTAGCTACCTAGCTGCTGATTTTTAAACTTTCTGCAGATTTTCTATGAAATGTTTTGGTAAACCTGATAAAAGAGAGCTATCTAATTACTATTGCTACCTAATTAATATTGCTATGCCTCTCCTTATCTGACAAATGATGATATCTTACTACTAACAAGACAAATGCAGTACATCCAATGGGCAACGAAAAGTATTTAATCGATCTGTTTTACTACCACCACCAGAGTCAACCCACTAAAATGACCTCGTCCAAAAAATTACCATTTCCACAAATTGAAAAGTTGACAAAAATGACCGCTTCCACAAAATGATCACATCCCCAAAATGAACAATTCCCCTAAATGACAACTTTTACAAAATGACCACTTTCCCAAAATGACCACTCGCACAAAATCTATAGCGGGCCATACCAGTATGTGTAAAATGTAATAAAATTTGTTTGGATCAATAAAATACTCTTATGTGATGTTATCTTATCTTAAAACAAACTTATCAATATAACAAAATAATCATACTTATTAATCAAAGTTATGAAATATATCTATCAATTTTTAAAAAAAAAGATATAAAAAATACTTATCAATAATTCTAAATATATAAAACATAATTATGAATTTTTGAAAAGTTATCAAACGTTCTTATTAATTAAACAAATGTATAAAACATATTTATCAATCCATCATAATTATGTATTAAACAACTTAAGCAAATGATAAAACATGCTTATCAAGCCACTATAATTATGTATTAAACAACTTAAAATAAATTATAAAACATACGTATTAATTAAACAAGCTTTCAAAACATACTTATCAATTAAAAAACATAATCTTGCTCCTGATATAAGAACCAGGTGCCAGTTTGCAATGCACGTTACGGACAATGATACAGTACGATACAATCTGGAGAAATCAGGAGAAAGTTGAGACTATTATTGTGGCATATAAGTAGGTAAAATATCCTTTCCTTCTCCTCGATCACTTATTGATTGGAAGAGAGTTGCTTGACATACAATAACATTTAATTTACATTGAATTACACTACAATAACATACATTTATATTCCAGGTTCATCACACTTTCATTTCACATACATTACACTTACTTTTAAAATAGGATTCCTTTTTCATTTCTTTTTACAATAGATAAACATTCCACTTACTTCCATAAACTTTTAATTTATATTTCACTTACAGTTCACCTGCCCCTCAATTGCACCCAACAAGCATATTACTTAGGTTTAAATTAATTCAACTTAAATTACATCACTTACATTCAACTTACATTACACTACATAACACTTGCATTACAACTTACATTACACTGACAAAATAACATACGTTACGCTGACAAAACAACTTACATTAAACTGAAATAACAACTTCATTGAACTGAAAAAACAACTTACATTACCCTGACATAATAACTTACATGACACTGCTAAAATAACTATCATTACACTGACACAACAACTTACACGCAGAAATAGAAGTTCTTAAAGACGATGTCTCGCTCGAGCAACGCGTTGACGATGAACCTGGGAATGCACCAGACAAGGGTCAGGACGTTGAAGATGCTGAGGCTGACAATGTACGTGGAGAACACAGCGTCCTTCATGTCTCTTTGGTTCAACACAACAATGGTAATGATGTTGCCTGTGCAAAAAATAATATATGTATTCAATGGTACACAACACAATGATGGTAATGATGTTGCCTGGGCGAACAATAATATATGATTTCAATGGTACATAACACAACAATGGTAATGATGTTGCCTGGGCGAACAATAATATATGTATTCAATGGTACACAACACAATGATTGTCATGATGTTGCCTCTAGGTAATAATTTATAAGTATTGAATAGTACACAGCACAAAGATCGTGATGAGGCTGGCTTAAGGTGATACATTTGATGTCTTCAATAGAAAACAACACACAATAGAATGTTCGAATTTTGCCTGGATGTAAAAATATATGTAATTACTGGTACACAGCAAAAAGATAGTTATGCTGTAGCCGTAAGGTAAAAAATGAGTGTATGGATTGAATGGTATACAACAGTCAATGACCGCTTAAGCCTTAAGTGTTGCCTGGAGTTAAAACGAGGCATTTCAAATGTTGTAGGGAAAACAGCTTGATCTTGTGGAAAATGGGGACTATTTTATTTATCAAAAGATGCAATGATTTCAGGTATCTAGAATTTTCATATAAAAGTATTCGGTTCTAAGACATCTGTCGGAAACGATTGGAATTTGGAATGAAAGTGTTATAAGAAGTGAGTGTGCTTAAAAAAAATATTTAAGAGAAAAACGAAACACTAAACTAGAAAACTTGGTGGCTGTGCACCTTGATAAGAGGAATGATATTGCATCAAACAAGTCGCCAGGCTATTAGCTGAACTGTTTAACACCTACAAGTTTTCCCACCTACAAGTTGTACCACCTACAAGTTTTACCACCTACAAGTTGTATCACCTACAACTTGTACAACCTAAACTTTGTACCACCTACAAGTTGTACCACTTACAAGTTGTACCACCAACAAGTTGTACCACCCACACGTTGTACCACCTACAAGTTGTACCACCTACAAGTTGTCCCTCCTACTAGTTGTACCCCCACACGTTATACCAACTACAAGTTGTACCACCTACAAGTTGTACTACCTACAATTTGTACAACCTAAACTTTGTACCACCTACAAGTTGTACAGCCTACATGTTGTACCACCTACAAGTTGTACCACTTACAAGTTGTACCACCAACAAGTTGTACCACCTAAAAGTTGTACCACCTACAAGTTGTACCACCTACAAGTTGTACCACCTACACGTTGTACCACCCAAACGTTGTACCACCTACAAGTTGTACCACCTACAAGTTGTACCACCTATAAGTTGTACCACTTACAAGTTGTACCACCTACAAGTTGTACCACCTGCACGTTGTACCACCTACACGTTTAACCTCACAATACTTTAGGTTTGAATAAATAATTTTGTGTGACTGGGATCAGTTGGAGCACAAAATGGAAAATGAAAGACTTGTGAAAGGGTAACATGAAAGAAATTTACACGACCTAAACTTTGAAGGGTGTCGCTTCCTTATGACCAACAGGCCAACCAGGGTGGAGTACGGTAAAAGACAAAGACACACCTCTGAGAATATTAAACATTTCTATGAATTTTACACACTTCTGAAAATGTTACATCTTTTTGGAGATGTTATATATTTCTGAGCATGTTACACCCTCCTGTAAATGTTACAAGTTTATGGAAATTTTACACACTTTTGGGAATGTAACACACTTCTGGGAATGTTAAACACTTTCTTGAAAGCTAAAATAAAAATACCAGGTATTTACTGCTTCAGTTTACTTTTTTCTATTTTCACCTGATTAGATTTTAAAAAAAAAACGAAAATATTCAATCAACACGTTTATCCTAAAATTGCCCGTATTTATTCCCATACATTAGTTGTACGTTTATTACACGTATGAATCTAACCCAGATAGTTAAACATGGTGAATACATTGAACTTATTACTGCTAATGGAAATCGGCTCTGTTATTTGTAATCGTCACTGCTATTTGTAATCGTCAAAGGTATTTGAGTCTCCGAAGAAGGCTTAAAACCTAAAAATTCCTGTGTTAAGTCATTATTTTTCTTGCAGGTTTTCACCTGTGCTGTGTTTCTTACCTCAAACTGGTCAGTTATCTGTTTACCTGGTACGCCTACTAACAACAGGACGCATGATGTCGTGATGTACGTCACACAGGTCGTGAAATGGAGGCTCTGGAGTTCTGCTATCTCATCATCTGTGATGTTTCCTTCAGGAAGTATAGCTGAATATATGTCCAGGAACTTCACGTCCATTTATGTCATCTAAAGTACAAGAATAAGGACAAACTGGTCAAATATGTGGACACGCTGATAACATGACAAGCTGGTCAAATATCCGGACAAGTTTGTCAAATATGTTGACAAGCTGATCAAATGTGAGGACAAACTGGTCAAATATCCGGACAAGTTTGTCAAATATGTGGACAACCTTATCAAATGTGAGGACAAGCTGGTCAAATATCCGGACAAGTTTGTCAAATATGTTGACAAGCTGATTAAATGTGAGGACAAACTGGTCAAATATCCGGACAAGTTTGTCAAATATGTTGACAAGCTGATCAAATGTGAGCACAAACTGGTCAAATATCCGGACAAGTTTGTCAAAGATGTGGACGACCTTATCAAATGTGAGGACAAGCTGGTCAAATATCCGGACAGTTTGTCAAATATGTGGACAACGTGATCAAATGTGAGGACAAGATGGTCAAATATGAGAAAAAAACTTGTCAAATATAAAATGCAACTTGGTAATATATAACGACAAGTTGGTCAAATAGAGGGACAAGGTGGTCGAATATAAGGACAATCTGGTCGAATATAAGGACAATCTGGTCATATATAACGACAATTTTGTCAAATATAATGACAATTTGGTCAAATATAGGACACGACGGTCTAATGTGAGGGCAAGTTGGTCAAATATTATGACAAGTTTGTCAAACAAAGCCATTCACAAGATGGTCAAATATAAGGACAAGTTGGTCAAACAAAGCCAGTCACAAGATGCTCAAATATAAAAACGAGTTAATCAAACAAAGCCAGTAATTTTAGACATTTGAGAGGTTTTAGCCTCAATATTCAGAAAGGCCCAAGCTTACTGTGAGCTGGTCAGCCCCTCAATGCCTCAATATTAAATTTGGACACCAAAAGAGGGCATTAAATCGTTGACAGTTAAACAAAACTGACCAGTGAGTGTTAAGCAAGGCAGTATCTGGTCATCAGTTTCTTTTTCATGTGACTAGCTTCACAGGATGAGTCAGAAGGCATTCCTTACTCAATTTATCATTGGACATCGCTTGATTGTTTCGCCCAAGGGTATAATCCCTAAATCTTCCCCCGAAAGACATCTCGTGGCCAGTGGAACGATTTCCTGCCTACTTACCTAACAAATGTCTAACAATGTCACAGGTTTAAACTCACCGTTCGCATACTTTCTGTTGAGACATTAACCCATCACATGACTTCATTTTACCTCCCCACGAGAGTCTCCATACTTATTTCATTTGATAGAGTCTTCATAAACACTCCAGTTCCAGAAAGTTGTATTCTACACAAGCACTAAATCTATTTCAACCACTGACTTACTATCAGATAGGATCGAGAACACCTTACTGTGTTTTTATCTAGACAAAATCATATTAGTCAATGGTTGCCAAAGGTATCTATAAAAGTATTTTACATTAAATGCAAGATTGTTACTCACAGATACACACACTCACACATACAGAAACTCATACTCCCAAGCCGCATTCAAAATAATGAGCGACTCTACCGTTGAAAAATACGAACAATGCATTACAGGGATCAAGCTAAATTAGTACAAATGTCTTACCAGACGACTAACCCATAACATGTTTTAATAACAGCAATGTAAATGAGATTCATAAATATAAATAAACAGATTTATAGAGTCAGGAGATGTTCATTTGACAGTGCATATACGAAAGTAGAGCGGAAATCAAATCTTGTATTCAAAGTTGTGCACAGCTTTTGTTACGTCATTTCCTGTAACTTAATTTAATTTCGGATTTTTAGCGGCGTAACTTTGTTCTTAAGTTCAAAGAAAAGTAAAATGACATCAGGAAAACTCTACTAAAAATACATCTAATAACTTATCATTTACGTTCAGAAATTAATTGTATAAATATGACATTTACATTAAGGAAAAGAAATGTACACAGATGACATTTAATTTGAGAAAAATAAAAGTGTAAATATGGCATTTACTTTGAGATAATAAATCTATTATTATTTCATTTACTTTAAAAAAATAAATCTATAATATAGCATATTTTGTGCTAATATATCAGTCTTCTTTAAAAGATATGCAACTAAATTTTAACTCTTAAAAAGATGAAATAACTATGAAGAAGACAACTACGCACAGAACGAAATAAAATAATCAAACAATAAACTTATGAAAATAGCAAGCTATTGAAATGATGAAACCTAATGAAATAAAACTTTTTTATAGTTAAAATATGTTTACTTTCCATGCATAAAATAATTGCATTTACGAAAGACTCAAAACTAAATGACAAATCTAATATTGACACTGTCAATGTAAGATAACGCTGCTAATATTGACACTGTCAATGTAAGATTACGCTGCTAATATTGACACTGTCAATGTAAGATTACGCTGCTAATATTGACACTGTCAATGTAAGATTACGCTGATAATATTAAACTGTCAATGTAAGATTACGCTGCTAATATTGACACTGTCAATGTAAGATTACGCTGCTAATATTGACACTGTCAATGTAAGATTACGCTGCTAATATTGACACTGTCAATGTAAGATTACGCTGCTAATATTGACACTGTCAATGTAAGATTACGCTGGAGATAGATGTAAACGCTTACTTCGGAGCATTTACTGTAATTGTAAAATGTATAGCGGAGATCGGATGATTAATAGACATTAAAATTTGGGATAAGTCTCCAATAGTATAAGCCGTCACTGACTCCCAGAGACGTACCATGCGGAATGTCATTATGGCATACATTGTACATGCAAAACAAGGATTGGAACAGTTAACAAACGGAGATTGGAATAGTCAACAAACGGAGATTGGAACAGTCAACAGACATGTAACCCAGGTCAAGTTTATTTTAATTGGCAACAGTTAAATATATGTATAAATGTATCATTCATAATCAACAGATCAAATGGATTTATTGCCACAATTGCCTCACTGGAACTATAAATTTAAGCCCATGATAAGACGTGTCTTAAGATATAAAGTACCTAATGTCCTAAAATATGATGTGTCTTATGTTCTAATAAATGAAGTGTCTTGCATCCTAGCATATAAAGGTTATTATGGCCTAAAATATCACGTGCCTTGTGCACTAATAAATAATGTGTCTTGTGTCCGAAGATATAAAGTTTTCTTATGGCCTAAAATATCACGTGCTTTGTGCACTAATAAATAATGTGTCTTGTGTCTTAAGATATAAAGTGTCTTATGTCCTAAAATATAATTTGTCTTGTCTCCTAATAAATAAAGTGTCTTCTGTCCTAATAAATATAGGGTCCTGTGTGTTTAGATACAAAGTGGTATCAATTCTCCTAAGATGTAACATTTATTTCTTTCCAAAATATGATGTGTCTTGTGTCCTGAAAATAACGTGTCTTGTGTCCTAAGAAACAACGTGTCTTGTTTCATAATAAATAACGTGTCTTGTGTCCTAAGATATAAACGGTCCTGTGTCCTAAGATAAACCTTGTCCCGTGTCTTAAGATATAACGTTTCTGGTGTCCTAAGATATGAAGTGTCCTATGTCCTAAGATTACCATTCCCAAATGGACAGTCTAAAAACCGTTATAGTGTCTTCTGATAACTTTGTGTTGTCCTCTTGATAGGACTTTTCATGTGCTAAATCACAAAACTTTTGTGATACGTCACAAACACCTGTTTAAGAAAGGAGTTTAAAGCAACATCAATGTGTTACTTGGTTTTAAAACTTGACAGAGTCAATGTTCATATAAAGCAAACATTGACATATCTCAAAAACAAAAACAAATAATTCCCTTTCTGATCAAATCATACAAATTTATCCTACTTCAAAATCATTTTTTTAACAAATGTTTTGAAGCCTACTCATCGCAAACAGCATTTATTGCTGCACATGTTCATCTTCACCATCGGCACAGACTCCCTTCGAACATTCACTCAAGCTAGTGTTGACCATCAACGTACACCAACATCAACCGACATGTATCCTTCCAAGATACAATCTGGTCTATATATTGTTTTATTTAAAATGCACGCTATTGTATTGCAGCATTCGCCATTCATTCATTTACAGCAGAGTTATGGAGCATATTTCATAGAAATTATTTGCAATAAACGGGATACTTGGATGGATCCACGGGTGATCCATCTGGGTACACATCATCCGTTCCTTTGACTGTTGATTGCATGCTCTCCTGTAGAACGCTGTCTTGTCGCTCACTCTCGCAACCCATCGTGCTCACTTTCTTGAGCGCTGTAAATAAGAACATGGAAGCTCAAGTCAGTTTCAGCTGGTTTCTGGTAACGTCTCTAGAAGAAGAACGCTATTTCATTCCCTGATAGGATGATGTCATATCTATGACATGTTACACAAGGATAACTGAGATGTAACATAATGATAAGTGAGATATAACTTAATGGTAAGTGAGATGTAGCATAATGACAAGTGAGATGTAACATAATGATAAGTGAGATATAACTTAATGGTAAGTAAGATGTAGCATAATGACAAGTGAGATGTAACATAATGATAAGTGAGATATAACTTAATGGTAAGTGAGATGTAGCATAATGACAAGTGAGATGTAACATAAGTAACATAATGATGAGTTGGATGTAGCATAATGATGGGTGAAATTTTACATAATGCTGAGTGCGAAGCTAACTAATGATGAAGGGAGATTTTACATAATGATGAGTGACCTAGTACATAATGATGATATGTCTGGTAAGAGAAGTTCAGGTTGATGAAATTTTAAAATTAAAGTCGGCTGATATTTTGTTATGCTATGATTCTAAGTCGCCTTGACTTAAATGAAAGGAGTTGGAATGAACATTAAACGGAACAAATATATAAAGAGTACAAAATGTTAATCTAAATAAAATGATCACCGAGCTAAAGGCAACGCATGGTTGCGACTCAAATCATTCTTCAAGCACTAAATCACATCTTTGTACATATACATTGTTACGCACTGACTTATATTGGGAGAAATTAATCTCCTATTTTAATTTTAATTGGCTCGTTGTAAGCAGTGCCTAACAAAGGACGATACCATATAATCAAAAATATTAAATATACGACCCAAAACAGTTTCTAGTTACAATTAATTAAGATTTATTATCTCTTAAGATAATTACAAAATAAAATAAAATAAAATTACAATCTTCAACTTACAGTATGGCAGATGTCGTACCGGTACACAGTTAATACAATTAGAAAGAATGATGCCAATAAATAATACGAAATAAACACATATAAGTAGGAGCACACAACTACACAAGGAATAAAACACGCCTCGTAATGTTAAGAGAATCTATAAGAAAATCTCCGTCCGTCCCCTCCTCGTCCGTGCCTGTCAATCCTTTATATAGGTGGGTCTACCGACGCCTAAGCCCTGCCTTCGATAAGCTTCTAGAAAAATCAAAATCATTCCACAAAATACTATTTGGAACAGATTAATTATTTTCATTCGTTGGCGGCGTAAACAAGAAATACATCAAAGACCTAAGCCACACCCCTTTGTGAACACAGCGTCTCATGCGGGGTCAATCAGAGGGCACGCACAAGAAATATGATGTAAACAAGCTCTCTATAACACACAGTTAATACAATTAGAAAGAATGATGCCAATAAATAATACGAAATAAACACATATAAGTAGGAGCACACAACTACACAAGGAATAAAACACGCCTCGTAATGTTAAGAGAATCTATAAGAAAATCTCCGTCCGTCCCCTCCTCGTCCGTGCCTGTCAATCCTTTATATAGGTGGGTCTACCGACGCCTAAGCCCTGCCTTCGATAAGCTTCTAGAAAAATCAAAATCATTCCACAAAATACTATTTGGAACAGATTAATTATTTTCATTCGTTGGCGGCGTAAACAAGAAATACATCAAAGACCTAAGCCACACCCCTTTGTGAACACAGCGTCTCATGCGGGGTCAATCAGAGGGCACGCACAAGAAATATGATGTAAACCAGCTCTCTATAACAACATACATATTTTAAAATGTTGAATACATACATGTATATGAGAAAAATTTTAAAAAATGTGCTTAAACTACATGACTGTACGTAATACACTTTACAAACAAATATAAATAATTTATTTCAACGAAATAAATAGCTAATATTTTAGAATCGATATAAATATATATATCCAGTAAGTTTAACTTATTTTAAGTACATGATTGATAACATTCAAATAATTCGAATTTATCAAACAGTTGCAAATTTTTTTATAGGGAATCACATACCTAGTGTCTACTGTAGAGTATAAACTAAATATCAGTAAATTTTACTATGGAAAACGAATAGTTCCTAATGGAAGAATTGTCTTTTAATGAACAAAATAAACGTTTATTTTAATGTAGTAATGTAGTAAAAAAAAAGAAAAAAAAAAAAATTCAGAACAAAAAAGAAATAATTTCAGAAAATCAATGGAGCTGAGCAGCGTCATCAGCTAAATGTAATCGAATTTTTAAAAAAAATAATTAAATATTGAATATCCAGAGTTAAGATAAAATGCGACGTCGAAGACCATAAGAATAAGACATCGTCTGGAAATATTTACCTTGAAAGTCATCCAGTGTGAGCGCATTGCTCAGAGATTTTTTCCTCTTCCCGAACCGATGGGGCAGGATCTTCCACCGTCGGAGGAGTCGAAGAGAGACGTGGCGAAACTTACGTCCCAAGAAAAAGTAGACCACGAAGTTGGAGCCCACGTTTGTGTAGGCGATCAGGACGATGATGCCTCTACCTGGACAGATAAATTAGGGAAGCAACTCACCATAGGTGTGTCACTCAAGGGCGCAACTATAGGCAAGCACCAGTATAGAATGTTAAATAAAAAAATTACGAAAATAATTTATGGCTGAATTAATTTTTTTTTAAACGTCTCATTTTAATAATGTTTCATTATTGAAACTCTGTTTTTAAAAGTAGGGTAACGTTGTTTCTACTTCTCTCACGAGAGAATGGCGGATTTATTACTGAAAAAACATAATTTTATTGCCTTTGTGTTTGTAGGAAGTAAAAATACATGTTTCGCGGGCAGAAGAACGGGTCTAAACTATTACAGATTGTTTTTAGGAGAGGGTTTGTTATGCCTTAAAATACATTTTATCAATATTTTATCTTTGATATATTTGATATACATCCACATTACAAATATATTTCATGTACAGCTATATAACCAATATCTTTGATGTACATATATATTAACAATATCTTTGATGTACAACTACATTACCAAGCTCTTCTTGCTCACGACCCAGTGGTGTCTGGACGTTGAAGATCCTTTTTAAGTTAGGCATCATGATGCACAGAGGCAACAGCGATATGATGTACTGGACACTTGAGATTGCCCCAAGGTCGAGGAGATGCTTTCTGACTGGACAGAATAAACTTGGTCAATGAACTGGACAAAATAAACTTGGTCAATGAACTGGACAGAATAAACTTGGACAATAAAGTGGATAGATTAAAATGATCCAAACAAACTGACAGAATAAACTTCCCCAATGAACTGGACAAAATAAACTTGGTCAATGAACTGGACAGAATAAACTTGGACAATAAAGTGGATAGATTAAAATGATCCAAACAAACTGACAGAATAAACTTCCCCAATGAACTGGACAAAATAAACTTGGTCAATGAACTGGACAGAATAAACTTGGACAATAAAGTGGATAGATTAAAATGATCCAAACAAACTGACAGAATAAACTTCCCCAATGACCTGGACAAAATAAACTTGGTCAATGAACTGGACAGAATAAACTTGGACAATAAAGTGGATAGATTAAAATGATCCAAACAAACTGACAGAATAAACTTCCCCAATGAACTGGACAAAATAAACTTGGTCAATGAACTGGACAGAATAAACTTGGACAATAAAGTGGATAGATTAAAATGATCCAAACAAACTGACAGAATAAACTTCCCCAATGACCTGGACAAAATAAACTTGGTCAATGAACTGGACAGAATAAACTTGGACAATAAAGTGGATAGATTAAAATGATCCAAACAAACTGACAGAATAAACTTCCCCAATGACCTGGACAAAATAAACTTGGTCAATGAACTGGACAGAATAAACTTGGACAATAAAGTGGATAGATTAAAATGATCCAAACAAACTGACAGAATAAACTTCCCCAATGACCTGGACAAAATAAACGTATCCAATCGACGTGTTCAGCAGAACTGAAACAACAGCTCTAAAAGAACACTGAGACAGAGCTAGTTGGTGACAACTTGACATGGAGACAGGCAAGGCGGTGGCACCGTATACATGGAGACAGTGCTTGGTTGTGGCTCCTTGTACACTAACAACAGTGTGATGTGGTGGCAAATTGTACAGTAAGACAGTGCAAGGCAGGTGCACCATGCACCTGGAAACAGTGTGAGGCGGTGGCACCTTTTACACTAGAAGAGTGCTAAGTTGTGGCAACCTTTACACAAAGACATTGCAAAGTCACCTTATACCTGGAGACAGTGTGAGGCCGTGGAAGCTTGTACACTAAGACAGTGATAGACCGAGGCAGCTTGTACACTAAGACAGTGATAGACCGAGGCAGCTTGTACACTAAGACGGTGATAGACCGTGGAAGCTTGTACACTAAGACTGTGATAGACCGTGGAAGCTTGTATACTAAGACAGTGTAAGGTGGTGGCACCTTGTGCATGTAAACCATGCATGGATGTAAGAAACAACGTTACGAAATAGCTCAGCACCATTTCAGATGTATCCTTGTAGATACTCTGAATTGCTCCGGCGCTGCTATTCTCGTGTCCTTATGGACACACGTTCATCACGGTTCTCACAATAGCGCCCTTTAGTTGTTTTTTCTGTTAAATGACAAACTCATAATTTAGTTCACTTTGTGTAGATATAGAAAATATAATCTTCCTATCACTGTTAATCTTAAACATCTTTAGATAACATTGTAAATATCACAATTATACACCTAAACAGGTTTAGCCCAGGAAATGTCCATCTCATGTGAAATAGATTTTTAAATGGGAACACAACGTCGCTCAATCGAAATGTCGCTCAAATGTCCATTATATGACCATAAGATGTCCTTTAAAAGTCCGCGAAATGTCCATTAAATGACTGTCATGTGTCTTTTCAATGACTTTGACATGTCCATATGATAAACTCACGCTTGAATGTCTGCAGGTCATCGACAGCGGAGAACTTCTCCTTCTTGTGTGCGATGACCAGTATGACCTGAACGATGATAAGAAAAGCCCCCAGGAACATCGTCTCAAACATGACTACGACGTAAAGCATGGGTGACGTGGTGGACAGGTAGCACTCTACGGGCGTTCTGTTGGGAGAGATCATTTTAACACATTCGCACATTCATAGTTGATGTGTGGTTTAGAGTCTAAACATTTGTAAGCTCCTATAGCAAGCAGAGCCCACTGGATTTACTCCCCAGGGACGCTGAATCTATGAGTGAATCAAGACACAGATGTACACACTGAGTTTCTACATACAATTATTTTAAGGTGGTTTTAAGTAAATCTATTTCACTCTGCCCCCACAGGTTTGCTGCCGCCACTTAGCTGATGGGCCATTTCACCGGGCATGATAAAGAAATTATTTAATTACTTGAGGTATGGACCATTAATAATAAAGATAGTAATAATATTATTAGGGCTGTGTGAGCGTGTATGGATGAAATATACAATATTTTTAACATGTCCATGGTCCAATTTTGTAATGTTTAAAATAGTTAGTGTACAAATAGATGGATACTTATACATTGATGGGCAAGTGTGTATTTATATTCTTTCTGTTACCGACATTAATATCTGCTGAAGCGATACTGAGCAGGACGCCCTTGACCGGCCGCTCACGAAGAACAGCGTCCAGGACCCCGGTCCGACGTATTCGTAACCTTTAAAGTCAAAACCAGGATCAAGGACCCCCCACTGATAAGCAGTGGACGCGGATAGCCTGGCGTACGGAACCCCCCCCCCCACGCAATCGGGGGGACCGTGTGTTCAAATTGGCCCGGTTGTGAAACCGACCAGGCTGGGCTGTGTACACAAACCTTTAAAGTCAAAACCAGGATCAAGGCCCCCCCCCTGATAAGCAGTGGACGCGGATAGCCTGGCGTACGGAACCCCCCCCCCCCACGCAATCGGGGGGACCGTGTGTTCAAATTGGCCCGGTTGTGAAACCGACCAGGCTGGGCTGTGTACACATACCTATAATTTTACACACCAACTATTTACACCCTGAACTCACCTTGTACACACCATATAAACACCAAGTAATACCCAGTACTCACCCTGTACACATACTACAAACCTTGTACATAACCTGTACACACCCGAAGCATATCATGTACACACCTTGTACTTACCATGCACTCTCACTGTACACAACTTGTACACACCCTGTACTTTCCATGCACATAAACTATACACATCCTGTACACAATATGTATATAAAGTATTCACAGCAAGTATATACCCTGTACACATCCTGCACTTACCATGTACAAACCCGGTATACACCATGTACACATCTTGTAAACACCATGTATATACCCGCACACACCCTGAACTTAAGATGTACACACAATGTACACACGATGTACATACCCTGTACAGCCCTTAACTCACCTTATACACAGCCTGTACACAAATTGTACACAGCCCTGTATGCACTTACCCGTACTTGTCGTAGAACGAGATCCAGACAAAGACCAGAGGGATATGTGAAGTAAAGACAAGGACCAGGTACAAGACTATGACCATCTCTGGATCCTCGTACAGGAGAGCGCACCGTCTTTTTCTGAAACAGAGACCCTTATACAGTACTATCCATCATTCTGAGCGATTATTTCTGCTGCACTTCAACACTACCAAAATGATAGCAGCAGCATTTTATCTAAACAGCTCTACCTCACCCCCATCACCCATCTACCCACCCACCCTCCCCAAGTCCCTAACTCCTTATAATCATCGCTGTTTATAATGATTGCTTCTTTTAATCATTGATATTTATAATAAGTGCTGATTAAAATGATGATGTTTATGATTTGTGTGTATAATGATCGTTGTTTATCATCGTTGTTTATAGGGATCGCTGTTTATGATTGTTGTGTATACTGATCGCTGTTTATGATTGTTGTGTATAATGATCGTTGTTTATCATCGTTGTTTATAAGGATCGCTGTTTATGATTGTTGTGTATACTGATCGCTGTTTATGATTGTTGTGTATAATGAACGATGTTTATGATCGTTGTGTATACTGATCGCTGTTTATGATCGTTGTGTATACTGATCGCTGTTTATGATGGTTGTGTATAAGGATCGCTGTTTTTGATTGTTGTGTATTCTGTCTGACCGCTGCTTATGATCGTTGTGTATAATGATCGCTGTTTATGATCGTTGTTTATAAAGATCTCTGTTTATGATTGTTATGTTTGAGGATCGCTGTTTATGATTGTTGTGTTTGAAGATCGCTGTTTATGATCGTTGTGTATAGGGCTCACTGTTTCCGACGGGATCGCACTTACGTGTCGAAAAGATAAGCCAGGCGAACTATCCCAACCAGCAGGAGGTGGCCGTTGGCAGCGACCATAGAAGTGACACAGATGATACGATAGAAACTGGGGAAATCAAAGCAAGAAAACAGAATGTTCAACTGTAGATAAGCACGGACAAATGACGTTGAAAATGGCACATGTTATATTAACGCTAATTGAGCTTATGTTGTTGTAAGTCACGGGAGGACAACACAAAACGCGCAAAGGGACAATTTGATAGTGGGATAACATATCGCGGGGCACGTGTCATTAAAAAGAAGTATTAAAACTTAACAACCCCAAACAACAAAGTCTTCTTATTGGGCCTTTATAAAACTCAATATCCAGTGATGGGACATTGGGCTCAAAGTGTTATAAGACACGCATACACATAATGTACCTTATAAAAATCCTAATTAATGCCCCCCCCCCCCAAAAGTCTCGCAACCGCAGGTTTTTTTCACAACCCTGAATTTTATTTTTATTCTAATGACCCAACCGCTTTTACCTTTATAAAACTCAATATCCAGTGATGGGACATTGGGCTCAAAGTGTTATAAGACACGCATTCACAAAATGTACCTTAATAAAATCCTAATTAATGCCCCCCCCCCCCCAAAAGTCTCGCAACCGCAGGTTTTTTTCACAACCCTGAATTTTATTTATATTCTAATGACCCAACCGCTTTTACACCACAGATTTATTTCACCAACTATTTCAGGAAAAGCTATTACGCACCAAAGGCACTGGCGATATATTTTTAACAAAACTAATCTTATTTAGCGCAGCTATTGGGAATTTTATTTTGTTATCTCAGTGGCTAAATAACTTTCATCTTCCCTTTGAAAAACAAGGGGGGAAAAAGTATTTATTTAATTTATTTTTCTTGGGAGCGGGTGGGGGTGTTTGGCTGGGGATGTATGTAACTCAGGTAAATAAAGAGCATATCAACAAAGGGCAGGTAACCCATGTAAACAAAGGGCGAAGACTCACACACAAAACAGTGGGTCCTGGAAGTAGATCTCTCGTCCTAAGATCACCGCACAGATGTACCTGGGGACACACCAGACCAGGGTCAGCGTATTGAAGAAACAAAGGCTGGTCAGGTACATGGAAAACATGTTGTCCTTCAGCTCACGCGACGCTAGGACACAGATCGTCATAACGTTACCTATAGATGGAGTTGTTTTAGAATTTTAACGTATTATATTATTTTTTCACGTGTGTTTTCTTCCTACTTCTTCTCTTTTCATTTATAATTACTGTTCTGGGGTTAGCATTCTGCTGTTATGTCTAACTACTTGTCTCATAACCGGCTTGTGGTCTCATACCTGGCTTGTGGTCTCATGCCTGACTTGTGGTCTCATGCCTGACTTGTGGTCTCATATCTAACTTCTGGTTTCACGTCTGGATTGTGGTGGCACGTCTAGCTTCTGGTCTCAAGTCAGCATACTGATCGTATGTTCTGGCTCGTGGTCACATGTCTTTCTTGTTGTCTCATGTCTGGCTTGTGGTCTCCTGTCTGGCTTGTGGTATCATGTCTTGCTGGTTGTCGCATGTCTAATTCTGTTTCAATTTATTTTCTTTATTTTATTTTCTGTTATATCATTTCCCTTTCAATGTCAGTTATATCATTTCCCTTTCAATGTCAGTCATTTCATTTCACTTTCAATGTCAGTTATTTCATTTCACTGTCAATGTCAGTTATTTCATTTCACTTTCGTATGCGTTAACATGTTGTTCGCCGACAAACGGCTTTCTGTCGACACTTATTACTTTTTTCGACTCAGACCCAACTGATTCTTTTAACTTTCATGCCTGGATTCCCAGCTGCTTTTTCAAAATCATAATACTTCGATCCCAGCCAGGTTCTGCCGTTGAGCTATTTCCTTCCGTGATTTTGGTGTTTCCCCACTCTTCCCTTCTCTGCTTTTAGGCATTCTTTCTAGGTTGTAAATATGTCTCTTTTTCAATTGCTGCTGCTTGTGAAGTATTCTAATACTAAACTGTTTTGTTCCAAAGTGTGTATCTGCTTACTGAAATCAAACCCTCTATACAGCAGAAGAAGTTAACTTTAAACAAAGTAGAGCAGTGACGAAGAAAGAAAAGTGTTTTACTGTTAAATACTTGCCAGGTACTCCGAAGAACAGGAGTAAGGTTGAGCTCGTGAAGTAGATGATGGTTCTGGCGGCATTGAGGTTTTCCAGAACTTCAATTTCAGCAGCTGTCAAGTTGGTCCACACGGGTCGGGCCAGATAGGTGGCCTCAACTCCAGCTGTCATAATGATGTGCTGTTAGGAAAGCAGGTATGACCATGACCTGGGCATTCTCAAGCCATCACATGGGTGTATCTGTGAGGATGTTAAGTGTATGGTTTTAAATGTGAGACTAGAAAAATAAGCAATAAGTAAAGGGAGAGACAGAGAGACAGACTAGAAACATGAGACACGTTATATTCGAAAGTGGGAAATTTATGTATACAACTTAAATCATTGATTAAATTCCTAATAGAAGTAAATTTTAATTATTGCGTCTTCCATTCCCCACCCCCACCACACTTTTTAGCGCATAGTTTAAAATAAACGTCAATCACCTGCTGAGCGACCTGTTTGAGTTAAGGCATTAAAATACCCCCCCCCCCACTCTTTTTAGTGCCACGTCACAACTAAAAAAATTCAAAACATACGTACACGTTTCATAACGAGACTAAGATTTTATTCCTTAACATTTTTCCATAATGTATTAAGATCTAGTATTATTGGAAAATTTTGACGTAAAACGCAGAGCAATGAAGTCCTCCCAGAACCGAATGTAAAATAGTCACAACAGTTTTTGCATCCTTTTTCGATATGCGCAGAAGATTTGCGCGACTGAGTTTTACGATACTTATAATACCTGAGGCAGTTTAGACCTCAAATAAATGGTTTTAAATTGAATTGAATAAAGATTTTTCAAAATAAGAAAATATAAGTTAAAAAAAAATAATAAAAAAATGGTGACTTCATAAAGATTTGCCATCCCCTCCCCCTGTCACAAAGTGTCACAAATTCACGACCCCCTCCCCTTGAGCAAGATGTAATTTGTGAACGACTCCTAATGGACGTTGAAGGAATGTGCCTTAGCAGGTGCATCTTTATAGTAAAATATATTTAAATACAATCGCTAGCAAAGTAAACTTTATGGAAACCCTTTATATTAACTTCGATCTTGTTCACGGGTTGCTGGATGAGTAGTGTATTGGGAAATTCTACGGATGGCTAATTGACCAACTTATTGTCAATCTATCGAGCTGACACTTAGTACATAGACTCGTTGCCGATGACAAAACATTGTGTCAAATTTTCAGCCCCCACAGCCCTCCCCTTTCCATTCAGTTTTTCCTTTTTTTCAAAGGGAGGTTTAAATGAAATTCCCTCTAACTGCGCTACATGAAGATCTTTTGGTTAGCTGTGTTTGCTTTTGTTTTTCTAAAATGTTTACCTCAGTGAATCTTTCTAAAATCGGGTGAGAAAAAGTTGTGAAAAAATTTGTAGTTTTGAGACTTGGAGAAAGAGGAGAGCAGTATTTGGGATTCTTTCAAGTGCGGTACTTGTATACATATTCGGTCAACACCTAATGTAAGCTCTGGTGTGCTATCTAATCATGGCTCTGACTCATTACTAATTAATTAGGACAATGACGTACTAATAATAGTGATGATGGACAAACCTATGAATTTCTCTGATGCACTAACTGGTCATGACTCTAATGATGTACTTAAAACTATTGCTCAGATGTACTAAATAGGCATGTATCTGATGTACTAACCATGGCTTAAAAACTTAAACCTAAGAAATGTCACATTATCTACTTACCTCTCTTACATATGATGGATTTGCAAAAATAAAAAAAACAACATTCTTATAAATATTATATCATGTCAGCTGGTAAAAAATCCTCCGAATTTAAATAAAACAAATTCTTGCTTTTTTATATAATTAGATCAGTGAAAATATCGTGTGCACATAAAATACAACGTCATATCCGCCAAACATTTTAAAATTCACTTCGCGTTTAAAACTTTTCAATAAAATAATGTTCTTTTAAATTTTAGGTTGTCATGCATTTGACTTAAAACCATAATATTCTCGTATCTCTAAATAAAACTAATTCACAGATATCTTTAACACAATACATCTGTACCGTGTGGGACGAATTTGATTAATAATAAAAAAAAAACAATAACATAAATATTTATGGGTATCGTTTGATTTTTGGCATCAGTCAGTATTTATGGGTATCGTTCAATTTGGCATCAATAAAGTATTTATGGGTTTCGTTCGATTTGGCATTAATCATGACAAGTTTATCATAGTTGTTCATTTTGCAATCTTCACCTTGGTCTTTCCATTTATAGGTCAGTTTTTTGTATACAAATAATCGATACCACTAATATATAATTTTAATATATAACCAAAGAGCCTGGTCCTCAAACTTTTGAAGATGGTCTAGGTTTGCAGCAACATGTGGTTGAATAACAATAGAGATTATAAGTCATTTTAAACTGCTTGATGAGAAGATATAGAAGGCACAACATTAGGACTACGCTCTTGGAATATAAGTAGCCTAATCGCAACAAAAATTTCCATGTGTCATAATACACCCAAAGGTATACGATGTCAATGCACTGTTAAAAGCACATCAAATGGAAAAAAATGTGGCTTATTATTAGTAGCCTAACAGAAATACATATTTTAACAGTATTTTAATGGTTTATATATTTTTATTTTATGCTTGTGGGAAAATTTTGAAATGCTGCAGCATCTATACATTTGGAATGCTTTTCAAAATTTCTGTATTGTCAAATAACACACATATTTGCTATTTGTACATTTTAAAAAAAATATGTAAAATATTTAAAGAAAACACAACAAAACTTTTCGGATCGCCCTAAAGTATAGTCCGAATAAATTAAACATTTTATAGGATTAAATTATTAAAATTTCGTCGAATGGTCCATTTTATCAAATTAATTTAAGTAAAAGTGTTCATTAAAATTAAAAGAACAAAAAATATGTTAAAGAAGGCACGACAGAAATATAAATACATCTTTATTACGACAGATCAAGTACATACTTGTGTCAAGAATCATTACTACTCAATAAATTGTGCCCACAAGTAAATTAGAGGCGACAGATTATACCTCTAATTTGATACGCAATTGTTCAATACAGAGGAATAATATTTATTTATCACTGCCCATATCTCGTAGTCAACTATTTATAACTCCCCATCTGAATGTCATAAATGTATAACTGTCCACCTGAGTGTCATTAGTTTGCAACTGTCCATCTGAATTTGATAATTTTGTAACTGTTCATCTGAATACCAAAAGTTTTTAATTGTCCATCTGAATGCCCTAAGTTTGTAACTGTCCATCTGAATACCATACGTTTTTAACTGACCATCTGAAGCCATAAGTTTGTAACCGTCCATCTAAATCTCCTACCTGTCCCAAGTATGTTTATAAAAGATATTGCTCTCCTTATTTGACTGTCAAATATACATTTTAACATCGTCAAAACATATCATACAATTGTTTATATTTATTAATGCTCACAAAATTTAAGACATAAAATACAAAAGCTTTCAAATGTACATATCATTGATACTTTGTCACACAAAGCAAATTACGTTTCACGAAGCGAAATGGTTGGTCAAGGTAAAGACATCTGCAAATCGTTGGTCCGGTACAGACATCTGCAAATCGTTGGTCCGGTACATACATCTGCAAATCGTTGGTCCGGTACAGACATCTGCAAAAAATCTTGTGCTGGGTGCGTAAAATCGCAAGCTGATGGACCGGGTACACACAACTGAGAACTGTTGGTGCGGGTACACAGAAATGTGTTTCAGTGTATCATCTACCACAAAGTTTAAAAATCTCCAAGCCTTCAGCATTCCATCCAGTTTTCAACGAAAATGTCTATGTAGTTGAGTGCTCATTCAGCTGGGTGTTGCCTTTAGCTAGAGAGATACAAGAGAAATTCAAGATAAAATAATATCATGATAATCTGATGGGTTATTTTGTTGTTTTTGTTTTATGTTGAAATTAAATGTTTTTCGGGATAACAATGATTGCGTGTAACGAAGTGATTGGGTGTAACTAAGTGATTATGTGTAACGAAGTGATTGTGTGTAACGAAGTGGTTGAGTGTCATAAAGTGATTGTGTGAAACGAAGTGATTGTGTGCAACGAAGTGGTTGTATGTCACAAATGGTTGTGTGTCACAAAGTGATTTTGTGTCACAAAGTGATTGTGTGTAACAAAGTGATTGTGTGTAGCGAAGTGGTTGAGTGTCACAAAGTGATTGTGTGTAACGAAGTGATTGTGTGTAACGTAGTGGTTGTATGTAACAAAGTGATTGTGTGTCACAAAGTGATTGTGTGTAACGAAGTGATTGTGTGTAACGAAGTGATTGTGTATAACGAAGTGATTGTGTGTAACGAAGTGATTGTGTGTCGAGCATTGAGCAGAGTTGTGTTATAATAAGTGTCACTTTGTCACCTGCAAGACGAGACAGAGGCAAATATATGTTGTACTTCCGAGTGTATTTAACCCATTGATTACCACAGAATATAAAGTCTTTGATCAGGCATAGGCTACCACAATCATAATATATGGTCTTTGTTCGGACAATCACATAATTTGAAATCTTTCGTCAGTATTTTTAGTTGAGTCGTTCGTGTTGACATCATAATCTACTATTTCTTACCCATCGTCATGCTATTCATGTGTATCATATTTTCAGCTGCATCCTTTACATGCAATGATTACAATCACAAAATGTATTGAGTTCTGTTGATATCATCGTTCTGATAAAATCTGCCATCTGTCATTAAATACTGACCTGAGAGAAAGCTTATCTCGTAGTCCATCTGTCACTTGATACTGACCTCAGTGAAAGCTTATCTCATAGTCCATCATTCACTTGATACTGACCTCAAAGAAAATTGATCTCGTAGTCCATCTGTCACTTGATACTGACCTCAGAGAAAGCTTATCTCATAGTCCATCTTTCACTTGATACTGATCTCAAAGAAAATTGATCTCGAAGTCCATCTGTCGCTTGATACTGACCTCAGAGAAAGCTTATCTCATAGTCCATCATTCACTTGATACTTACCTCAAAGAAAATTGATCTCGTAGTCCATCAGTCACTTGATACTGACCTCAGAGTAAGATTATCTCGCAGTACATCTTGCACTTGATGCTGACCTCAGATAAGCTTATCTAACAGTTCATGTTTCACTCTATACTGACCTCAGATTAAGCTTATCTCACAGTCCATCTGTCACTTGATATCGAACTCAGAAAATCTTATCTCGTAGTCCATCTGTAATTTAATACTGACCTCAGAGAAAGTTTATCTCGTAGACTATATGTCACTTGATACTGACCTAAGAGAAAACTTATCTCGCAGTACATCTTGCACTTGATACTGAACTCATATAAAGCTTTTCTCGCCATTCATCTTGGACCTTTAACTGACCTTAGGGACAGCTTATGCTTCTGTTCATCTTTGTGAAAACTCTGCGTGATTGCGTCCACAATCGTCTTGTCTGCTTTGAGTTCGTCAAAGTTCAGCCTGGCTGACCGGATGCTCTCCGCCCTTTTCCGTAGTTCCTGTGGCTCTTGACCAAGCTCGTCATTGAAGAAGTCCGTAACTAAACAAAAACACATAGCTATGTTACTAGTTACAATTACCACTTTTGTATGTTACAAGATAAAGATAACACATAGCTATGTTACATGATAAAGATAACACGTTTGTATGTTACAGGATAAAGATAACACTTTTGTATGTTACAATTGATAGAAACACATAGCTTTTTACAAGATTAAGATAACACATAGTTCTGTTACATGATAAAGATAACACTTTTGTATGTTACAAGACGAAAATGACACTTATGTGTGTTACAAGATAAAATAACACCTTCGTATTTTACAAGACAAAGATAAGACTTATATTTGGCACAACAAACATAAAACTTTTAAAAATTTTGCAACGCATTGCTAAGTTAGAGAAGAAAGGAACATGTAGTTTTTTCACAATAGAAAAAAAAAACAACCTCTATGTTATGTTACTCTAGATAGAAAACATCTAGATAGGCTACAATATAATTATGATATATTTACAATAGACAAATGAAAGAAAATCAATGTTTTGTTGCCATAGAAAGAAAACACAATATTAAGTTACATCAGATAGAGAAACCATAGTTAATAGATATAATAGAATTATGTTCAAATTTATAGAAAAGATGTAACTATGTTAAATGTATGCGACGTGTGCTATTAAATAAGATATGTGCTATTCAATTGGCTAATCTGAAAAAAAAATTCAATGGCAAAGATAAAAGAAAATCTTTGTTTGGCTGGTTTTGTTTGGTAATAACCCTACAATACACATGTTGGTGAGTCGAGGAAAACAATATCAAAGAAAATCTAATAGGCTAGAAGATAATATGGAGCAAAACCTCACAGGCTAAAATAAAACATGGGGCAGAATCTAACAGGCTAAGAAAAAACATAGAACAAAATCTAACAATCTAAAATGTAACAAAATCTAGGATCAAACAAAAGCTAAAAGGCTCAAAGAAAAATGGCACAAACTCGCGGTGAAATATAATGGCGCACCTTTTCATTCATTAAGAGACAAACTGCAACGCATGACATCTGGAAAATACGGTCAGAAAGTAAGGTCAATCTATCAGACGGTCAGAAAGTTAGGTTAAGCTATGAGATGGTCAGAAGGGTAAAAGCATGATATCAGACGTTCAGATAAGTAAGGTCAAGCTATCAGACCATCAGAAAAGTAAGGTCAAGCTTGACGGTAAGAAGAGTAATGTCAAGATAGACGGTAAGAAAGATAAGATCAAGTTATCAGACAGTCAGATGAGTATAATCAAGATAACAGTCGCTCAGAAAGTCAGTAACCTGTCAGACTTTCAGAAAAGTTGGTCAAGCGATCAGACTGACCGAAGAGTAATGTCCCGCTATCAGACTGTCAGAAGAGTAAAGTCAAACTAAAAGGTAAAATGAGTAAAAATATAAACTAGAATGTCACAAGAGTAAGGTCAAGGTATCGGACGGTCAGAAGAGTAAGTTCAAGCAAGACGGTCAGGAGAATAAGGTCAAGCTATCAGAAGGTCAGAAGAGCAAGGTCTATTAGACGGTCAAAAGTGTAAGATCCTCCATCTAATTATCAGAAGAGTAACGTTAAATTAAAAGATGGTCAAAAGAGTATGGACAAGTTAGACGGTCAGAAATGTAAGGCATGATTTCAGAATACAAGAATATTAAGGTCAAGTTATCAGACGGTCGAAGAGTAGGGTCAAGCTATCAAACGGTCATAAGAGTTGGGTTAATCTCTCAGATGCATTCGCATCGTTCTCAAACTATTTTATTCAGTGACCTTTGGATTTTAAAGCTTCCTTAATGACCTAATTAAAACACTGCTAGCTGACCAATGGCCAATGGCCATCTTAAAAAAAACACGGGCAAAAACATATGATCATCAGCCGACTTCTATGATACAAAACATAAACAAACTCAGCTGACAACATGTCATGGCCACCTGACAAAACATTGGCAGTCTTGTTTGTCAAAGGAGCTAACATTTATTGATCACATTGACTTGATGAAAGCTGGGTGTCTACTTAGAACACTAAAAAATAGAAAAAAAAATTAGCATGCTTTGCAGGGCAATTTTGCTAGAGCTGCGAAGACTTTTTCTTATCAGAACTTTATTAACTTTTGATGCAACAAAGAGGCTGATGTCTGCATTCGTGTTATCACGCATGGACTTCTGCACCAAAATGGGCCCTAGCTATGCTTGCCTATTCATATGTCATTTTGAATATATGATAGAGAGGTCATATACTGGCCATATTCCTGAATTTTATAGGAGATACATAGATGATGGCATAGGTATCACAAGCATGGAAACTAATGATCGCCAGAAATTTATAGATTTATTTAACTCATTTCAAAAATCAATAAAACTTACTTCTCAAATCTCTGGATATTCTGTCAACTTCTTTGATATCACCGTAACTTTGAAAGAAAACGAATTGATTGCACCTGCCTACTACAAACCAACTGACAGCCATAGTTACCTATTGTACTCATCCCCCCACCCTAAATCATGCAAAGACTCTATACCTTTCTATCAACTTCTCTAGACTACAGCGTCTCTGCCAAATTGATGAGGAATTTCTAGAAAGACCCGATGAAATGATGGATTTCTTCCGCTCCAGGTCCTATCCTGAAACTACTATGGTCTCAGCACTAGATCGCATCAGCACGATCACACGAAAAGAGGCTTTCAAAACTCGCCCAAACAACAATGAAGATCGTACCAAACTTATACTAACCTACCACCCTCACAATTTAACTGCCAAAGAAATATTCCTAAAAAATCGTAGCATACTTCTTGCTGACCCTTATACCAACAGGGTTTTCTCATCCCCTCCACTGATTGTCTTTAGACGGGACAGAAATCTAGGTGATCTTCTGGCTCATAGTCGCCTTCGATCTGAACCGTCTTACGTTGGTACTAAACCATGCTTAAGAGGCCCCTGCAGAACTTGTCCCTTTACACTCCAAACTGAAAGCATTGGCCTTCCTAAAGGTACCTTTACCATTAAAGAGGGTTTCACTTGTGTAAGAAGAAATGTAATATATGCGATTGTTTGCCGTAGATGCCAATCTAGTTACATACGGGAAACTGGGAGAAGATTTTGGCTGATAGGTTTACTGAACATCTAAGGGATATTGAGCAATGTAAACCTTCCCCGGTCTCTTCTCATTTCAACCAAAAAGATTTGCATTGGATGTAACCATTACGGCACTGATCTCATGCAGTAACACACCAGATAGGGTTAAAATGGAAAATAAATTTATTCAGCTGTTTGGCACCATATCTCCATATGGTTTTAATCAAATAATATCCTACTGATGTTTCTCTGTTTCCCTATATTTCATCTATTTTCTTATTGCTCTTTGTTGATGTATCCTTGGATATTCTGGTCCATTATTATTGTGGAATTATTTTTCACAGTGTCAATATTTATATTCTCTCGCTGCCTGTTTTCTCACTTCCGGTAACACGAATGAATCCTGCTTGAGTTGTCTACTGTGCTATTTTCTTTGTTATATTTTCATTTCTATTGTTGGCTGAGGAAGGCTTTATGCCGAAACGTCCTTCTTTTTTGTCCTGTTATCTTATTTCAAGTTTCCACATACCTCGTTTCGCTATTTCATTCATTTACTAAGCTTGAAAGCAGTCCTTTCATTTATTTCTTCTTGAAATGCTCTAATAGTGGGTCTTACAGCTACGCTCCTGGATAAAATTCAACATGCACAGAATAATGCGGCTGCATCGTTCTTCGCAAACGCAAATTTTGAACACGCTAAAACACATCTAGAGAGTTGCATTGGCTTCCAGTCCGTGCTCGCATAAAATACAAAATTGCAACTCTGTGCTACCGCTGCTTGCATGTGTAACGCACTGACTTGTATTGGGAGAAATTAGTCTCCTATTTTAATTTTAATTTGGCTCGTTGTAAACAGTGCCTAACGAAGGACGATACCATAGACTCAACAATATTAAAGATACGACCCAAATCAGTTTCTAGTTACAATTAATTAAGATTTATTAATTATTAAGATAATTACAAAATGAAAGAAAATATAATTACAATCTTTAACTTACAGTATGGTAGATCTTCTACCGGTACACAGTTAATACAGTTAGAATAATGTGCCAATAAATAATGCGAAATAAACACATATGAGCACACAAATACCCACAGAATAAAACACGCCTCGTAAAGTTAATAAAATCTATCTGAATCTCCGTCTTCTCGTCCGTGCCTGTCAATCCCTTATATAAGTGGGTCTACCGACGCCTAAGCCCTGCCTTCGATAAGCTACATGGCATTTCTAGAACAATCCCATTCATTCTATAAAATACTATTAGGAAAAGATTAATTATTTTTAGTGTTTGGCGGCATCAACACGAATAGATCAAAAGACTACACCAAACCCCTTTGTGAACACAGCGTCTCATGCGGGGTCAATGAGAGGGCACGCATGAGAAATATTATGTAAAAACAAGCTCTCTATAACACATGACCTGGCGCCGTCCTAACTCAAAGCGCTCATGACGCCTTATGTACCAAATAGACAAGTCCGACCATCCGATAGTGGCAAAACTCTCGACACCACGTGTCACCTTGAGACTTACGGAATGCGTTCGTTCGCCCAACAATTTGGAACACACTTCATGTCACTCTCAGAAAAAACAAGACACTGGAGTCTTTAAAATCCGACGTGAAAACATATCTATTTCGCAAACACCTGCAGGGGTGATTTTGTCTACCATCTTTTTCAGCTAGCTATAACCTCCTAGATGTATATCAGCGTGTGTTGTTTATGGTTGCAAGGGATGAAAGACCTAAAATGGGAATTCTCGTATGTAGCTTTTTTAATGTTGCGTTTTGTATTTCAATGGTGTATAATATAGATTTTTTAAATTGTCTTTTAATATGGTTGACTTTGTACCACGCTTCGAGCCTTTGGGGATGAAACGTGATTTTTAAATGAACGTTATTATTATAATTATTATTATTATGTATTGCATTTCAAATTGTCTAAATATAAAGATAACATTTTCATTTACCGTGTCTATTATAGAACGTACTCCTACAATAAATCCAAAAGTTTTTAATTTTTCAACACATACATATGCAAAAACACACAAACTCACTCACGCCCGCACGCAGACACACACACACACAAACACACACACACACACACAAACACACGAGGAATGACGTAATGTCATTTGTAAACTTACGCGAAATGGCATCAATCACTTGGGAATCCTTTTTCTTGGCTCTTTTTCCGAAGCCTTTGGGGACAACCTTCCATTGGCGGAGTAGTTTGTAGAAAGCTTGCCTGAATTTCCGTCCAAAGAAGCAATAGACGATGAAACTAGACCCGTTGTTGGTGTAGGCAATCAATACGATGATGCCGTGACCTGAAGACCAAGGTACAAGTCAGACTTCATGGACTTCCACAATCTTACCCCTTTTCTTACTATCTACTATCCATCTTTACGTCTCTCTCTCATTCTCTCTCGTTCTCTCATTCCTCCCTCTTTCTCTTTCTCTCAGACTACTAAGTCTGATAAAATGACCTTGTAAATGGTCGATGTTGAGAAATTATTATTAAAATTATTATAATTTTACATGTTTTTTTTTTTTAATTTCTCTTGTACATCGTGGGTAGGTGTGTGTGTCGGCTTATTACCTTACGCATGAGATCATTGGCCTATCAAGCAATCCATGGCTTAAGCGAAGGGTACCTGAAGTAAGCTAATGTAATGTAAGATAAAACCGAACGTACCCAACTACAAGACTGTTCCTGGCCATAGCACAGTTAGCTGACGTAATTTAAGATACAAGCGAACGTACCCAACTACAAGACTGTTCCTGGCCATAGCACAGTTAGCTGACGTAATTTAAGATACAAGCGAACGTACCCAACTACAAGACTGTTCCTGGCCATAGCACAGTTAGCTGACGTAATTTAAGATACAAGCGAACGTACCCAACTACAAGATTGTTCCTGGCCATAGCACAGTTAGCTGACGTAATTTAAGATACAAGCGAACGTACCCAACTACAAGATTGTTCCTGGCCATAGCACAGTTAGCTGACGTAATTTAAGATACAAGCGAACGTACCCAACTACAAGATTGTTCCTGGCCATAGCACAGTTAGCTGACGTAATTTAAGATACAAGCGAACGTACCCAACTACAAGATTGTTCCTGGCCATAGCACAGTTAGCTGACGTAATTTAAGATACAAGCGAACGTACCCAACTACAAGATTGTTCCTGGCCATAGCACAGTTAGCTGACGTAATTTATGATACAAGCGAACGTACCCAACTACAAGATTGTTCCTGGCCATAGCACAGTTAGCTGACGTAATTTAAGATACAAGCGAACGTACCCAAAACAAGATTTTTCCTGGCCATAGCACAGTTTGCTGACGTAGTTTAAGATACAACCAAACTGACCTAAAGCAGCTTGTTCTCGGCCGATGGTCGTGTGCATGTTGAATAACCTCTTGAGGTTCGGCATGAGAACACAGATGGGCAACAGCGAGATCAGGTACTGGACACAGGATATGGTTGATAGCAGGAGAAGCTGTTTTCTCACTGTGAAATGAAAGAATTGCTAAAAGACAACGATACAACACAAAATGTTGACAAATATCCCCTAATGTATTACTTATTTTATTTAATTATGTTAACTTGCAATATGTACCTGCGATTCAATGTCTGTGGCAAAACCGTTTTCTACGCTCGTAAATCCCACGTGTGTGCTTTTATTTTTAATTTGCAACAATCGCAACTGGTCCTTACGTTTAAACTACACAATTACCTAGAGTACTCAGATATATGTGTATGAGCTAACAGCATCCCCAAGATCTCTTCAAACCTGCTTATTGATAACAGTGTTTACATCATACCCAAGATCTCTTTACGTCTGCTTATTTTTAACAATGTTTACGTCATGCCCAAGGTCTGTTCATGTCTGCTTATAATTTCTGGTTCAACACTCACTTTTGTATGCCGCAGGGTCGTCGTACTTCTCCTGTTCATTTTTCTTGTTCATCTTGAGCAGGACAATGTTGAACACGACCAAGAAGGCCGCTGTGACGACAGTTTCAAGGGAGATCACAAACAGAACAATCACCGAATCACTCGGTAGGTGGCATTCAACCTCATGACTATTCAGATATTTAAAAAAAAAAATTATATAATAAATAATAATACAATTAGAAAAATGTTTAAGAAAAAACCTATAGTGTCCATTCTTTTAAAGATAAATTTGATTAGGTCAATATTTTGTATATTAAAATATCACGATGAAATAAATGCTGCCGTGCTTGTAAAATGTTATTAATATTTGTAAAATTTTATTTTTAAAATTTATATTAAGAATACATACTAACAAGGACAAATAAGCCATTGTTACATTCATTGGCTTATCTGGCAACAACAATAATTTATATATATCAATAACATGTATTTCTTTAATGGTTGGACTAGCATCCAGGCTAATTATACTAATGAAAAACCTTTCCACATTAGTTAAAATATCGTCTATACCAATTAAGGCCCTTCTTATTTTGGTAATACTAGCATCTATATTATTTAAACCTTTTGTATATTTGTTAGACTATCATAAATACTAATTAAAATAATTTCTCTATTTTTTTACCATTGTCCACTCTTATTAATTTTAAAAAGAAATGAGTTAGAATATAATCTACTTATTTCAATAGCATCAATGCTAATTAATGACATTTCCCTGCTACATCACACAGCGGCCAGACGGATGTATCACAATTTATTACATTCCTACTTGTTATTGTTCAAAAGAAGCTTCATTTCATTATCTTTATAACACGTTTGCAATAAATAACTTATTATGTAGTGTTAAAACAGAATTATCTACTAGGCTCATATTTTTTTTAAAAATTACATTTTTTTACATGTGTTTGTGTGTTTCTAACAACTCTTTTTGTACCTTATACAACACTGTATCCTCTTCAATAATGTACCGGTACAAGCTATTATTATACTGTAAGTCAATAGCTTTTATGTTGTTTATGCTTTTGTTATTTAAATTTAACTTAATAAAATTGTTTTTTAATTAGCCATAGATTGGATATTGTTTTCTGTGTTATTGTATTTATATTTTAGTGTCGTCTTTTGTTGTGTACTGTTTGTGAACGAGCCATAAAGACAAAAAAAAAGAGATTAAATTCTCTAATCTTACAACGGCACGTAACACTAACTCTAACCATAATTCCAACAGTAATACTAACTCTAACCATAATTCCAACCGTAACACTAACCCTAACCATAATTCCAACCGCAACACTAACTCTAACCATAATTCTAACCGTAACACTAACTCTAACCATAATTCCTACCGTAACACTAACTCTAACCCTAAAAATAAAGCTAACCTTAATCCCAACCCTCACCCGGGGACACCATTCAACTCACCCATCTTCGTCTTTAAAAGACACCCACATCCACACCAGTGGTACATGAACTGCTAACACCGACAGCACCAAGGAACACAACACCTTGACGGGTTGCTCGTAGAGCGGAGCAAACTTCCTTTGACTGTCGATAAAACAAGTGACGTACTCTCTTGTTACACCCCATTGAAGGGTCAGCTGGTTTATGTACTTGAAAAGCAACAAATTATATTTCATCGAGACAGAGATCACGGCACGGTGGGGAAAGCCCCGTTGAAAGGGATTATTTGTCCATGTGATGATCCTTGCAGTTTCCACCTGCTAACTTGTAGCTGCTGCATACATCAACAAACTTATCCTTGCAGTGCCCACCCACTAACTGATTCTTGCGGTGCCCACCCACTAACTGATTCTTGCAGTGCCCACCCACTAACTGATTCTTGCAGTGCCCACCCACTAACTGATTCTTGCAGTGCCCACCCACAAACTGATTCTTGCAGTGCCCAAACACTAACTGATTCTTGCAGTGTAAACAAATAAATGATTCTTACTGTGGCCAACCACCTACTGCTTCTTGCTGGGCACATCCATCAACTGATTTTCGCGGGGCCCATCCACCAAATGATTCTTGCTGAGCCCATCCACTAACTCTTACAATAGCTAAATCGTATCCCGTCTTCAGTTGAATTCCCTGTCATTATAGCCCTAAAGGTGACAAGTATCCCTGTAATAAAGCGCTGCATTGTCTATGACATCTTATTTGCAATAAAGCTATGCTGTTATTTAATGAATCTAACAATTTTAAAGTTTCATACTTTAAAAAAATGCACATAAATCTGTTCATGTATGTGTTTCTTCCTAGGCTGTTAGGATAACTGACTTTCCCAGTTTGTACAACTGACTATCCTTTTTTGGAAAAATGACTTTCCGTGTTTCGACAACTGTCTTTCCCTGTTTTGACAACTGATTTTCCCCGTTTTGACAACTGACTTTCATTGATTTGACAACTGACTTTAGTTGTTTTTACAACTCACTTTCCTTGTTTTGACAACTGACTTTCCCTGTTTGGACAAATGTACTTCCCAGGCTGAGCTATTAACCACTTCTGACCCGATTTTTCAATCTCTTGTCAACAGCAATGACTATTTTGTGTGACTTAAATAAACACATACAGCACACGTGTGATATAGGGTATAATTTTACCACACGGTAATAGTATAATAATTTATACTGGAGCGACTTTACCTCTCAAAGTTCTAATATTATAAGGCTACCGATTTGAGCTCAGGATGCCAAATTCACAGCCAAAGATATAGATCAGGTGGGACCAAGACATGGTGGCAAGGTTTCATCTTCCCTTTCATTCCAATTACAAATGATGGGCCCCATTAATGGGAACGATATGTCATGTTACATGTCAATATCTTCCAACCGTAACACTAACTCTAACATGTCAATCTATAAGACTAGCGGACCGCAGATGGGACCAAGAGATGCAAACTTACCTGTCAAAGATATACGACAGTCGGGCCCCAGACATCAGTACGAGATGCCAATTGGACACCACCACAAAGCAGAAGCAGCAGATGCGATAAAATCTTTTAAAAAAATGAAACATGGAAATAAACTGATGCCAGACAAATTAATAAAGGTCAATTTATAAGAGTGTGGACCTTTGACGCCCCACACATGTGTTTTTAGTTATTCTTACGGATAGAATATGTTCAATAAAATCACCATACTCATTACATTAAATTGTTAGTATCGAAGAGAAGATCATGCACATGTCTATGGTGATCATTAGTAACATAGACAAGATCTTTCACATATGTATGGCCATCATTAATATCAAAGACATAATCTTGCACACATCTATTTTGATCATTAATATCAAGGACAAGATCTTGAACAGATCGTTGGCCATCATTAGTATAAAACGGAAGATCTTGCATACATGTATGGCGATTATTAGTATCAAGGACAAGATCTTAAACAGATCGTTGGCAATCATTAGTATAAAACGGAAGATCTTGCATACATGTATGGTGATCATTAGTATCAAGGACAAGATCTTGAACAAAACCCCTTACCCCCAAACCTTTACCTCCAACCCTTACCCCACTCCTTACCCTTAACCCCTTACCCCCAAACCTTTACCTCGAACCCTTACCCCACTCCTTACCCTTATCCCCTTACCCCCAAACCTTTACCTCGAACCCTTACCCCACTCCTTACCCTTATCCCCTTACCCCCAAACCTTTACCTCCAACCCTTACCCCACTCCTTACCCTTAACCCCTTACCCCCAACCCCTAAACCCCTATCCCAACCCCTTATCCCAAACCGATTACCCCAATTCCTTTTCAAACCCCCCCCCCAAACATGCCCTACCACCACACCACACCACAACCCACACTGGTTTCTGACTCACAAACAAAAAGTCCTGTTTTGGAAGTACACCTCCCGTTCGCTTGTCACTGTGAAGATGAACCTGGGCACACACCAGACCAGGCTGAGCGAGTTGAAGAAGCAGAGGCTGGTCAGGTAGATGGAGAACACGGTGTCCTTGAGGTCTTTCGTTGTCAAGACCACCATCGTCATAATGTTACCTGGTCAAGACGGTGTTAATTTTGTTTTAAACGAAAAGTACATTTTCCCGGCTTCAAGCGTTATTGCATGCCGTTTTAATGATTCCAAATGAACTTGTCAGAGCTTAGACTGCTTTAAATAAATAATATTTTAATCTAGTTAAAGAAACTTAAATGTCATGTGACTATCTTTCACATTTTTTAAAAATTTCAAGTGATTAAAGCTTAAAGCTTGATCCATTTTGTTTCATGATGTTAAGACACATTCAAACTATTTGGCAAATTTTCCAAAGGTTTGCTATTATGTCTTAAATATGATATGGGTTCTTTTTCTCCCTTTGCCGTAGAAAATGGGTTAAGGGGGGAGGGGGGGTGTGTGGTCCACTCTGGTTGATACTTTTTTTCTTTTCTTTAAATTCAGGATAGAGACAGACCGAAAGCGGTTTTCTGATTTCGGCTAAAACCGACACCAGGCCGAAAGTTGAAAATTACTTTCGGCTGAAACCGAAACTTAACTTACAGTTTCGGCCGAAACCGAAATTAAACCGAAAGTTAACTTTCAATTTCGGTCAAAACTGAAACTAGACCGAAAGTTATCAAATGGCTACTTTTGGCACCAAAGCCAAAGCCAATTTTAGACATATGACAGTACTTTTAATATTACTGTGCGATTATAGATATTGCTGTATTAGACAGTTGTTCATTTCTTCACATGTAGATTTGATGTATTTTTGTTCATGTTATATTCAATGTAATAATGTACATTTCAATTGAGCGCGGCGTCAACCTCACTTTCTCGTCCAGGCCCACCTTATCCAGTGGCAAGACTCTACGTCAAGACGACCAGGGATAGGTACGGTTGCAGGAATTGTCATTGTATGCACCTTACGGGACTCCAACTCCGGGTTTGAATTCAGAGTTTCCTTCTCTTAGATGAGTTGCCGACCAAGGTTAACGAGTCTCATCCACCCGGGGTGATGTTTTTGCTTGACCGGCCTTTGGCTGGAATTGAGGTTTGCTCATTTTGGACCATTCGGCCACCCAGCCACCCATGCAGTAAATGACCAGGGCATTCTACGTGTCTGGCCATGCTCTCAGCGATTTACACCACTGTGCTGTCTCCGCATTTTGTCCGTTGACCAAGTAGTGGTTCTTCCGCACAATTTGCCGGATTCAGTCTTTACATGCTATGGTGGACAAGCCCTTTTCCCCGAAAGTTCTATGCCTTTCAGCTACCCTCAACCTGGAATCGTTGTCTGGGTTGTAGTCACTGTGCATGTTACAGCATCTTGGAACCACAGGTGAGAGCTGAGTACAGAGACTTCCGGCTGTTTCCGAACAAGATGACTTCTTCCTATTCAGCCTAACAGTAGATCTATATTGTAGTTGTGTTTAGAAGGAGAAATACGTCGATAACAACATAAATTCTGATCCTAAATGAAACTACAAAACAAATAAAATTAATTAAAAGCTCGAATCTTCTTGCGCCGAAGCCAATTTCCAATAATCATTTTTTTAACTATCTCCCTTGCTTTACTGAAGCGCCTACACACTGAGCTTCATTTCTTTTGTTTATCATTATGGCGGTATAATAATAATTGAACAAATAACATGGGACAAATGACATAGGACAAATAACATGCGACAAATGACATAGGACAAATAACATGGGACAAATAATATTGAGCAAGAAACATTGAACAAATAACATGGGAAAAAGAACATGGGACAAAGAACATGGATAAATTATATGTGACAAACAAAATTGGAGAAATAACATGAAACAAATAACATGGGTCAAATAACATGGGTCAAATAACATGGGACAATCTGCATGGGACAAATTACATGAGACAAATTACATGGGACAAATTACATGGGACAAATGACATGAAACAAATAAAAACAAGCAAAAACATATAAAGACATGTTAACAACGGCTTTAGGCATGCTTACATACGAATTTAGGCATGTTTACTAACACATTTAAGCAAAAATTTAACAAAATTACCATGACAAAACACCTTGAGACATATAAACAAAATCCTTGATGCATGTAAACAAATACCATGATGCATGTAAACGAAAAGCTTGATGCATGTAAACAAACTGCTTGATGCATGTAAACAAATATATTGATGCATGTAAACAAACACCTTGATGCATGTAAACAAATATATTGATGCATGTAAACAAATACCATGATGCATGTAAACAAACACCTTGATGCATGTAAACAAATACCATGATGCATGTAAACAAACACCTTAATGCATGTACACAAATACCATGACGCATGTAAAAAAACAGCTTGATGCATGTAAACAAATACCTTGATGCATGTAAACAAACACCTTGATGCATGTAAACGAATACCATGATACATGTAAACAAACACCTTGATGCATGTAAACAAACAGCGTGATGCATGTAAACAATCAGCTTGATGCATGTAAACAAACACCTTGATGCATGTAAACAAAAACATTGATGCATGTAAACAAATACCATGATGTAGTAAACAAACAGCTTGATGTATGTAAACCAAAAGCTTGATGTATGTAGATAAATATCTTGAAGCATGTAAACAAACACCTTGATGCATGTAAACAAACAGCTTGATGTATGTAAACAAATACCTTGATGCATGTAAACAAACACCTTGATGAATGTAAACAAACAGCTTGATGCATGTAAACAAACACCTTGATGCATGTAAACAAACACCTTGATGCATGTAAACAAATACCATGATGCATGTAAACAAACACCTTACTGCATGTACACAAATACCATGATGCATGTAAAAAAACAGCTTGATGCATGTAAACAAATACCTTGATGCATGTAAACAAACACCTTGATGCATGTAAACAAACACCTTGATGCATGTAAACGAATACCATGATACATGTAAACAAACACCTTGATGCATGTAAACAAACAGCGTGATGCATGTAAACAAACACCTTGATGCATGTAAACAAAAACATTGATGCATGTAAACAAATACCATGAAGTAGTAAACAAACAGCTTGATGTATGTAAACCAAAAGCTTGATGTATGTAAACAAATATCTTGAAGCATGTAAACAAACACCTTGATGCATGTAAACAAACAGCTTGATGTATGTAAACAAATACCTTGATGCATGTAAACAAACACCTTGATGAATGTAAACAAACAGCTTGATGCATGTAAACAAACACCTTGATGCATGTAAACAAACACATTGATGCAATTAAACAAACAGCGTGATGCATGTAAATAAACACATTGATGTTAGTAAACAAACACCTTGATGTTATTAAAGAAACACCTTGGTGCATGTTGGCAAACTCAACCTTAATTTCTGAATCGGTGATGTACTTGCCTGGAATACCTAACAATAGAAGCACTATTGACCCAAATATATATATTATGTCTCTGGCTTGATGAATCTCTGCAAACCTTATTCTTTCATACGACGATATGTTTCTTTCAATCGAATTGATCAGATGAATGGTTTCCATGGCAACCATGGAAGTGTCCACTAGGGGTTAAACATAATTTCATTGCATGACGTCATCACCTGGTTTAAACAAAAAAAAATGAAAAATAGTGAAATTCTTTTTTCTATAACTACCTTTCAAAATAATATTTTTTTTACCGTGAACGTATGTAATGGTGAGGGATAATCAGGACGAGAGAATCGACGGTGATTCTGGGGGGGTTCGTCTTAGAGACAACGAGTTGTAGTTGATATAGAAAAGGTGCAGTCTTATTATATCTATTCTGAGCCCCTTAAGAATGGAATTTTAACAATGAAGTATCCCTCGCCCTTCCAGTTCAAGTAATTATTTTTTTAAAGATATTACACATAATTTTTTTAATGAACACAATACTTTCATCTTAACTCTGTGATTAAATGAGGAAGTTTTGGAGTGATAAACTATTATTTCCAAGCGATGCATAATCTTAATTTGATAACAGCTACTGCTTTGACTATGCAAAGTCAACTTAAGTCTTAAAATATATCTTTTTTTTTAATTAAACAAAGATAAGGAGGTATTATTGTACCTATATTAATTCATATTAAAAAGAAAAAAATACAGTCATATGCAAAAAAAAAAAAACAAAAAAAAAAAGTCAAATGAAAAAAAAAAAAAAAAAAAAAAAGAAAAGAGATGCAATGAAATCCTTTGTGTGTTTATGAAAGTTGCCGTGAATCAGGGTTAAGGTTAGGTGTTGGGATACATTAACTTGGGTTTAGTGACAAAATTAACTGGTCGTGTCAACCGAGATGGTGGCCATATACCAACAATAAATTGAAATGAAATAATATTAAGAAATAAACTATTTACTTTTTTACTTTTGTTGGTCCTTCTATAAAGTTGTATTCTTACGTTCTCTGTTTAACAACAATGTAATTTATTGTAATGCTGAACATCTTGTCGTAATAATTTTTTCTTAATATTTTCTCACTTTTAAGTTTTATTTTTGCCTCAAAAATTTTTTTTAAAAATCTCAAAGTCATAAAATGACTTAAGAAATCGTCTGGTTAACCCTACACTGGATCTGGCAGGTCGGACCAACGAAAGATATCTTTGGTGCACATAAATTACAAAGCATTTGATCCATATTTGTCTTTTAGTGGATATATGAGTACACATTAGGATGACGTCACGTCCGCTCTATAAAATAGCACACCAAAAAAATTTAGATTCGCCTTTGGTATGGTTGAAAAATAATAATAAGTTTATTAATGCTTTTGTATTGACATTGGAAGAAAAAAATCACAGTCAATTCCTCTCATTGTAAGCTCATAACATTATTGCTTATGCTTCTATGTATGCTTTTAAAAAAAAAAACCAAAAAAAGAACTAAATTCTCAAATGATTTTTATTTCCTAAACTTTTGCATTAACTTCGGTTTGGTTCGTGGTTGGATGGCTGGCAAAATCTTTGGACGGCTAACTGGCCCACTTTCCATTTAACCTATCCAGTTGAGACTTGACACAAAACGTCTTTCCCGATGACAGTACTCTATGACATGTGAAGACCCACCCCCAACGCCAAAACCCCCTCAAATCAGTTTTCACTGTTTTTTTCAAGAGGAAAGTGAAGAAAATAATTTTACATTGATTTCACGAATCAAAATTCCCGATTTCGGCGCTAAATGAGATTTGTAATATGCATATGTATATATCGCACGTGCGTTTGGTGCGTAATATTTTCTTTCGTTTTTATGAAATGTTGGGTGAAAAAATTTTCGGAAAAAAGCAGGTGGGTGATTAGAATAATAATATAATTAAGATCTTGAAATAAATGTACGGTTGCGAGTCTCCGGGGGTGGGGGGGGGGGGGCATTCATTGGAATTCTTATAAAGTGCTTTACATGGATGGATGTATTGTAAAAAAAATTAAGCACCTATTCCTTAGCTGGATATTCCATTTTATAAGGGATTGATAAGAAAGGGGGGGTGTGGGGGGGGGGGGGGGGGGGGCATTCATTGGAATTCTTATAAAGTGCTTTACATGGATGGATGTATTGTAAAAAAAATTAAGCACCTATTCCTTAGCTGGATATTCCATTTTATAAGGGATTGATAAGAAATGTTTGTTTTCTGTGTTATTTCATTTATAATTTAAAGTTACCTTTTTTTAAATTCAATCAATGGATCCTGATAAAAGGTGTTTTGGTTTTTATTTCCTAACGCCTGCTATTTATTTGTAATAAGAATAATGAAACCTACTTTCACAAAGTTTGACTTTCCCTGACAAATAATTTTCAAACTCCAAGAATATCTTCATTTATATAGTAACAGCTAATAGTGTTGTTTACCATGTGATAAATAAGCTGACTGGTATAAACAAAATTTTGACTTAGAGATGGTATAAACCAAAGGCTGACATACAGATGGAATTAACAAAATGCTGACTTGCAGATGTAATGAACCAGATGCTGACTTACAGATAGAATGAACAAAATTCTGACTTACAGATAGAATGAACAAAATGCTGACTTACAGATAGAATGAACACAATTCTGACTTACAGATGGAATGAACACAATTCTGACTTACAGATGGAATGAACACAATTCTGACTTACAGATGGAATGAACATAATGCTTTCAAACTGTTCATCACTCTGAAATCAACACTCTTCACCACATGATTGACATGTTTAGCACCTTCCAAGCGAATTTGTTTAATGGTGTGTTAGCCTTTTAAGATAATATCAAAGTGTAAGAGCACGATCAGTGCTAGTATTTTGTAATCCCATTCTAGGTCAGTGCGTGCCTACGTAATCCCAATCTAGGTCAGTGCGTGCCTACATAATCCCACTCTAGGTCAGTGCGTGCCTACGTAATCCAACTCTAGGTCAGTGCGTGCCTACGTAATCCCACTCTAGGTCAGTGCGTGCCTACATAAACCCACTTTAGGTCAATGCATTTATCATGTACTCTTACCATCGATCAGTGTTTCTGTTATGTGGTCAGTGTACTCATATGTTGGACGGGAACAGACGTGTGCACAGATGAGTACACTGAACACATATTGACCACTCAGCTCTGACCAGATGTGTGCTGCAACGATCGTAGCTAGACGTCACGTGACCCTCAACGTCTCTGGACGTTACGATCTGCTTGATGAACTATTGGTGCAAATGGAGGAGGTGATTGCACGACCCTTTCACTGGCACTTCTTTGACTTCTGGCACAGTCTAGAGTTGCACATGAAACATCAGCACACTGCAAAAAGCGCCACGCACAGCTGATAGGCGTAGTTAAAATAAAACACTGCATAAAATAATAGCGTTTGTTGAGACCCGCTGGTCCTCACCTTTGTGAGACCCGCTGGCTCCACTCTCTCCATCGCTTCCCCACGCGTTCAGCGCTACCCCACGCGATATGACACAATTAGGCTGGGCCTTAAAATAATACAAGTAGACTCAAATAACAATGGAAATTAACTTATTCACTTTGGCCATGACCCAGTTTAAGCAATACACTCATTCTTGTCGAGCGTCCCAACTCTGAGTTGTCACTCTGATGACCACCGCATAACGGAATCCGAAGCCACGCTGGTGAGTCATTTAAACACGACTCTGGGATGCCACGCTTAAATGCGGGACAAGCACGCCAAACTTAGAGTATATATTGAAAGCCCAAATCATGTATCGGCCTCTCTTACCTGAATTATGTCAGAAGAGCCTGGCTGGCATAATTAGCTGATAAAGTGTGTTTATCCGATTGTGTCGGGTTAGTATTGTTCTATTTCATATTCATATGTACTGGTATGTAGAGTCGTAGATGTAATGGTATTAAGAAAATGTTAGGACTATAGTTACTATTGTTAATGTTTGAATATGATAACTATTAATAATTTATAATGTGATGTGATTTGTAATTCTTAGCTATGTCTTATGCATTGTATTTATTATTCTCATTTCTAGCTAGTTAAGTAAATTACAGTAAAGTGAAGTAACGTTAAGTTAAGTTAAGTAAAGTATAGTTACGTAAAGTGAAGTAAACTGAAGTTACGTAAAGTGAAGTAAACTGAAGTAAAGTAAAGTGAAGAAATTACATGAAATAAGTTACAGTATGTAACATTCGGCCAGTAAAGAATATTTGACCAGAAAGTATTTGTAAAGTAAATATTTGGTCAGAGGTGTTCAATAAATAATATCTGGAACTAAAGCTAGTACAGTTCAGTAAAGGAGTCGCAGTTATTAGCAGGAGATAAGCCAAAGGAATCAACAAGACGGTAGCATATACTGTGTGTGTGTTACCCACAGTAAAGTTCAAAGTCGGCACCTACCTCCTCGCAGTGCCAGTGACCGGAGACACTTACGCAGTCAAGCCGCCCAACCCCGCAGTACGTTGTGACCCGAGCAGAGGGCTGCTGTGGTGTGTGTGTGTGGGGACTTGCTTATTCGACCAGATCGCCATTGAGAGCCTACTATACAATAATATTGGGCAGTATCTTGTTATCCTGTTTATGTGTATAGTATATGTAATTTGTATGCTGATAGTTCTGTTTTCTTATAATTAAATATTTATTTGTGGGCTGAACCACTCTTGTTTTATTAGTATAGTTAAAGTATTACTAGACTTGCAAGTGAGAGCTAGTGAGAGTTCATTGAATGATAGAGTGAGTGTGAAGTAGGATTAGTGTAGAATACTTCATCAGGAAATTAATCGTACCCTAGACATAACCATAATAGCAGTACTAATCTAACGTAGAGGAAAGGGACCTTTGTTTGTTAATACAAACATTAAACATTGCAAACACCCATACTTTTAACAATTGGGTCAGTACATTAATTAATTACAACACATCATAGTTTTGTAACAAAGTTTTGTAACAGCGTTCTTCTTTAATATTGACACTGAACCAGACATCAATGTAATAGTGTATGCACAATCCATTTTACTATGACTGACTCGGTAATTTGACTTTTACCAGTCTGAATTCTTTAACTACCTGACCTCTCCCACACAGACCACTGAGAAAATCTAACTAGATGTTCTGGGGAAATCGGTCTAGATATTATGCGGAAATCTAACTATATATTCTGGTGATATGGAACTAGATATCCTGGGTAAATCTAACAAGACATTCTGTGGAAATCATATTAGATATTCTGGGGAAATCTAATTGAAAATAGATATTTTGGCAAACTGTAACTAGTTTTTGGGGAAATCTAACGGGATTATCAGTGGAAATCTAACTAGATTATCTGAGGAACTTAACTAGATTTTCAAGAGAAATCTAACCAGATATTCTGTAGAAATCTAACTGGATATTCTGGGGAAATCTAACTAGATAATCTGGGGAATTCTAATTAGATTTTCTGGGAAACTCTCAAATCGAAGTATCAACCCCTACAAATCTTACATCCTACACAAATGTTTATTTCCTTCACAATCTTACATCATACACATTTGTTTATTTCCCTCACACATTTAACATGCTACACACTTATTTATTTCCTTCACTATTTTACATTATACACATTCGTTAATATTCCACACACATCTTACATGCTACACACTTATTTCCCTTACAATTCTATCCAATCACAGTTAATACCTAAAGCGTTCACACCGTCACAGTGGTTCTCCAACGTTGACAACATTTGCTTAATTTTGTTTAGAAGAAAAAAAAATTGTATTCACCACAAAAAAAAAAAAAAATTCTATCAACTAATGGCACGTCATCAATTCGATGATTTCAGTCGAGTAAAAGTATGCTTTCCCTCAGTCATCGTCATCATGTCCCTTAGTCCTTGGACCGTTGGGGCGCCTCAGATGACATGTGAACTACCCCCCTCCATTCGTCTCTATCTTCGGCACTACGCACAGCATTTCCCAGTGTTAGTCCTGTCCACTCTTTGATGTTATCCTCCCACCATTTTCTTTGTCGTCCTCTTCTTCTCCTTCCTCTTGTGGTGCCCTGCAATTTTTCGTTGGCAAGCTCTTGTTTCATTGTTACGTGGCCGTACTATTGTATTTTGAGTTTTTTTCAGTCACCATTAGGTCATCGTACTCGCCAATCGCCTGGCGAACCCTTTCTTTCACCGTATCATTGGAGATATGGTCCCTATAGCAGATGCCTAAAATGTCAAGTAGCACTATACCCTGTATCACGTATTGCCGTTACGTAACCCACGGGTTTGTCCATTAATGTGTGGATCAGTGGGCCAGGTTAAAGAAATGCGTGTTTTGGGACCTATGCATTTCGATTCACATGTGCATAGATGAAAAAAAAAAAAAAGGTTATTCTGTAACAATCAAAATTGTGTGTGGATTGATTTCTGTAATGTATTGATTGATTTATTCAGGCATTTTGATATAGCGCTTCCGTTAAAGCTCTAAGCGCTTTACAATTATTAAAAAAACATGTAAACTAAGTAAAATAAAAATGAGACACTAGGATAGTAACTACTATACTATAGAAACAATTAAAATGGCTATAAAACGAGGACTTATCATCTTATTTTAGCAAGTTGTGTGCGTTTGTGAAATTTTAGTTTGAAATGTCCGGCTAATGATCCATGTTAAACTAGCATATGTGGTTTAAAATGTTATGTCAATCCAAAATGATGTGAAATATTGAACCTGCAAAACAATGTATTACTGTAAACAATAGTAAAAAAAAAATAGGTAATTAGTAAAACAAAGTATGGTCAAAATTGAAATATAGAACGCACCAAAAGAACAAACGTGACGGCAGGAAGCCTTCGTCAGCAAAAAACAACAGAAGAAACAGAATACAATTAAAATTTCAAAATATTACTAGGCTGAGAGGTTATCCCCGAGAGGTCAGCAAAAGCATTATAAAAACATTTAAAAATAACACGTTTTCTCCTTATTTTATTATTTTTTTTTTTGGAATATTTTTTATTTTATACTTGGAGCATAGACGTTCATACCTACATTATGTGAAAACACTTCATTTTTATGACTTAAAAAGGTACACATCTTCAATGCAATATTTACCATGATCATGAGATAACTTTACAAAATATAAAGCAGTTCTTTAAAATGGAGAAGTGTTTGATGTGCCCTTGTCATATGACACACCCCAAATAGCTGGAGCACTCGACATCCTTGATGTCACCTTAATGTCACCTAATGTCACCTTAATGTCACATAATGTAACCTTAATGACGCTTAAAAGTCACCAAAATGTCGCCTAAATTTCCTCAGTTTCCAACAGCCTCTCCTGCATGAATCAACGGTCTTTGCTTTGTTAATTCGGCCACATTAGACCTCTCCTTCTTTGCACGTTTGGCTCTTTTCCCACTCGCATCAACAAGATTGCTAGGAGCGTCGGCGCCGAAGTCTGTTGGGCCCCTTGGTGGTGGCGCTATGACGGCGGGTGTGAGTTCGTTAGCTTGAGATGGTGCTGCAGCTGAGGTGGCGTCTGAGGAAATATAACAAGGAGGATTACTTTAACTTAGTTTAATGATTGACGTATTCGGACCTGACACAGCAGTTATTTTAAGTTTGGACTGTTCCATTGTGTGGAGTGTTCCATTTTGTGGACTGTTGCATTGTGTGGACTGTTCCATTGTGTGGACTGTTCCATTGTGTGGACTGTTCCATTGTGTGGACTGTTCCATTGTGTGGACTGTTACATTGTGTGGACTGTTACATTGTGTGGACTGTTCCATTGTGTGGACTGTTCCATTGTGTGGACTTTTCCATTGTGTGGATTGTCCCATTGTGTGGACTGTTTCATTGTGTGGACTGTTCTGCATTATGTCTACTGTCTGCATAGTCTCAAATGTCTGCATCGTTTGAATTGTCTTCTTATTTTATACTAACTTTTGTCTCCATTCTTGTCAGCCGATGGAGTGCACTTGATGACATTGATAAACTCTGCGCGAAAGCTTTTCACAAAGCAGCAGTAGATGACGAAGTTCAGTCCGTTGTTGGAATAGAGGAAGATGAGAAGCATGCCAGAAACTAAACAAAATAAACGTTTATTGAGTACATGATGAGAAGCAGTCAGATACTAAGAGAAAAAAAGTTGATATTGTACATGATGAATTAGCAGTCAGATACTAAGAGAGAAAATAGTTGATTGTGTACATGATGAGAAGCAGTCAGATACTAAGAGAAAAAAATAGTTTATTTTGTACATGATGAAAGCAGCCAGATGCTAAGAGAGGAAAAAGTTAATTGTGTCATGATGAGAAACAGTCAGAAAATAAGAGAAAAAAAGTTGATTTTGTACATGATGAATAAAAGTCAGATACTAAGAGAAAAAAAAAGTTGATTTTGTACATGATGAATAGCAGTCAGATACTAAGAGAGAAAAAAGTTGATAGTGTACATGATGAGAAACAGTCAGATACTAAGAGAAAAAAAGTTGATTTTGTACATGATGAATAGCAGTCAGATACTAAGAGAGGAAAAAGTTGATTGTGTATATGATGAGAAGCAGTGAGATACTAAGATATAAAAGTTATTTGTGTACAATATGAGAAGAATGTCAGATAATAGGAAATGAAACGTGAATTGTGTAAATGATGATAATCATTAGAATTGTCTTAGTGGGACTTAACATATTTCTGATAGAAATCCTATCTTGATCTCATGATGTTCTGTATTTATACAAGTCATTCACCACACTTTCAAAATTACACTATATTTTAAGGCAACTATTTATTTATATATCCAAATAAGAACAGAAGTAGAACTGTTATCCGATTCTCAAAGTAAACATATTTATATCCTAATCCCAATGTAATTTATCCTTTTAAAATCAACATCTCAATGACAATCTCTAATTTCAAGACATAAAAGTTGAATTTTGAAATAGAATTCACAGTAAACATAGCACTTTTATTTTTATCTATTACAATGATAATCCCCTGTCTTACCAAACTCTGCCTTGGCAAATTGAAGCTCATTAGACATGTGGAACAGTTTCTCTTTCAACGGTAAGTACATGGCAGCTGGTAGCAGCGTTACTACAAACATCCACGTGGTGATTTTTAACAGTTTCATTAGATTATTGCGCACTGTGGAGCATATCGTTTGACAAACATATTGTTACATAGCTAGTGTCATAAAAACGCAATAACTGTCATAATAGACGAATGACATGTATAGTTCTTGCTACGATTACAATGTCTAGTTTTTATCGAAGAATGTATGGATCTAGTCTATATGATATTAAATAAAAGCAGACAGTACACATCAGTGTCCACAACATCACTAAGGGGGGGAGGGCGGGGTTATGGCCTCTACAGGGAAAGCCTTAAGATGCGAGGGGGGTGGGGTTCGACACCCGATGGAAATTTGAAACTTTAACAGAGCTGGTTCAAATCTGTTTCATCTCACATCTACGTTAAATATCATTGGAACAGGGTGCCGCAAGGACAGGGTGTCACAAGGACAGGAATTCACAAGGGCAGGGTGTCACAAGAACAGGGTGTCACGAGAAGAGGGTGCCAAAAGAACAAAATGTCACATCAAAAGGGCGTCACAAGAGAAGGTTGTCATAAGAACTAGAGCAAATGGTGAGTTGTTACATAAGATAAGGTCGTAGCTTGATTTTCTCTTGCTGTATGTTGCTAATAATTTGTAAGCGTTTACTCCAGAAAAAAACTCTAATATGTTTGATGGCATACCTGACCAGGTGTCTGAGGAGATCAGATGTTTGATGGCACACCTGACCAGATGTCTGAGGAGATCAGATGTTTGATGGCACACCTGACCAGATGTCTGAGGAGATCAGATGTTTGATGGCACACCTGACCAGATGTCTGAGGAGATCAGATGTTTGACGGCACACCTGACCAGATGTCTGAGGAGATCAGATGTTTGATGGCACACCAGGCCAGATGTCTGAGGAGATCAGATGTTAGATGGCACACCTGGCCAGATGTCTGAGGAGATCAGATGTTTGATGGCACGCCTGGCCAGATGTCTGAGGAGATCAGATGTTTGATGGCACGCCTGGCCAGATGTCTGAGGAGATCAGATGTTTGATGGCACGCCTGAACAGATGTCTGAGGAGATCAGATGTTTGATGGCACACCTGACCAGATGTCTGACGAGATCAGATGTTTGATGGCACACCTGACCAGATGTCTGAGGAAATCATATATTCGATAGCACACTTGACCAGGTGTTTTAGGAGATCAAATGTTTCATAGCACACCTGACCAGATATCTGAGGAGATCAGATATTTGATAGCACACCTGACTAGGTGTTTCATGAGATGAAATGTTTGATAGCCGACCTGACCAGGTGTCTGAGGAGATCAGATGTTTTATAGCACACCTCACCAGGTGTCTGAGGAGATCAGATATTTGATAGCACACCTGACTAGGTGTTTGAGGAAATCAAATGTTTGATAGCACACCTGACGAGGTGTTTGAGGAGATCAAATGTTTGATAGCACACCTGACCACATGCCTGTGGAGATCTGATATGTGAAAGCACACCTAGCCTGTCACACACAGTCTAGATTTCTCAAGAGATCAGATATCTATAGCACACCTGATCTATCACACACTGGCTATATGTTTGAGGAGATCTTATAGGTGACATCACACCTGGCCTATTCCAAACTATCTAGATGCCTCAGAGTAGTAATGTGGCAGCACACCTGACCTATAACAAAAGACGTCAGACCCCTTACTAGACGTGTGAGATTAGATATATAATAGCACACTTGACTTATCACACACACTGGTCATATGTCTAAAGAGATCTCATAGGTGACAGCACACCAGGCCTATCCCAAACATATCTCAGATTAATCATGTGGAAGCCCAAATAACCTATCACACACTTTCCAGATGTCTGAGATTACATATAAGACAGCAGACCTGACCTATCACACACTGGTCAGATTCTGAAGAGATCCCATAGGTGACAGCACACCTGACCTATCACACACTGGTCCGATGTCTGAAGAGATCAGATGTGTGACGGGGTGTCAGTGAAGGATTTCTACTCGTTGTCTCTTTTAAAGAAAGAAGAATTGTTGACGTTTCTCCGCTGTCTTTCACGGTCTGTTTCAGCCGCGGAACCGAGCTTATGAAGAAATATCTCAAACTGAAAGGCTTTACTCTCGTCAAAGGTTATTATCGACAGCTAGACTTGGATTGCTGCCTGAAAGGTCTTATAGCAAAGACTTTTGTCTGCACGAGAATCAGTCTATTAGTTTATCATGTAATGGAAGAATCAGTTATAATATGAGATCAATAAGAAATTTAGGTAGAAGAGATTTTTAAGATTCAATTTTTTGTTTTTAAAAGACGGGTGAGCAATCAAAAGACGTCAGAGCGCTTTAAGGATACAATAAAGTTATGCATGAATGTATTGAAGAGCAGCCAAGGGAGGATTGAGTGCCTTAAGAATACAACATAGTCCAGGATTTCTGGTCTTGCAATTCTGTCAATTGAAAATGATAAGGTGAAGAATGTTGATTTTGATGAAAGCATTGACAGGTTATAATCTTTGAAAACCAAATGAATGTGTTTGAACTGCCACGGTTCACGTTACTGTTACAAGCAAATGTGTTGCTAACTGCCACGGTTTACGTTACTGTAACAAGCAAATGTGTTGCTAACTGCCACGGTTCACGTTACTGTAACAAGCAAATGTGTTGCTAACTGCCACGGTTCACGTTACTGTAACAAGCAAATGTGTTGCTAACTGCCACGGTTCACGTTACTGTAACAAGCAAATGTGTTGCTAACTGCCACGGTTCACGTTACTGTAACAAGCAAATGTGTTGCTAACTGCCACGGTTCACGTTACTGTAACAAGCAAATGTGTTGCTAACTGCCACGGTTCACGTTACTGTAACAAGCAAATGTGTTGCTAACTGCCACGGTTCACGTTACTGTAACAAGCAAATGTGTTGCTAACTGCCACGGTTCACGTTACTGTAACAAGCAAATGTGTTGCTAACTGCCACGGTTCACGTTACTGTAACAAGCAAATGTGTTGCTAACTGCCACGGTTCACGTTACTGTAACAAGCAAATGTGTTGCTAACTGCCACGGTTCACGTTACTGTAACAAGCAAATGTGTTGCTAACTGCCACGGTTCACGTTACTGTAACAAGCAAATGTGTTGCTAACTGCCACGGTTCACGTTACTGTAACAAGCAAATGTGTTGCTAACTGCCACGGTTCACGTTACTGTAACAAGCAAATGTGTTGCTAACTGCCACGGTTCACGTTACTGTAACAAGCAAATGTGTTGCTAACTGCCACGGTTCACGTTACTGTAACAAGCAAATGTGTTGCTAACTGCCACGGTTCACGTTACTGTAACAAGCAAATGTGTTGCTAACTGCCACGGTTCACGTTACTGTAACAGGCAAATGTGTTGCTAACTGCCACGGTTCACGTTACTGTAACAAGCAAATGTGTTGCTAACTGCCACGGTTCACGTTACTGTAATAAGCAAATGTGTTGCTAACTTCCACAGTAAACGTAACTGTAATAAGCAAATGTGTTGCTAACTTCCACAGTAAACGTAACTGTAATAAGCAAATTGTTGCTAACTTCCACAGTAAACGTAACTGTAATAAGCAAATGTGTTGCTAACTGCCACGGTTCACGTTACTGTAATAAGCAAATGTGTTGCTAACTTCCACAGTAAACGTAACTGTAATAAGCAAATGTGTTGCTAACTTCCACAGTAAACGTAACTGTAATAAGCAAATGTGTTGCTAACTTCCACAGTAAACGTAACTGTAATAAGCAAATGTGTTGCTAACTTCCACAGTAAACGTAACTGTAATAAGCAAATGTGTTGCTAACTTCCACAGTAAACGTAACTGTAATAAGCAAATGTGTTGCTAACTGCCACGGCTCACGTTAATGTAACAAGCAAATGTGTTGCTAACTGCCACAGTAAACGTAACTGTAATAAGCAAATGTGTTGCTAACTTCCACAGTAAACGTAACTGTAACAAGCAAATGTGTTGCTAACTTCCACAGTAAACGTAACTGTAATAAGCAAATGTGTTGCTAACTGCCACGGTTCACGTTACTGTAACAGGCAAATGTGTTGCTAACTGCCACGGCTCACGTTAATGTAACAAGCAAATGTGTTGCTAACTGCCACGGTTCACGTTACTGTAACAAGCAAATGTGTTGCTAACTGCCACGGCTCACGTTAATGTAATAAGCAAATGTGTTGCTAACTGCCACGGTTCACGTTACTGTAACAAGCAAATGTGTTGCTAACTGCCACGGTTCACGTTACTGTAACAAGCAAATGTGTTGCTAACTGCCACGGTTCACGTTACTGTAACAAGCAAATGTGTTGCTAACTGCCACGGTTCACGTTACTGTAACAAGCAAATGTGTTGCTAACTGCCACGGTTCACGTTACTGTAACAAGCAAATGTGTTGCTAACTGCCACGGTTCACGTTACTGTAACAAGCAAATGTGTTGCTAACTGCCACGGTTCACGTTACTGTAACAAGCAAATGTGTTGCTAACTGCCACGGTTCACGTTACTGTAACAAGCAAATGTGTTGCTAACTGCCACGGTTCACGTTACTGTAACAAGCAAATGTGTTGCTAACTGCCACGGTTCACGTTACTGTAACAAGCAAATGTGTTGCTAACTGCCACGGTTCACGTTACTGTAACAAGCAAATGTGTTGCTAACTGCCACGGTTCACGTTACTGTAACAAGCAAATGTGTTGCTAACTGCCACGGTTCACGTTACTGTAACAAGCAAATGTGTTGCTAACTGCCACGGTTCACGTTACTGTAACAAGCAAATGTGTTGCTAACTGCCACGGTTCACGTTAATGTAACAAGCAAATGTGTTGCTAACTGCCACGGTTCACGTTACTGTAACAAGCAAATGTGTTGCTAACTGCCACAGTTCACGTTAATGTAACAAGCAAATGTGTTGCTAACTGCCACGGTTCACGTTAATGTAACAGGCAAATGTGTTGCTAACTGCCACAGTTCACGTTAATGTAACAAGCAAATGTGTTGCTAACTGCCACGGTTCACGTTAATGTAACAGGCAAATGTGTTGCTAACTGCCACAGTTCACGTTAATGTAACAAGCAAATGTGTTGCTAACTGCCACGGTTCACGTTAATGTAACAAGCAAATGTGTTGCTAACTGCCACGGTTCACGTTACTGTAATAAGCAAATGTGTTGCTAACTCCCACGGTTCACGTTACTGTAACAAGCAAATGTGTTGCTAACTGCCACGGTTCACGTTAATGTAACAAGCAAATGTGTTGCTAACTGCCACGGTTCACGTTACTGTAATAAGCAAATGTGTTGCTAACTCCCACGGTTCACGTTACTGTAACAAGCAAATGTGTTGCTAACTGCCACGGTTCACGTTAATGTAACAAGCAAATGTGTTGCTAACTGCCACGGTTCACGTTACTGTAATAAGCAAATGTGTTGCTAACTCCCACGGTTCACGTTACTGTAACAAGCAAATGTGTTGCTAACTGCCACGGTTCACGTTACTGTAACAAGCAAATGTGTTGCTAACTGCCACGGTTCACGTTAATGTAACAAGCAAATGTGTTGCTAACTGCCACGGTTCACGTTACTGTAACAAGCAAATGTGTTGCTAACTGCCACGGTTCACGTTAATGTAACAAGCAAATGTGTTGCTAACTGCCACGGTTCACGTTAATGTAACAAGCAAATGTGTTGCTAACTGCCACGGTTCACGTTACTGTAATAAGCAAATGTGTTGCTAACTGCCACGGTTCACGTTAATGTAACAGGCAAATGTGTTGCTAACTGCCACAGTTCACGTTAATGTAACAAGCAAATGTGTTGCTAACTCCCACGGTTCACGTTAATGTAACAAGCAAATGTGTTGCTAACTGCCACTGTTCAAGTTAATGTAACAAGCAAATGTGTTGCTAACTGCCACAGTTCACGTTACTGTAATAAGCAAATGTGTTGCTAACTGCCACGGTTCACGTTACTGTAACAAGCAAATGTGTTGCTAACTGCCACAGTTCACGTTAATGTAACAGGCAAATGTGTTGCTAACTGCCACAGTTCACGTTAATGTAACAAGCAAATGTGTTGCTAACTGCCACGGTTCACGTTAATGTAACAAGCAAATGTGTTGCTAACTGCCAC
>CAXITT010000142.1:543474-576798 GCA_964033795.1 Lymnaea stagnalis
GGGTAGGGTAGCGGGATTTGTGTGGTTGTGTGTGTGGGGGGGGGGGGTGGGTAGTTGACAACTTATAGTTACTGACACTAACCATAGAGACGCCCATGTGTGCTATTTTTAACAACTCTCTGTCTAGTCAATGTTACAATTATGTATTGTATATTACAATCATTATTTACCTATGGTTTTTTGCAATAACACTATATCTAGTCTACATTACAATAGCTATATATCTATGGTATTGTGCTAAAGCTCTATATCTGGTCTACATTACAATAACTATATATCTAGTGTATATTGTCTTTGAGTCCAGGTCTAGTTCACATGTCGTGTCCACTAACTTACCGATCAGTGCGTCCGCGTCCAAGAGTGCTATTGGAAATTTCCATTTCTGGTGGTGCAGAAATACATTGATCGCTATTAGCACAGTCAGAGGTATGACGCAGATGAAGAAGATCTGAATGATTGACAGGGCCGTTCCTGACGGGAAGTAGCATTCCGTGAAGTGACTGGTGAAATGGTCAACATTTTCGTAAATCATGGTGGCTGATAAGATATAATATTTTTTTGTAGGTCATGATAGCTGTTTATTTATAATCATTGTTGTAGGACATGCTAGTTGATTATTTATAATAACTTTCTTAATTCATCATAGCTGATTATTTATAGTCAGTTATGTAAGTCATGATAATCAATTTTGTATATAATGGTATAACCAAAGTAAAAATAAGTTGATAATATTAACACCAAACCAAGGCTGTGTAATCAATGTGTATATTATATGTGTAAAATATATTAATAGTAATAGAAGAGAGGGGGATTAGTAAAATATTTAATTATACTATAGTCAATTTACGTAATATCTCAGGTAACCACTGAAATACCAATGCATATATACTTTTTGACTTTGTTTTTTTTTTTAATGTAACAATATAAGATATATAAGATAATATAAGATAATATAAGATAAGTTTCTTTATTCATCCAAACAAAAGGACATGCTGTTTTTTTTAATTGCATTTTTCATTTCATCACAGGAATAAAACACATTGAACACAATACGTCTACATTAAATTATTCACTAGTGAAAATACAGCAATTCAGTGAACTCTCTTAGGCATATCAGAGACTTATTAGTTATCATTTATTTTTTTAACTTCTAGGGCAGCACGCTGGTAAATTTGTGCATAAATAATCTCAGCTATAACAATGTTACAATCTAAAAATTTGTTCGACTATGATTATGAAAGGTAACAAAGTTGAATCACAAGTAATCTGCTTGACATGATTAAGTCAATATTTTTTTCATTAATTTTTTAATGTATTTATTATTTAATTAATGTTATGTATTGTTATATCATCCAGAACTGAAAAAAAAAATCTAACTAGAAAGATATCTATGAGAAAAAAATTATTTTTTTTTATTTTTCAAGACTAGTTTCTTTCATAAAAGCTAACCCACTACATTGCTTATACAAGACACAGTCTTGACACGATCTTACCACTTATTGCTTGCACTCTGACATACCACTTTTTTCTTGCACTCTGATATACCACTTACTTCTTGCACTCTGATGTACCACTTATTTCTTGCACTCTGACATACCACTTATTTCTTGCACTCCGACATACCATTTATTTCTTGCACTCTGACATACCACTTATTTCTTGCACTCTGACATACCACTTATTTCTTGCACTCTGACATACCACTTATTTATCGCACTCTGACATACCACTTATTTCTTGCACTCTGACACACCACTTATTTCTTGCACTCTGACATACCACTTATTTCTTGCACTCTAACATACCACTTATTTCTTGCACTCTGAAACTCAACATTTTTTTTTTGCTCTCTAAGACACAACTTATTTCTTGCACTCTGTCAAATCATTTATTTTTTCACCCTAGCATAGCACTTATTACTAGCATTCTGACATTCCACTTATTACAGGCACTCTTAGAACAACTTATTGCTTGCAGTCTTACATGCCACTTATCACTTGCACTCTAACATACCACATATTTCTTGCACTCTGACATATCATTTATTGCTTGCACTCTGACAAAACACGTATTACTTGCATCATAGCATACGACTTATTACTTGCATCATAGCATACGACATATTACTTGCATAATAGCATACAACTTATAACTTGCATCATAACATACGACTTATTACTTGCACTTTAACATAACACTAGTTTAATATATGCATTCTAAAATAAGTCATGTTATTGCACTCCAAAATATTACATATTGTAGCATTCAAAAAGATCGCATAATGTTGTACTCTAAAATATCACATATTAATGTATTGTAAAATATCACATATTGTCACAATCTAACATATCACATGTTATGTTAAATCTGAAATAATTCATCTAGCTGTAAACATCCCTCAACCTGTGTTATCAGCATATTTAAAAAATCAATCACCATTTGTAATCAGAATATTAAGCATCACACACCCTGTGTAGTCTCCAAATTAAACATCACTCACTCTGTGTAGTCAGCAAACTAAACATCACTCACCCTGTGTAGTCAGCAAACTAAACATCACTCACCCTGTGTAGTCAGCAAACTAAACATCACTCACCCTGTGTAGTCAGCAAACTAAACATCACTCACTCTGTGTAGTCAGCAAACTAAACATCACTCACCCTGTGTAGTCAGCAAACTAAACATCACTCACTCTGTGTAGTCAGCAAACTAAACATCACTCACTCTGTGTAGTCAGCAAACTAAACATCACTCACTCTGTGTAGTCAGCAAACTAAACATCACTCACTCTGTGTAGTCAGCAAACTAAACATCACTCACTCTGTGTAGTCAGCAAACTAAACATCACTCACTCTGTGTAGTCAGCAAACTAAACATCACTCACTCTGTGTAGTCAGCAAACTAAACATCACTCACTCTGTGTAGTCAGCAAACTAAACATCACTCACTCTGTGTAGTCAGCAAACTAAACATCACTCACTCTGTGTAGTCAGCAAACTAAACATCACTCACTCTGTGTAGTCAGCAAACTAAACATCACTCACTCTGTGTAGTCAGCAAACTAAACATCACTCACTCTGTGTAGTCAGCAAACTAAACATCACTCACTCTGTGTAGTCAGCAAACTAAACATCACTCACTCTGTGTAGTCAGCAAACTAAACATCACTCACTCTGTGTAGTCAGCAAACTAAACATCACTCACTCTGTGTAGTCAGCAAACTAAACATCACTCACTCTGTGTAGTCAGCAAACTAAACATCACTCACTCTGTGTAGTCAGCAAACTAAACATCACTCACTCTGTGTAGTCAGCAAACTAAACATCACTCACTCTGTGTAGTCAGCAAACTAAACATCACTCACTCTGTGTAGTCAGCAAACTAAACATCACTCACTCTGTGTAGTCAGCAAACTAAACATCACTCACTCTGTGTAGTCAGCAAACTAAACATCACTCACTCTGTGTAGTCAGCAAACTAAACATCACTCACTCTGTGTAGTCAGCAAACTAAACATCACTCACTCTGTGTAGTCAGCAAACTAAACATCACTCACTCTGTGTAGTCAGCAAACTAAACATCACTCACTCTGTGTAGTCAGCAAACTAAACATCACTCACCCTGTGTAGTCAGCAAACTAAACATCACTCACCCTGTGTAGTCAGCAAACTAAACATCACTCACCCTGTGTAGTCAGCAAACTAAACATCACTCACCCTGTGTAGTCAGCAAACTAAACATCACTCACCCTGTGTAGTCAGCAAACTAAACATCACTCACCCTGTGTAGTCAGCAAACTAAACATCACTCACCCTGTGTAGTCAGCAAACTAAACATCACTCACCCTGTGTAGTCAGCAAACTAAACATCACTCACCCTGTGTAGTCAGCAAACTAAACATCACTCACCCTGTGTAGTCAGCAAACTAAACATCACTCACCCTGTGTAGTCAGCAAACTAAACATCACTCACCCTGTGTAGTCAGCAAACTAAACATCACTCACCCTGTGTAGTCAGCAAACTAAACATCACTCACCCTGTGTAGTCAGCAAACTAAACATCACTCACCCTGTGTAGTCAGCAAACTAAACATCACTCACCCTGTGTAGTCAGCAAACTAAACATCACTCACCCTGTGTAGTCAGCAAACTAAACATCACTCACCCTGTGTAGTCAGCAAACTAAACATCACTCACCCTGTGTAGTCAGCAAACTAAACATCACTCACCCTGTGTAGTCAGCAAACTAAACATCACTCACCCTGTGTAGTCAGCAAACTAAACATCACTCACCCTGTGTAGTCAGCAAACTAAACATCACTCACCCTGTGTAGTCAGCAAACAAAACATCACTCACCCTGTGTAGTCAGCAAACTAAACATCACTCACTCTGTGCAGTCAGCAAACTAAACCTCACTCACTCTGTGTAGTCAGCAAACTAAACATAAATCAATTTGTGTAGTCAGCAAACTAAACATCACTCACCCTGTGTAGTCAGCAAATTAAACATCACTCACCCTGTGTAGTCAGCAAACTAAACATCACTCACCCTGTTTAGTCAGCAAACTAAACATCACTCACCCTGTGTAGTCAGCAAACTAAACATCACTCACCCTGTGTAGTCAGCAAACTAAACATCACTCACCCTGTGTAGTCAGCAAACTAAACATCACTCACCCTGTGTAGTCAGCAAACTAAACATCACTCACCCTGTGTAGTCAGCAAACTAAACATCACTCACTCTGTGTAGTCAGCAAACTAAACATCACTCAATTTGTGTAGTAAGCAAACTAAACATCACTCACCCTGTGTAGTCAGCAAACTAAACATCACTCACCCTGTGTAGTCAGCAAACTAAGCATCACTCAACCTGTGTAGTCAGCAAACTAAACATCACTCACCCTGTGTAGTCAGCAAACTAAACATCACTCACCCTGTGTAGTCAGCAAACTAAACATCACTCACCCTGTGTAGTCAGCAAACTAAACATCACTCACCCTGTGTAGTCAGCAAACTAAACATCACTCACCCTGTGTAGTCAGCAAACTAAACATCACTCACCCTGTGTAGTCAGCAAACTAAACATCACTCACCCTGTGTAGTCAGCAAACTAAACATCACTCACTCTGTGTAGTCAGCAAATTAAACATCACACAATTTGTGTAGTCAGCAAATTAAACATCACTCACCCTGTGTAGTCAGCAAATTAAACATCACTCAATTTGTGTAGTCAGCAAATTAAGCATCGCTCACCCTGAGTAGTCAGCAAATTGGACCCAGAACACAGTTCCTGGTATCTCGTAGAGGAGTGAGACGGCGACAGTCAGTAATATCATCCTAGACGGCTCACCATAGAAGGCAACCCAATTTCTTTTCCTGTAGTTACAGACAAGTTGAATATCAAAACTGTAACACATGTTATACGACCGATATCATTGTGCTTGGTGGTAACATTGTTAACTATACGGTAATGATGGCGTGCCGCAATCACTTGAATAATTGATTCAATTCATTCACTCCCCAAACGTATCTGTTCTCTCTCTCACTAATGAAATAGTAACGTCCAATGAATAATTCGCAGCACTTTATTAAGATAGGATAGGATAAGATAGGATTTTCTTATTGGTCCAAATAAATGGAAATGTTTTTTTGATTGCATTATACATCTTCAGCACATAAAATTAAATATAAAAATTTGAAGACAAGACATTATAATAAATTATCTCAAACTGCCATTCAGTGAGTTCTCTTAACAAAATCGGTAACTTATTAGTTCTCAAGCACGCCGGTAAATTCGTACAGATTGGGCAAAAAAATAATTTGTATATCTTTCAGCCCTCGCCTTGATGGAAAAAATTCGTCCCGAAAGGTCCTATCCTAAGTATTTGTGAAGTAGAGGGTTGGATGTATCATCCAAAATGAGTTTATTTTTACAAAAACTTCTTTCTTCAAATCGTACTTCAAGTGAAGGATGTTTAGTTTGTGTTATGTTCCTAGCATTCTTGATTAGTCGTTTATGCGGTTTTTAATACCAGACATTGAAACCTACACCAGCAGGTAATACTGAAATTAAGCAGGCTTCTAATTGTCGCACTTTAGAATAAGTTAAAGACTTGCCTGTTTACTCCGAAATTGTACAGTTTTTTTTAGATAGAACAGACTTTGTTTGACTTTCATTTATAGCATTTGGCCGTCCTCATGCCACGTTAGCTTATTATTAATGGTAACTCATAACAATTCTCAAGAGTATATCCTTGTAACAATTCTAGGATGCAGTCAATAATGATACATACGTTCAATATACCATATCATAAAAATTAAGCCCGCCAAACATTGGCAACAGTGATGCGTGAACTTTCCATCTACTAAAGTTACTTGACAAAAACCTGAACTCTAGTTACGCACCTTTAAGAATTCCAATTTTGCTACACCCTTTAACCAACCCCCCCCCCCCCCCATTTTTTTTTTTTTTTTTGCTACACCCTCTTACCCCCCCCCCCCCCCCCTCTTTTTTTTTTCATGATACGCGACCCGCGGCTTAGCAGACGCCTCAAGCTTGTTGGGGTGTGCATGCCTGGCAAGCGAGTGGAAGGTTGGCCTGCACCTTGCTTGCTGTGGCGTATCTATATATAGCCTGCGTGTGAGTGTTTGACCCGTCTTCTTGTTTGACCTCTTCTGGCGAATTATATGTATAGATCATAAATAACAATTCCATTGAGGATATCCTTGTAACAATACTAGGATACAGTAAATAATTACAAACACGTTCAATATTCAATATGACAATAATTTAATAATCCATACGAGAAATAAACCAATATGTCTGTATTCTTCAGGATAATAATCGTGCACGCCTTCTTACTCTCTTAACGTGTATTAAGCATCCACCGGAAAAAAACAGTTCTCTTCTTTTCTCGTGAGTCACATCGTTATGATAAAATTATTACGTCATTATGCCATAAGAATGAATATAAGTGTCGTGTGAAAGATTATGGTCAACTTTGTCTGTTTCAAATACAATAGAAGACGACCCAATTTCTATTCCTGTAGTTACAGACCAGTTGACTATCATTACCATAGAAGGCAACCACATTAATTGGTTTGGGGTCACAAACACACTCTATTTGACTTGGTCATTTATTGCTAAGTTAATATTTTAGTTGTAGTGAGTCTTGGGCTTCTGATTAATAGTATTGATCAGGAACATTTGGAAAAGAGCAATAAAATAATTGCAAAATGTAAACAGTCGCATTGCAAAAAAATGTGATACTTATATATATATACATATATACATATATATNATATATATATATATATATATATATAGATATATATATATATATAGATATATAGATACATATATTATATATGGAGTTTTAAAATAATTTTCAAATAAAATATTGTCGTTTAATCATATGGTACTTGTGTTTTCATACAATAATGTTTTTAGATGCTGCATACCAAATATTTTGCATATAGACATGTAAGTTTATTGCATTAATGGGATCATGGGATCTTTGTTTTTAGCGAAAAAAGAACACAGCATACCAGCTTGGTACCAGAAGCTCTAGCACATCTGTTAACTTATGGCCAAGCACAAGATTTGAGGCGTTAGAGTCCAAAGATACGACCACGTTATACTGCCCAACCGAGCAGATGGAGCTTGTTGCCCATGTTTTAGCCGGAACAGACCATGCAGAAGATGGAGCTTGTTGCCCATGTTTTAGCCGGAACAGACCATGCAGAAGATGGAGCTTGTTGCACATGTTTTAGCCGGAACAGACCATGCAGAAGATGGAGCTTGTTGCCCATGAATTAACCGGCACAGGCCCAGCCGATGTAGCTTGTTGCCGTGTACTAACCTGCACAGTCCTTCATATGGAGCTGATAGCAGCTGTACTAGCGGGGCTTTAAACGCGGAAGCTCAAGCTCTCATCAGAATATGTAATATGTCTGTTAGATGAAGCACACAACATAGGCTACATGAGACATACAGCATTAGACACACGAGACTTGTTTAACTAAATGAGTCATACATTAAGAGCACGAGACATACAACTGTAAGGCCTACTTGTCAATTTCCAGCAGGAGACGAGTCGCTGTTATGGAAACAAGATGCCAGCTGTTCATTGAGATCAGGGAGAAACTGATCATTCTGTACAGCCTGAAACATGGGCATCACTGATAGAAACATGGGAATTACTGATATGAACATGGGATTTACTGATTGAAACATTAGAATCCCTGATGGAAATATGGGAGTCACTAATATAAACATGGGAATCATTGATAGAAACATGTGAATCATTGATAGAAACATGGGAATCATTGATAGAAACATGGGAATCACTGATAGAAACATGGGAATCACTGATATGGACATGGGATTCACTTATAGAAACATGGAATTGACTGTCATAAACATTGTATGCATAAATAAAAAAAGATGATATTTATCTCAAATTTATTTTCTTAACGCTTTTATATAACAAGGACAACAACGGCTGGAGTAGGGCAAGATATAACAAGGACAACAACGACTGGAGTAGGGCAAGATATAACAAGGACAACAACGACTGGAGTAGGGCAAGACAAGAAACTGATCACAAACGACTGGAGTAGGGCAAGACAAAAAACTGATCACAAAGGCTGGATTAGGACAAGATATAACAGATATCATAAAGACTGGTGTAGGACAAGCTATAACAATGATAACAATGACTGGAGTAGGACAAGATGTGACACTGATCCAGATATTAACTCTGATATTTCGACTCATCAAATAGGAGTCACGGATTGAGTCCCGACGTAGACGTCGTAGATTGAGTCATCAAATTGGAGTAAAATGAATACAAATGAAGAATCATGTAGCAGTCATGGATTTAGTCATGACGTTGGAGAGATTGATTTAGTAGCCACATCGGAGGCTTGGAGATTTAGTTACAAAAAATCATGTTGTAAGTTTACAAGAGGTAAATATAAAAACATTTAAAAAAATTTTTCAAAAAAACCCCCCAAAAAAAACATATCCTGTCGGCTCTACCAAAGCAAGTTAAATCAGTATACGCACGCACAAGACATTAGTTTCCTTGTCACATTTACTCAGGTACATAACATCTTTTTTCCTGGTCACATTTACTCAGGTACATAACATCTTTTTTCCTGGTCACATTTACTCAGGTACATAACATCTTTTTTCCTGGTCACATTTACTCAGGTACATAACATCTTTTTTCCTGGTCACATTTACTCAGGTACATAACATCTTTTTTCCTGGTCACATTTACTCAGGTACATACCATCTTTTTTCCTGGTCACATTAACTCAGGTACATAACATCTTTTTTCCTGGTCACATTTACTCAGGTACATAACATCTGTTTTCCTGGTCACATTTACTCAGGTACATAACATCTTTTTTCCTGGTCACATTTACTCAGGTACATAACATCTGTTTTCCTGGTCACATTTACTCAGGTACATAACATCTGTTTTCCTGGTCACATTTACTCAGGTACATAACATCTTTTTTCCTGGTCAAATTTACTCAGGTACATAACATCTTTTTTTCCTGGTCACATTTACTCAGGTACATAACATCTTTTTTCCTGGTCACATTTACTCAGGTACATACCATCTTTTTTCCTGGTCACATTAACTCAGGTACATAACATCTTTTTTCCTGGTCACATTTACTCAGGTACATAACATCTTTTTTCCTGGTCACGTTTACTCACACTCATAACATCCATTTCCTGATTACATTTACTTACGCACATCCGGGTCCTGGTCACATTTAATCATGCACTAAGCATCCGGCTGATGATCACACTCACTCACACCACATCCGGTTTCCGATCAACATTTACTTACGCACAGAACATCGGGTCGCGGCTAAGGACGTCTCGGTCATGAAACGACTGGACGATGTACCGAGGGACACACCACACTAAGGTCAAGCAATTAAACACACACAAGGCTGTTAGGTGTGTTGAGAAGAAATTATCCTTCATTGTGGCCTTTCTGAGTATCATGATCGTCAAGATGTTTCCTGGGAATGGAATAGAATACATAATATGATCTTGAATATCTAATATTATCTTGAAATAGTTTACATTAACTAAGGTATATCCCATAATCGTGATAGATCTGACATGATCTTGAAAGATCTTTAATTATCTTGATATATCTAACAGTATCATGAAATATTTCAAACGATTTTTATTGTATCTCAATCGATATATCCCATGATATTCAGATATCTCATGATTTTGAATTATGTATTTTTATATTTTAATTTGATTAATACACATGAAGGCTCATAAAATTCATACTTAAAGGAAAGAAAACGTACCCCCTTCTGGGGATTAGCCGTTAAAGTCAATTTAAAAAATGTATCTACTGGATTCGATAAATTTTAAGGTCAATACAATACAAACGTGGAACGATACCTAAGTAGCTCAAGTATTTATTTCTATTAGAATTGAATTGTTTCATTCATCAATACCACGGTTAATGTTTATACGATATCACTGCTGATTATTTAAGGACATTTACAAATTGTTACTGAAAACTTTATGATGATCCGATATGTGCCTTTGCTTCGGTGGCCAACATGACAATGTTTAAGTGGCATGACAAAGCTGACCCAACATGGCAGAGCTCACCAAGCATGACAAGGCTCACCTGGCATTGCAACACTCACATAAAAATTCAAGACTCACATAGCCTGACAAGCCCACCTAAAATGACAAGGCTCACCTGACATGACAAGGCTCGCTTGGCATAAAAAGACTCACATGTCATGACAACTCACAACTGGCAAATAAACTAGACACATATGGCATGACAACGCTAGCATAACTTGACAAGACTCCCATGTCATGACAGCTCCCGCCTGGCATGACAAGGCTCAACTGGCAGGACAACGCTAGCGTAACATGAACAGACCCACATGGCATGACAACTCCCAACCTGGAATGACAAGGTTCACCTGGCAGAACAACGCTCACCTGGTAACCCGAACAACAGGAAGACCAGAGACGCCACCAAATAGACCTGCGCCTTGTACAGTTGGAGCGTGTTGATCTGTGCGCTGTCCGTCGATGTCGGTCCAGCGTGTCGCGGATTTCGGTAGACCCCGTGGAAGATAATGTCCATCCTGGGCTCGGAGCTATGGTGCGTTCTTTGAGTTCATGACAGATTCAAAGCGTTAACAATGAGAACATTGGTCCATCTAACAATCACTTAAACGGTTCAGTCCATTTATAATTTTTTGGTCAAAGTAAAGATGAGACGAGCAATAATTAATGAGTTGTTTTGGCTTTTTTTAAATGTATTATTATCTCTTATAAATAGTTTGCTTCTCGTATATGTCCTGCCTCCTTTTTCGAAACCACTATCCCCTATTTCCAGAAAATTTATATTAAAAGTAATGAGTGGGGAAAAAACGGCTGTCAAACATAATTTCTTAATTTCTTTAGGGGGAAGCGGCCAATGTTCCCTCTAAGGTTTGCTCGTTCGTGTGCAACATCATACAATTGTGTGCAAAGTTTTGCAGCATCATTTTTGGGTGCAAACTTTTACAGACCGCAAACACGCACTTACAGGGAAATTTGCTGCGCGGATTCTCAAAACTGATGCGCGGCGTCTGTGAATTGTTGTGCAGCCGCGCAGCTTAAAGGGAATATTGGAAGCCGCCATTATAATAATAAAAAAAAGAGCCACGGATATGGTGTAGGACTTTTGTAGGACTCTCTGTAGGACTATTGCTTTAAAGCCCGAATGTAGGGTGTATGACTTTCTGTAAAATTTCTCAAAATACCCGGACCCGGTTTGAAATAAACGCCTTGTTAAGCCCTAGTTAAAATACACGCCTTGTTAAGTCCCAGTTAAAATACACGCCTTCTAAGCCCCAGTTAAAATAAACGCCTTGTTAAGCCCCAGTTAAAATAAACGCCTTGTTAAGCCCCAGTTTAAATAAACGCCTTGTTAAGCCCTAGTTAAAAATAAACGCCTTGTTAAGGACATTTAAAATAAACGCCTTGTTAAGCCCTAGTTAAAATAAACGCCTTGTTAAGCCCCAGTTAAAATAAACGCATTGTTAAGCCCCAGTTAAAATAAACGCCTTGTTAAGCCCCCGTTAAAATAAACGCCTTGTTAAGCCCTAGTTAAAATAAACGCCTTGTTAAGCCCCAGTTAAAATAAACGCCTTGTTAAGCCCTAGTTAAAATAAACGCCTTGTTAAGCCCCAGTTAAAATAAACGCCTTGTTAAGCCCCAGTTAAAATAAACGCCTTGTTAAGCCCCAGTTAAAATAAACGCCTTATTAAGCCCCAGTTAAAATAAACGCCTTGCTAAGCCCCCGTTAAAATAAACGCCTTATTAAGCCCTAGTTAAAATAAACGCCTTGTTAAGCCCAACTTAAAATTAACGCCTTGATAAGCCCCAGTTAAAATAAACGCCTTGTTAAGCCCTAGTTAAAAAAAAAAACCTTGTTAAGCCCTAGTTAAAATAAATGCCTTGTTAAGACCTAGTTAAAATAAACGCCTTGTTAAGCCCTAGTTAAAATAAACGCCTTGTTAAGCCCTAGTTAAAATAAACGCCTTGTTAAGCCCTAGTTAAAATAAACGCCTTGTTAAGCCCTAGTTAAAATTAACGCCTTGTTAAGCCTTATTTAAAATAAATGCCTTGATAAGCCCTAGTTAAAATAAATGTCTTCTTAAGCCCTATTTAAAATAAACGCATTGTTAAGCCCCAGTTAAAATAAACGCCTTGTTAAGCCCTAGTTAAAATAAACGCCTTGTTAAGCCCCAGTTAAAATAAACGCCTTGTTAAGCCCCAGTTAAAATAAACGCCTTGATAAGCCCCAGTTAAAATAAACGCCTTGTTAAGCCCCAGTTAAAATTAACGCCTTGTTAAGCCCTAGTTAAAATTAACGCCTTGTTAAGCCTTATTTAAAATAAATGCCTTGATAAGCCCTAGTTAAAATAAATGTCTTCTTAAGCCCTATTTAAAATAAACGCATTGTTAAGCCCCAGTTAAAATAAACGCCTTGTTAAGCCCCAGTTAAAATAAACGCCTTGATAAGCCCCAGTTAAAATAAACGCCTTGTTAAGCCCCAGTTAAAATTAACGCCTTGTTAAGCCCTAGTTAAAATAAACTCCTTGATAAGCCCTAGTTAAAATAAACGCCTTATTAAGCCCTAGTTAAAATAAACGCCTTGTTAAGCCCCAGTTAAAATAAACGCCTTGATAAGCTCCAGTTAAAATAAACGCCTTGTTAAGCCCTATTTAAAATAAACGCCTTGTTAAGCCCTAGTTAAAATAAACGCCTGGTTAAGCCCTAGTTAAAATAAACGCCTTGTTAAACCCTAGTTAAAATAAACGCCTTGTTAAGCCCTAGTTAAAATAAATGTCTTGTTAAGCCCTAGTTAAAATTAACGCCTTGTTAAGCCCTAGTTAAAATAAACGCCTTGATAAGCCCTAGTTAAAATAAATGCCTTGATAAGCCCTAGTTAAAATAAACGCCTTGTTAAGCCCAAGTTAAAGTAATTGTCTTGTTAAGCCCTAGTTAAAGTAATTGTCTTGTTAAGCCCAAGTTAAAGTAATTGTCTTGTTAAGCCCTAGTTAAAATAAATGTCTTGTTAAGCCCAAGTTAAAATAAATGTCTTGTTAAGCCCAAGTTAAAATAAATGTCTTGTTAAGCCCCAGTTAAAATAAACGCCTTGATAAGCTCCAGTTAAAAAAAACGCCTTGTTAAGCCCTATTTAAAATAAACGCCTTGTTAAGCCCTAGTTAAAATAAACGCCTGGTTAAGCCCTAGTTAAAATAAACGCCTTGTTAAACCCTAGTTAAAATAAATGTCTTGTTAAGCCCAAGTTAAAATAAATGTCTTGTTAAGCCCCAGTTAAAATAAATGTCTTGTTAAGCCCAAGTTAAAATAAATGTCTTGTTAAGCCCAAGTTAAAATAAATGTCTTGTTAAGCCGAAGTTAAAATAAATGTCTTGTTAAGCCCAAGTTAAAATAAATGTCTTGTTAAGCCCAAGTTAAAATAAATGCCTTGATAAGCCCTAGTTAAAATAAATGTCTTGTTAAGCCCAAGTTAAAGTAATTCTTCTGATGACACAGAGAGCGGTTATTCAGGGGGATCAATTTAAAGTCATAAATATCACATGACTTCGTAATTCAAGGAACGTCAAACAGGCAACTCAAATGAAACATGTTCTAATGAAAGAGATATGTAATCCACAGCATACCTTAATGTAATATTATGTTTTCGTTCAGTCCCTGTAACTACTGGTTTAAGATGGGCAAGAGCCCAGGGTTTAACAAGGCCAGCATGCGGAGCATTGAGTTGATTGATTTCAGCTGCAGAGAAGATGGACAAATCATAATAATGCATTATGCCATGGCATCACGTCCAACGGACACATCTTAATGACTTAGCATAATGGCAGCACATCCTACAGACACATCTTAATGACTTAGCATAATGGCATCACGTCCAACAGACACATCTTAATGACTTAGCATAATGGCAGCACATCCTACAGACACATCTTAATGACTTAGCATAATGGCAGCACATCCCACAGACACATCTTAATGACTTAGCATAATGGCATCACATCCTACAGACACATCTTAATGACTTAGCATAATGGCAGCACATCCTACAGACACATCTTAATGACTTAGCATAATGGCAGCACATCCCACAGACACATCTTAATGACTTAGCATAATGGCATCACATCCTACAGACACATTTTAATGACTTAGCATAATGGCATCACATCCTACAGACACATCTTAATGACTTAGCATAATGGCATCACATCGTACAGACACATCTTAATGACTTAGCATAATGGCATCACATCCTACAGACACATCTTATTGACTTAGCATAAGGGCCTCACATCCTACAGACACATCTTAATGACTTAGCATAATGGCATCACATCCTACAGACACATCTTAATGGCTTAGCATAATGGCATCACATCACAGTCAAATGTATTGAAAGTTTTGGTTAAACATTCAATAGTCTACGTTGTCCCAAAATTGCCAAGTTACTTTGTTTTGATATTTATTTAATCCTAAGACAGAAAATATGATACGCCGTTAATTTTTTTTTAGAGATTATCTAAATCTTAAGTTGGAAGACAATTGACTTATTTACTCAGTTTAGAGAGCTACTTAATCATAAGACAGCTAGACCAGATTTGTTTTGATAGAAACTTAACTCTAAGTCATAAGGCAAGAGATTTAGGTAATTTTGAGACAGGTTATCCAGACATCAAAGTCATCCTGAGACAGATAATACAGACTACAAGTTAATCGTAAGACGGGTAGTTGAGACAACAAGTTAAATTAAGACGGGTAGTTGAGACACCAAGTTAATCGTAAGACGGGTAGTTGAGACACCAAGTTAATCGTAAGACGGGTAGTTGAGACACCAAGTTAATCGTAAGACGGGTAGTTGAGACACCAAGTTAATCCTGAGACAGGTTGACCAGAGAAAAAGCTAAGTTGTTTAGATATATAATAAATACTAGACAGTAGATCAGAGACTTCATTAATTCTAAGACAGGTAGTCCAGGAGTCAGTTCATTAATTCTAAGACAGGTAGTCGAGGAGTCAGTTCATTCTGAGGCAGGAATACCAGTGACCAAGTTAATTCTGAGAAAGTTAGCATAGAGACAAAGTGAATTCTGAGACTGGTAGGAGAGAGTCAAAGATAATTTTGAGAAAGGTAGAAAAGAGTCAAAGATAATTCTGAGTCAGGTATAGCATTGAGACAAGTTAAAACGGGCGATTGTAGACTCAGAGACCAAGTTAGTTCTTGAACGCGGGCCCGGGGGGGGGGGAGGGGGGGCGGGGGAACTGCAACCCTGGATATTAAAAAACATGAGATATTGAGAGTAGAGCTGATGGTTACAAAGGACACGTTGAGATAACTTAACATCTGAGACAAACATGAAATGAAGTAGATAACAATAAACCAGCAACAACATTGACCGAGACAATTTATGTTCTAAAGTTTTATTGGCAAGACGTTTACTTAAAATTAAAGAGATTTTAAAAAAAACATGCTTTCAGATAGCGGTGATGAGAAAGTACTGAGATTAAATACCTCTTTTGGCTAACTGAAATGACGTGCCAGTTGGACGTGTTTGTTTACATTAGGTTTTCTCGCGACTCATGATAGAAGGCAAGTACAGTTTCTAAAAAAAAAAATGGATGCCATCTTGTTTACGCAGAAACAAATGACGTCACTTCCACCAATGTCTTGCCCACTATATTTAAGGGTAAATGTTTGCATTAACTTGTTATTATTAAAAGGAATTTCCTTTCAATTGAAACGGATTATTATAAATGCGCTTTATTTGTGTAAACAAGATGTTGTTTTCATAAGTGTAATATGTTGCTGATCACTTGGTGTAGTATGTTGTCATAAGTGTAATATGTTGCTGATCACTTGGTGTAGTATGTAGTTATAAGTGTAATATGTTGCTGATCACTTGGTGTAGTCTGTTGTCATAAGTGTAATATGTTGCTGATCACTTGGTGTAGTCTGTTGTCATAAGTGTAATATGCTGCTGATCACTTGGTGTAGTATGTTGTCATAAGTGTAATATGTTGCTGATTACCTGGTGTAGTATGCTGTCATAAGTGTAATATGTTGCTGATCACTTGGTGTAGTATGCTGTCATAAGTGTAATATGTTGCTGATCACTTGGTGTAGTATGTTGTCATAAGTGTAATATGTTGCTGATTACTTGGTGTAGTATGCTGTCATAAGTGTAATATGTTGCTGATCACTTGGTGTAGTATGCTGTCATAAGTGTAATATGTTGCTGATCACTTGGTGTAGTATGTTGTCATAAGTGTAATATGTTGCTGATTACCTGGTGTAGTATGTTGTCATAAGTGTCATATGTTGCTGATCACTTGGTGTAGTATGTTGTCATAAGTGTAATATGTTGCTGATTACCTGGAGTAGTATGCTGTCATAAGTGTCATATTTGTTCATGGCGTTCCACTTTACACAAGTGCTCCATGCAACATGAAGTGTGCAGAAAGGTGTCTGCAGAGCGCAAGCGACATGCAAGCATGGCCTGGTCTGACTCTGCTCTCGGAGATGCCCCATCTTTCCAATGATTGATTGATTGATTTTATATTTATCTAGCGCTGTTATTCATGGCACTTTAGCATGCTCACTTCACTCTGGTTTACTTACATCTCTTTAAACAGAAAAATTTAAAAAAATGTTTCTTAAATGATTTTTCTGTAAATTTCAATCCACCTCAAAGATTGAGGCAAACTGTTCCATAATTGTGGCGCTATTGCTTCAAAAGAGCGCATTCCGTAAGACCTTTGTATGTGTTCATCCACACTGGGAGTTTTCAGTAAGGACTGTGTTGAAGACCGCAGGTTCTTTAAGGATACATGTTTATAAATCAGTTCTTTCAGATATTCCGGTGCTGAGCCATCAATGCAGCCGTACGCCAGGGGCAGAATTTTGTTGTTAATGCGCTCACTCACAGGAACCGAATGGAGCTCTCGTAGAACTGGGATGATGTGGTCAGATTTCTTTATCCACTGCACACAAAAATGTTGTGCCATAAACGACCTTATTAGACATCTGCGCTCCCACAAACAGAACTTGCAAAAATCTGATGATTGAAGTGGAAATGGTCGACTCCCGACTGACGAAAAACAATATCTTTTTACGGATTCTCTGGTGTAATATGTTGCCTAAGGTGACATTTTTTCTGATTATTTTGTGAAATATGTTGTAGTCATATGTAAATTATAGAAGACTTTGATATGTTTAGGTTTATGCATATATAAATTAGTGACTTTGAATTCCTTACCTAGCATTCATACCACATAACACTGTGCTGTTTCTTTATATTCGATTATTTTTTATCTTATATATATTAAGACATAAGTCACGACTTATGCCCATATTGACATAAGAGATGGACCTCCTAATAGCTTCTCCACATATGTATAAACATGTTCAATGTTGTTTTGATGTTGTGTCTTAGAACATAGATCACTTCAGTGGTGCTTTGATATTCTGTCTGAGACCATAGCTCAATTCAGTGGTGATGTGAGAATGAGTTAGTCTGGAAACTCTAGTCGTTTGTGACAACAACGGACGTTTATACAATTAAGTTAACATTTGGACCTTTATATATTTTGGTCAGCAAATGGACCTTTATAAACCTTGTCCAACAATTAGACCTTTATGTACATTGGTCTACAATTGTACCATTTTTTACCTTGGTCAACAATTGGACCTTTATTTACCTTTGTCACATTTTACACATGTAACAGAATTGGGTTTCAATTCATCGTATCCTTTTGAAAACAAAACAACGTTACGACTGTTTCAGACAATTGAAGTGTCAATAAAGAAACAAGTCAAAAGAAATGACGCACTAAGGATTAAATTCTCAAGGGCATTTGACCGTGTCAATCTCAGTTTCTTTTAACACTAACTTAAGAGTTATGGGATACTAGGCACTACCAAAATATGGATCCCTAGCTTCCTTAGCAACCGATGTTACGCAGGAGTGGTGGAGGGTACATCACATTGGGCAATGGTGTTGGTGGGTCGTCGAGCGTGAGCTCTTAATACCCCCCTGGAGAGCCTCCACACGGGCCAGGCGCCATGTTTCCTCGCGGTCAGACCATGTGGTAGTGATTCTTGCTTTCCTGATCAACTTGATGCCACAATCCTTCGCATACAGGAGTGCGTGGATGACGTAAAGCTTTGGATGACTTGCAACAAACTGAAGCTAAATGATGATAAAACGGAAATCCTTCTCATCCACTCTCAAAACAAACCTCACCATCCAACCACTCCTTCTTCTATATCTAACGGCAACTGACATCACACTCTCTTCCTATGCCAGAAACCTTGGGGTCACGCTTACAGACACCCTTTCCATTGACAAACATGTCACAAATACATCCAGATCAGCATACAACGAAATTAGAAAAATCAGCATCATTAGACACCTCCTCTCCTTTGAATCCTCAAAAACTCTCGTCTCTTCACTCATTCTTTCAAAATTTGACCACTGTAACACACTTTTCGCAGGCATTCCTCAACACCACATAGACAAACTTCAGAAGGCACCGAACTCAGGATGCAAACTCATTTTTAAATGAAAGTAAAATGACCACATTCAACCACACATTCGCAACTCCACTGGCTTCCAATTACCTCTCGCATCAAGTACAAGTCTGCCAATCTATGCTTCAACTCGTTCACTGACCTTCATTTTTCTGTCTATCTCTCTGAACTGTTGCTTCCTTACATCCCCACAAGACAACTACGCTCTTCAATTGACAATAGAACCCACTCAAACCCAAGAACCAAAACTAAGACCATCGGTGAACGCTCCTTCTACTTCCATGGGCCCACGTTCTGGAACCAGCTCCCCTTCCACATCCGTCATTGTGAAACCTCGTCCACTTTTAAAAAGTCCCTTAAAACCCATCTGTTTAGGTGCGCCTATGACTTGTGATGCACCCTCCTTGCACTGCCACATTTTCTGTCTCGGGTTGATCCTGTAGTACAGGCAAAATGTGCCAAAGTGTACGCGTTTTTATAGCCATTTTAATGTTTAAGCTGTTTCTATAGTCATTTTCACATTGTAGTTACTATTCTAGTGTCTCTGGTTTTTCATTTTTATTTTACTTTAGCAGTTTAAATAGTTACATATTTTTAATAATTGTAAAGCGCTTAGTGCTGCCAGGTAAGCGATATACTAAAAATGCCAAAATAAATAAATGCCGGGACCCCCCTCCCTTTGGCCTGGGTGAGGTCTGGGCGACCAAAATCACTGCGTTTAAGGCCTTTGCGATGCACTCTCCTCTGGGTCTGGGCGGGTTTGTGGACGGCCAAAAGTTTCCTCGAAGACGCTCCGCATGCGCAGGTGGAAGGTACACGATCCTACTTTGTCAGTGTTAAGTCAGAGATAACTCGGTGCTAGGCCCTTATTTGTTCTTAAGATTACATTAATGACCTAACCGAGAAACTGACATCCCAAATAAGACAGTTCGCAGACGACACTACGGTGCACAGGACGATCACCAACAGTTTGAACCAGGACCAAGACCAGGACCAGAAACAGCAACAACACGACCTCCCTCAGTTAGATGGGTGGAAGATGGGACATGAAATTTCCACCCGTCAAGTGCCAAACACTGTCAGTCTCTAGAAGCAGATCCCCTTTTAACCACACGTACGAATTGCATGGCCATATACTCGAGCCAGTTTCCCCCTTGACGTACCTGGGTGCTACCATTCAAAGAGAGGTCCACTGGGTCTTACAAATTATTAATATTTGCAAAAGACGAACATGATTTTCATAGAGAATCTGAAACCATCGTTGTTAACGCCCATATAGTATTTTATCAAGAACTTGATTAGAATTTTTTTAAAAAATAATCTCTGTCCATTGGATGCCCTTCATGTTGTTAGTGTTATGACTGTTTAAAAAGATTATATTATTTTCTTTACCCACTAACTTTGAGATTGAAATATTTTTTTATGATTAATGCATTTGTTGTGCATTTATTTTATGATGTAATTTCATTACAATTTAAATATTTTATAATGTACTTATTTTATGATGCAATTATTTTATGATAATTAGTTTACGTTATTATTATTTTTCATGTAATTATTTAATTATTTATTGTAATTATTTTTGTATGTAGTTCTTTTATAAAGCATTTTTTTTTATGTTACTATTTGCGATGTATTTATTTTAAGGTGTAATTATTTACGATGTAATTATTTATAATCTATTAACTTGTGATATAATTTTTGTGTTCATTTAATGAATATATATCTTGTAAATATGTTATTATTCAATTATTTTATTATGTAACTATATCTCATTTATGTTTATAATCAAGTGCAAAAATATATTTACCATATCAAAAATCAACTGGACCAATCACAGGATCAAACAACAATTTTATACAAAATTACGATAACGCCAAGGCACATTTTCCTAGGCATTAAGAAAATAATTTATTACTATCACAATATCTTTATAGAATATGGGGCACGGCTCTTTTCCCTTGTTGGTATCCTTCAGTATCAAAGTTCATATCATTAGTATCAAAGTTGATATTATTAGTATCAAATTTGATATCATTAAATATTAAAGTTGATATCATTCACTACCAAAGTTGATATCTTTCAATCTCCATGCTGATATCTGCAGTAGCAAAGTTGATATCCTTCAGTAACGAACTTGATATCTTTCAGCATCAACTTTAATATCCTTCAATATTGATCTCCTTTATTATTAAAAGTGATATTCTTCAGTGTCCAAAATGAAATCCTCCAGTATTATCCAACGTCAAACGCTGGACACTAATCTGGATAGTAAAAAAGTGAAACATAGAAATTACACAAATAAGAAACTACACACATGTCATTTAAAACATAGAACTTACAAACATAACAATTACTAACAGAGAATTCAAACCTAGAAGTTGTAAAAATCGAAATTACAAACACTGAATTTACCAAAAAAATGCAATTACAAACAAGAAATTAAAAAGGTCGAATTTACAAACTTTGTAATTAAAATCATAGAAACCCCAAACATTTAAAGTACAAACATTGAATTACAATAAATTGCATACCGATTACAAACAAAGGAATTACAAACATGAATATTGCAAACATTGAATTTACATATAAAAAAATACATAGAAATTACAAACATTGAACTTACAAACACGGTAGAAATTACAAAAATAGGAATTAAAGACAAATGATACAAACCTAGTAATTGTACAGATAGAAATTACAAACATGGAATTTTAAAAGTAATAGATTAAAAAGAAATAATTTACAAACATTGAAATTAAAAACTTAGAAGTTAAAAGCATAGCAATTACAAGATTTAAATTTTTAAAAATATAAAATTTGAAATAACAAACATACACTTTACATTGAAATTTCAAACCTTGAAATTACAAACATAGAAATAAGAAACACAGAAATTACAAACAAAGAAACTAGAAACAGTTCTAATAATGTCATAAATCATGTTTTTCTAATTGTATACGTCGTAACTGATTTCTGATGTAAATTCAACTCCCGGTTGTTCTACTTTATTCATATTGCTAGAGAATGGGTTGGCAATAGTGTGTACTAGTTATGGGCTAAAGAATTGGTTGTTAAATTGTCTACTTGTTTTGTACACGCTAATTGAATGGCTGATTATACTCATCGCGTTTGTAGACAATAATCCTTATATCAGATCACAATCTGCCGTTTACCCAGTGTGTTCTACGGACATATAGTCTATGTATCAGCTCACAATCTATCGTTTACCCAGTGTGTTCTACGGACATATAGTCTATGTATCAGCTCACAATCTATTGTTTACCGGTGTGTCCTACGGACATATAGTCTATGTATCAGCTCACAATCTATTGTTTACCGGTGTGTCCTACGGACAAATAGTCTATGTATCAGCTCACAATCTATTGTTTACCGGTGTGTCCTACGGACATATAGTCTATGTATCAGCTCACAATCTATTGTTTACCGGTGTGTCCTACGGATATATAGTCTATGTATCAGCTCACAATCTATTGTTTACCGGTGTGTCCTACGGACATATAGTCTATGTATCAGCTCAAAATCTATTGTTTACCGGTGTTTCCTACGGACATATAGTCTATGTATCAGCTCACAATCTATTGTTTACCGGTGTGTCCTACGGACATATAGTCTATGTATCAGCTCACAATCTATTGTTTACCGGTGTGTTTTACGGACATATAGTCTATGTATCAGCTCACAATCTATTGTTTACCCGGTGTGTCCTATGTACATATAGTCTATGTATCAGCTCTCTTATGTTAACCTCGAGGTTTCATAAGCATATATTAATTCTATATAAGCTCACGAATCATTGTTTACCCAGTGTGTCCTAAGCAGCGGTCTGACGGCAATTTGATAATACTTGGGGGAGATGGAATGATGTGGCTAGACGTTAAAGTGGCTGACTGAGATTGAGACGAGATGGACTTGAAGTAGCTGGAGTCCCTTTCGCTTGATAATATGGTCACATTCGGCTCCATGTCTGAGGTGACTGACAGGATATAAAGTTAAAGTTTTCTATTACGCAAAGAATTGTTTTCGGTTTTAAACGAAAAAATTATTTCTCAAAACCTGCTTTAGCGAGAATGGAAATATCACTTTTGTAAATCAGCGTGTAGTGAAGCATTTTTTAGTTAGTAAAAAAAAAACCCCGTTTCTTAGCTTGACTTAGATTCTGTTCTATATATAGATTTCTTTGATTTTTTATGTTAGGGTGGGATATGGGGAATTGTAGCTTTCATTTATTTATTTTTTTTATAAATTCCCTCTTAATAAAGAATTTCTTCATCATACAATTTGTCTAGGCTTTGGTTATATGTGACAGCTTTAGGCTTAACCTCTCGTGGTGGGTGTGGTGGCATCACCACATCCCAAAGATATAGACACGACAACTCCCAACCTTGTGGTCTGTAGTGACAGTTCTAGGCCCGAACTCTTGATTTGTGGTGCGGTAGCACACAATCCCTAAGTTGTAAATCTGGCGACCACCAACCTTTGGTGTGTTGTGACAGTTCCACCAACCTTTGTTTGCAGTGACAGTTCGACAACCTGTGGTGTGCTGTGACAGTTGCACCTACCTTTGGGTTGCATCGACAGTTCCATGCCCGATTTCTTGGTGGATGTGGGACGGAAGTCGAAACCCTTGCACGTGAACAGCACAATGATCAGCTCGCGTTTGAACTTTCTCCCGAAGCAGCAGAAGATGAGAAAGTTGGTGGACTCGTTCATGTACAGAATCATGGCTGTTACACTTATTGCTGGATGGGAATTGTGTTCGTGTACATAATTATTGCTGTTACACTTATTGCTGGATGGGAATTGTGTTTATGTACATAATTATTGCTGTTACACTTGTTGCTGGATGGAAATTGTGCTCATGTACATAATTATTGCTGTTACACTTGATGCTGGATGGCAATTGTGCTCATGTACATAATTATTGCTGTTACACTTGTTGCTGGATGGCAATTGTGCTCATGTACATAATTATTGCTGTTACACTTGTTGCTGGATGGCAATTGTGCTCATGTACATAATTATTGCAGTTACACTTTTTGCTGGATGGGAATTGTGTTTATGTACATAATTATTGCTGTTACACTTGTTGCTGGATGGCAATTCTGCTCATGTACATAATTATTGCTGTTACACTTATAGCTGGATGGGAATTGTGTTTATGTACATAATTATTGCTGTTACATTTATTGCTGGATTGGAATTGTGCTCATGTACATAATTATTGCTGTTACATTTATTGCTGATGGGAATTGTGTTCTTGTACATAGTTATGGCTGTAAAATGTATTGCTTGTCTTTGGTGGGGGATGCGTTCCTATACATAACCAAAGCTGTTTAAAGTTATTTCAGGGAAGACAAGTGTGTTTGTGGGGGACATGGGGGAGCTTGTCTTCATTGACATAAGTATTGCTTTTAGACTTTGTGATTTTTAAGTGGGGTGACAGCTAGGAGATTTTGTTGAAATATAGATTAAATTCTTTTTTGACGATTACCAAAAGTGTTAAAAAAAATGTGTCTTGACTTAGTGCTAGTGTTTAAATTGTTTTCTCTTTTACGAAAATGGTAAATCTATGAGAAATTGATTTAACAATTGTTTTTAATTTTGTTTACAGAATTGTGCATTGGATAAAATGTATCCACCGAATAACCTGTTGGTAACGACTATCATCTCCTCCTTACCCAACTGTGTCCTCTCCTTACCCAACTGCGTCCTCTTCTTACACAACTGCGTCCTCTTCTTACACAACTGTGTCCTCTCCTTACCCAACTGTGTTCTCTCCTTACCCCAATGTGAATCTCCTTACCAAACTGTGTCCTCGTTTTACCCAAATGTGTCCACCGTTTTACCTAGATGGGTCCTCTTCTTACCCTACTGTGTCCTCGCCTTACCAAACTGTGTCCGCTCCTTACCCAACTGCGTCCGCTCTTTACCCAACTGTGTCCACTCCTTACCCAACTCTGTCTACTCCTTACCCAACTGTGTCTACTCCTTACCCAACTGTATCTACTCCTTACCCAATTCTGTCTACTCCTTACCCAACTGCGTCCGCTCCTTATCTAGCTGTGTCCACCTTTTTACCCAACTATGTTCTCTCCTTAACCAACTGTATCCTCTTCTTACCTAGCTGTGTCCGCCTTTTTACCCAACTGTGTCCTCACCTTACCCTACTGCGTCTGCTCTTTACCCAATTGTGTTCTTTCCTTACCCAAATGTTTCCGCTCCTTACCCAACTGTGTCCACTCCTTACCCAACTGTGTCCTCGCCTCTCCTATCTGTGTGTGCCCATCAAAGTATAACGCCCCGTTTCCGTTGATGATGGATGTCGGGAAAGTGGTGAGGACGAACTGAATGCTGGATGCGAACGTCACAACGATCAGATGCTGTTTGACTGACAGATAGAAATGACACGCAAAATAACGCAATGCGGAAGGAAATGTAACAAGCAAATATTTTCTTAAAATATAACAAAGAAGTATCATAATGAAACATAATAACGAAATTTGGCAAGGAAATTTAGTAAGGAAATGTTACAAGGAATTATAAAAAGGAAATATAACAAGGAAATGTAAGAAAATATAACAAAGTAATATAATAAGGAAATATTGCATGAAGAAATTTAACAAGGAAATATATTAAGGAAAAATATTACAAGAAACTAGAATAAGGAACATAATACGGTATTATTACATAGAAATGTAACAAGGAAATATATCAAGGAAATGTAATTAGGAAATGTTACAAGGAAATACAACAAGGGAATATAGCAAGAGAATATTGCAAGGAATCATAACAAAGAATTATAACAAGTAAATATTCGCAGATCCTTCCATTTTTTTTCTTATAAATTTAAATTTAACAAGTAAATTTTCTTTTTTAACAAAAATAATTTAAAAATGCGATTTAATAAAGGATGGAAATAAAAAATATCCGGCTTGTCGGCCATCTTGTTTTCTGTTTTGCAAATTGTCTTTGATAAGTTTTCGTTGGTTGAACATCTCACAGCTGAATGCTCTAAAGTCAATAATGCTCTTGATTACAGTCCATGGGAAAAAGATCTGCGGATCTTGCAAAAATTGAGGCTGATAGCTTGAATGTTTTCCTTTCGTAAAGTTTCAAACATGGTCTTATAACTTCCGTCTAAACAGAACGAGTTGAACAAATTTGTGTCGCAATGTTGAGGGAGAACTCCTTAATGTCACAATAACAACTAAAGACCTTGTAATGCTGGGTCACTAGAAGTGTTTCCACTGGAAATACAAATAAACAAATAGAAAAAGAAATAAATTAATTTTTTTAAAAAAAGGATGTATGAATTTTTTGTTTACCTTTCAAAGTCGACCTTGCCCTTGTCACAGACGATATCTTCTTAAAGTGCATACATATGATGAGAGCATCAATGAATATCAGGAACACTATGGGCACCAGGGCTTGCAGCACCACCATGATGGTCATGTGGATGGTGCGGTAGGGGAGGTAACACTCGACAGGATGCCTGGGGGAGAATAGTAGTAGTCGGCATAGATCAACACATGGTGATCTATAGATTAGGACACATCCATAGAACAAATCAGGAGGGTCTATAGATTAGGACACATGCATGAACATGGTGATCTGTAGTTTTAGACACATTCATTTACCAAAGCATGGTGCTCTATACATTACAACACATGTATAAAACAAAACAGGGGTATCTGTAGATTAGGATACAAGTATTAAAATAAAATAAAAAATAATTAAGAAAGAAAGAATATGGCTAATAATTCAATACCTGAACGAGTTTTGAAACAGATGTAGTTTTTTATCACGTTATGAAAATTAGGCTAAGTTTAAAAAAAAATAATGTTGATTGCATACTTGGGGACAAAGTGAAAAATACAGCTCTTCCTAAAATCTTTGTAGTGCTGTATGATAACAGTTATTATATAACATACCTTTCACCCATTGTCAGTTTTCATTTGCTGTATCTTATCACTTATTGCTCATTTTTTGTTGTTGGTTATGTGCCCTCTGTTCTAAAGCTGTACATACTCTACAACCTTTTGCTGTCTAAAAATAATTACTTACTGAGCCGTTGGAGAGGGCTTCAGCCCCTAGACTCAATTGCTGGAGAAAGTTTTGATGAGTGTTTGTGACAAGTCTTAAAGAAAGCTTCTTTTGAATCATTATTGCGTTGCTTTCCGCGTAGGATGGGAGTTTTCTTAATTAAGATGTCATGCACTGTTCCGACACATGCCATCAACTATTTACAACAATCTAATCTCATTAGTCCTCTCCATTTTCCTGTAAGCCTGCGAATCCTGAACATTAACAGACGATCTTGAAAGGAAAATAAAGGCAATGGAGATGAGATGCTTCAGAAGCATTTTTGGCATCTGCTATAGGGACCATATCTCCAATGATACAGTGAAAGAAAGGGTTCGTCAGCCCATGGAGGAGTACGATGACCTAATGGTGACTGTGAAAAAACGCAAATTACAATGGTACGGCCACGTAACAAGGAAACAAGGGCGTGCCAAAGAAATATTGCAGGGCACCACAAGAGGAGGGAGAAGAAGAGGAAGACAAAGAATAATATGGGAGGATAACATCAAAGAGTGGACAGGACTAACACTGGGCGATGCAGTGCGCATTGTAGAAGACAGAGAGGAATGGAGGAGGATGGTTCACATGTCATCTGTGGCGCCCCAACGGTCCAATGACTAAGGGACATGACGATGAGGAATGTTTTTAAACAAAATAGTTTTTTTGTTACTTATTAAGATCGTGATGTATGTTTTCTACAGCACAACATAATGAAATACAAGGTAGGTACGTCTTTCCTTCGTCACCAGTATCAATTAAACAGATTCGTGTATTATCAGACCCTACTTATTGAGGTAATATCAGTCACTACTTACCCTGTTAATAAAAGCAACTACTTACTCAGGTAATATCAGATACTACTTTCGCTGGTAATATCAGACACTATTGGACATGATCATGTCATACACTACTTACCCTGGTAATATCAGAAGGTTCTTGTCCCTGTAATGCCAGACACTTCATACAGTTTTAAAATCAGACACTACTTTAACTGGTAATAACAGACAATGCTTACCCGTGTAAAACCAGACACTACTTACCCTGCATTATCTTTGAAGCGCACCCAGAAGTAAGTGAGTGGTATATTGAACAAGACCCAGCCTAGGACAATGGTGGTGATGCTGATTCTAGGCCTCATGCACTCCATGATGCGCCCTGTACTGCCAAGAAATGAGGTCAAGGTCAATCATCAGCTCATTTCCTCGAAGGTTGAATTAACAAAATAAGTTGATAATACGTAACACCTCATTTTTTTTTTTTTTCAACAAGTTTCTTGGTGGTTTTTTTTTTTTTTTTGTGTTTTTTTTTTTTTTTTTTCGAGTTTTTTTTTTTTTTTTTTTTTGTTTTTTTTTTTTTTCAAAAATATTCTTGGTAGTTTTTTTTTTTTTTTAGGCATATTTAATTTTTTTTACGAGATTATTCTTAGTTTTTATTTTGTTATAGTTTTTATATGGGCCACGTGATTATTATAACATGTTATTGCTAGTTTTTATTTTCTTTGACACGAGCATTAACATCAATTAAAGAATCGATACTTTGATTATCTAAGAGGTAGACAACGCTGTTCAAGGGTCTATTATTTCGATGCTGAGAATATCAACGCTGCCATTGCATGTGAGGTATATTTCTGTGGCTTGATGTGTAATCCAAACTTGATTGTTTCATGGAAGCGTGCAATGTTTGTAATGATTGGTAACTTGTGGGACAAATCACCACACAAAAATGTCCAAGTTATAATGTATAAACAGAATATGTTTATGTAACACAACGATATTTGATGTACATTAACAGTGGAATGAAAGACGATATTTCGTTCTAGGGTAAGGATACATGGATCTCAATATGGATAAGGTGGAAACAGAAGAGAAGATATATTGTAATGTATATTAAAAGGGCATTCCATCGAATTCTAAAGAAAGTGGAAGTTTTGTAACTTCACTTCAATCCATCATTATTCTATTATTCATCGAATTAATGCCATATGGTGTGGCTTGTTAATAAAATAATGATATTTTTGAATTGGACTTCTACTGATATATATATATATATATATATATATATATATATATATAGTGTGCGTGAGACGTGGGTTATCGAGTATAATTTATAACAATACAATAACAGTCGTATTTATATGTATTTTAGCACTGCAAAATGGCCTGATGATTTATGTTATCTATTATTCTATTATTTATCGAATTAATGACATATGGTGTGGCTTGTTAATAAAATAATGATATTTTTGAATTGGACTTCTACTGATATATATATATATATATATATATATATATATATATATATATAGTGTGCGTGAGACGTGGGTTATCGAGTATAATTTATAACAATACAATAACAGTCGTATTTATATGGATGTTAGGACTGCAAAATGGCCTGATGATTTATGTTATCTATGGTACATTCATGAGATTTGCCATATGTGAAAGTTTATAAACGGCTTTAACAGGCCATTGACATGTCTACATTACATCTAGACGCTGCATGCAGAAGTTACATATCAAGATACATTCACGATCAAACACCATATGCTGTGTCCTTGACATACGTAGTACAGACGTTACACAAATAATTGCAGTTAGATGTCAGAGCACTCACCCGTCTATCAGAAACAAGAGTCGAGTTAACGTCAGAAGAACAGTATGCCAATGTGATATGGATATGAAGGTGATTGATGCGTACTTGAGCAGACTGTGACGTGAAAACATGGAAAATACATTTATTTCAATCATACAAGTCAGAAGGAAAACAAATTTAGAAAATAAATCAATTTTTTAATGGTGATGATTTAAAAGTTTAAATTTAGACACATAATTAAGATTTCTAAACGCATTTAGGTATTTTCTATCTTAGCACACTTATATGGGATCTTTGTGCATTCAGATACACAACATATCTATTGCTACACTATTTTTTAAGAGTACTAAAGACGTTTGTAGAAACGTAAAAATATCTCACTAGTTGGCGTACTAAGGAGTTTTAGTTACTTACAGACAAAGCTCACATCTTATTTACATTCATACAGAGGGCACATCTTGTTTACTTACATACAGAGGGCACATCTTATTTACTTACATACAGAGGGCACATCTTGTTTACTTACATACAGAGGGCACATCTTAATTACTTACATACAGAGAGCACATCTTATTTACTTACATGCAGAGGGCATCATTGTCGATGATCATCTCCCTCCCGATGTGCGCCTTTGTAATCAGCCTTGGCATGACGGACAGTAGGGTCAGTATGTTAAACATACACATGCTGCACAAGTAGGTGGAAAAGATCTTGACCCTCATGGACGGGCGAAACAAAACTCTCAAACTTAGCAAATTACCTGGACAAAAAGCATTCATTTTCACGAATAATGTACTAATAGAAGACTGTATTAAACAATACATCCTCTCCTAAAACACCAGCTAAAAGCAGACAGTATTGCACAATACATGCTTACATAAATACCAACAACTTATATACAATAGTATACAATAAATCCTTAACAAAAAACACCAAAAAAACTAACATACAGGTTCACAATTCATCCTTACCTAACACACCAACAACTAGCAGACAGTACGGGCCAATCAGCAGGACCATTGAGTTGGTCAACTGGAGAGTGTTCAAGAGCTCGAGCTCCTCGTCCGTCAAATTGGTGTTATCCCAATTTCGATGGTGATAATTCACGGGGAGGGAGATCATGATTTATCCGGACACGTAGCAAGTGTTTGATTAGTATGGCGGGTAGCTCGTTTTTGCTTTTTATGACAGGTTTGATATATTTGATGAGTGTTTCCTGTCATCATGTTAGCACACATGACATTATCTTTGATGCCATTTCATTGAATACATTATTAACATTTTGAGGAATGGTTTCCATTTAAAACTTAATTTTAGCGAATTAGAATCGTAAAATAATCTTTTATTTTTAATTTCAATATAGGCTGAATTATATCGAAGATACACGACATTAGTAGGTTATTAATGGGACTTCAGCCTAGCAGCCGTGGCTAACTCTATGGACAAGAAGGCTAAGTACAATTAATGTTTGGCTATTTCTAGTCAGATCGACATACCTCATTTTATAACTAAATTACATTTAATTGATGTATGTTTGAAGCAATCACCTGGTCTAAGGTATTGACACGATGTGTCCGTGCTGCTAAGGTATTTACACCATGTGTCCGTGCTGCTAAATTATTGAAACCAGGTTTCCGCGATTGCGTGATTGCTTGGAGTTTGGTCTTGATTTGGACTTTGGTGGTCAACTGGAGTTGGGTGATTGGCTGGAATTTGGGGGTTACTTGGAGATGGGTAATTGCTTGGAGTTTGGAGGTTGCCTAGAGTTTGTGGATTACTTGGAGTTTATGGATTACTGGAGTTTGTGGATTACTTGCTGATGTGTGATTGCTCGGAGATTGGTGGTAGCTTGAACTATTTCGTTTTCGTTTTTATTTGATCACTATAAAATTTAGAATTTTCATGTTTAGGTCGTTGGTTGACAAACTCACTTTAGCACTTAGTGTTGATTCATCATTACTTTTGTAAGCCTTTAATGTAAGTGTTAATTATAATATTAAATAGTATTTATTCGGTACATATTATAAAATGGAGATATTGTGTAATGCGTATTAATTTCTTAATGTCATTTTTTAGTAGTCTTGCCCCCTTAACGTGTCAAAGTCTTTGGAGATATTTTACGACCCTACCTTTCAAACAACTATTTTATAAGTCATAGGATTAAAATTTATGAAGAAATCTAAGCGTCTTCCTGAAGCACTGTAACCAAACTTGTCAAAGAGAGAACATCTTCATTATCTACCAATTTAATATGTTATTATTTTTTATGAACCTTTCTCGTTCATTTCTTCTCCAGGTTTCACATCAGTGTTGTTCAGTGCGACATGTTAACAGTGTTTGGGTTTCCCCGATTCTTTAAATAAATGCGGTTCCCGTGTAACGAAAAAGTCTTACAAATGTTTGGGGCAAACAAAATATCTTGATGGAACAATTAGCTTGGAGTTTTAAAATACAATTTTTGAAACAAAATGCATTTTTTCCATCCCTAGTTATCAATCCATGTTCAGATTAATCAATGTTCATATCAAACAATATTTTTATTAATAAATATTTACATCAATCATTGTTCATATTAATAAATGTTCATATCAATCAATGTTCATATCAAACGATATTCATATCAATTAATGCTCGTATTAATGTTTGTTAACGCCAATCAATGTTCATATCAATCAAAGTTCATATCAATCAATGTTCATATCAATCAATGTTCATATCAATCAATGTTGATATCAATCAATGTTCATTTCAATAAATGTTCATATCAATTTAAGTTCATATCATTCAATATTCATAACATAACATAAATAAACAAATCATCATAGTATAAGAAATATCTGCACATGGCATAACTTTACGAGCCATTATTTTACCAGTTATTTACTTACCAACCATTCAGTCATCACTCACGATATCTACAGGTCAACGTAGCTGGTTGTCATGTCACCCAGCAAACCTCAATTAGGACAAAGGCCTTAAACCTATCCCCATCTAGCAGTGCAGATATCTGTACGTTTCTTGTCTAAAGCTGACATGACCATGAAATCACCATCTACTAGTCCAGATAGCTTTTGGTTTCTTATCTAAAGCTGACATAACCATCAGATCACTATCTACCAGTGCAGATATCTGTAGGTTTCTTTCCTAAAGCTGATTTCACCATTAGATCCTTCAAACAGAAGTAGATAGCTTGACGTCACCACCCCCCTCAGAAAAAAGAGACTCGCTCAGGGGCGGAGTCCCAGCATGCCGGTAGTAGTGGTGAGTATCTTCAGATGGGGAATAGACATGATGCAGAGCACATTAGACAAAGCGTATTTAGAAAAATATCTTTTTAAAAAAAAGGTTGACTTAATTTATTGGGACAAGGATTTTTCTGGTTGGGGGGGGGGGGGAGTAACCGGGGACCCCGCGGGCATTGAAGGGGGTGGAGGAAAGGGGTTTGGGAAGGGAGGGGGGGGAGGGAGGGG